>OX637536.1:17670977-18270977 GCA_951800035.1 Linnaemya tessellans | reverse complement strand
TTGCCGTAAATGGTCCTTTTTAAAGTTGTGTGCCACATTCTAGTGATAACTTGTGTCTCACAAATAGTTGACTATTGTTGTTGGCATTTTAATAATTTAACCACCAGCCGATTCTGCTGTGTCCAATAACAAATTACAGTGCCGCATGATTTGATTTGTTGACGTTACCTTTAGATAATTTCAATGTCTGCGAGTGGATGACATGCATCAGAGGATCACCACATAGATGATTTGCTATATATTGTGTGTTGCTCTTGTCATATGAAAACCTTTCATTAGTGTGCAAATATTTGACATTCTTGGCGAGATCAGTGTGAAGAATTTGCTAGCACATGTTTGTTAACCATTTATTAACTCGTTGCAATAAATTACGAAAAATGCCAATCTCTCTAATATATAATTACATACAGCAAAACACTGATACTGATGGTTGAAACGATGTGTTAAAGTATTTGCTTGAAATTATTTTATTGGTAATTGTAGGCAAATTTAAAGTAATTAATAATAAATTTTTAAATATAAAGGCTAATTGTTCGAAAATTTTTTTAAATTCAGAAAGAGCATGAGAAATATTTCCAGGCACAGAGGAAAGTCAACATCAGTTTTTAGTAAAGCAGTACAGCTGTTCTCGAAAGCCGCTACACTTCCATTATCAGTAATCATGTTTATTTTTGTTTGTCACCACTTATTAGGCGACTTTCATGAATATGATAAGAGTTTTTATTTATATAAATTTTATTAGGAAATTGTATACGAAATAATTTTATTTATATATCCTTCCTAACATAATAAATATAAAAGTAGGTCTGTCTGTCTGTTAACTTTTCACGCTTAAACCGATGAACCGATTTAAATGAAATTTGGCATAGAGATATTTTGAGATCCGAAGTGGTTTTTTGTTTTTGGAAATGATCCTATTAAGTGGTCAAGCGTGGTCGAAAATTTGTATGGCCATATTCTTAAACTGATAACTATGAACATTTTAACCTTTGATACAGTTGATTTAACAATGAATTTGTTTTTCGCAATGACTTTATGTTGGGTGGTCTCAAGTTTCTAGGCTTACACATTAGCTGAAGTTTCACATATTATTCGCGGACAAAGTCGCGTGTAAGAAGTATAAAAAAATAAAAAAACGCAACTTTAATACTTCATACACGCTGGTGTGAACGCTTAAGCTTCTGCTTTTTATAATGACTTGAACTTTTTATGATGACTTGCATTTTTTATGATGTCTTGCACTTTTTATGATGACTTGCACTTTTTAATGGTGACTTGCACTTTTTATGATAACTTGCATTTTTTGTGATGACTTGCACTTTTTATAATGACTTGCAATTTTTATAATAACTTGCACTTTTTATAATGACTTGCACTTTTTATACTGACTTGCACTTTTTTCCTTACTAATATAATAATGTCTGTCTGTTACCTTTTCATGCTGAGCCGGTTTAGATGAAATTTGTCATAGAGATAGTTTAAGATCCGAAGATTAACATAGGGTCGGTTTTGTGGTCAAGGGTAGTCGAGAATTTGTATAGACATATGAAATTATTAAACTTATAACTAAGAAGGTTTTAAAGTTTGATCCAGTGACAATACAACACATCATTGACATAACATACACATTAGCTGAAATTTCACATTTTCTTCGCGAACACGGTCGCCGGTAAAAGTTAGTTTATAACACTTTATTTACATATGTATTTATGAAATATTACAAATACAGTTACAAATCATTAAAATAAATTGTTTACTTTTAACTTAATTTACCGAGAATATTAGCACTCGTTGTAGTAAAATAGATTAGAGTCTTTAGTCAGCAATCGAACCCACGGCCTCCACACTAGTCATTATGAAAATATATTGAAAACTTATTCAAAGCCAGCAGAGTATCTCAAGTCTCGTGTAAATTATTTACGATTTTATAAAACTATTATAATTCGTTATAATGACAACGGATGAGGTCAAAAATTTTAAATTCAGAGGAAATGTTTTCTAAATTTGGACATAATCTTCATAAAAAATGCAAGAAAATTTAAAAAAAATTTTTATTTTTTATTTCTAAAAATTAATTTATTAAAATAAAAGGAATTTGCAGCGGCTTTTAGGGATTTTGAAAAATATAGACTGTAGCAAACTTGTATTAGAAAACCAAAATTACTTCTTAAATCTAATCTTATCATTATTATTATTATTATTTTGATTTTTATTAAAACAGATATTTGATTTCCTCTTTAGTATTTTCTATACTTTCACTAGCGAGCATTTCCACCCCACATATAATTTAATTTGTGTCTCTTGATCATGCTCATGATAAATTTGTAACATCATAAAGCCATAGTCAATACCCAAATTGTTTTTAAGATTTTTATCAGAAGTTAAAAAAAAAAAAAAATTCCTTTCAAGGCTATTACAGTATTAAATAATAATCATATGCATGGCAATATTATAAGTTTTCATTTTGAATTTAGGAATCAGCATATCCTCAGTAAAGAGGTAATTTTAAGCTGAAAGCAACAAAAATAAGAGAAAAACAATAGCCACAATTTCCAAAAAATAACCAACAGATAGTCAGCTGAGTCAGTCACAATGTCCGCGTCAGCCACATCTACTTTAGACATCCACCTTCTGGGAAACAAATGACTTTCAGTAAACACCCAAAGAGATTTTCTATAGAAAATCACTACTTATAACACAACACACTCCTTTTACTCAAATATGCAACAATCCGCCACGAGGAAGACGCATAGACAAAACGGCTGGCACACAAACAGATCGACAAACTGACGAATAAACAGACAATTTTCTTAAAGTTTCGCTCGTGTTAATGCTGCAGCTTCTGCTGTTAAAAATCACAAAATGCTGAAAAAACAAAGTAGTTTTTTTTTCTAAATAAAACAAAACTAAATCAGTTACAGTAACCAGCAAACCGTTCGCCCGTGGTCGTTCGTTGACTGGTGCATGGTCGGTGTTGCAAATACTGCTATAAGCAAAAAATATGTTTCTAACTTTAAATAATGCAACACATTTGCAAGCAGGCAGCCATCTAGCCATCCAGCCTTTTTGCCATATGCTAGATCTTTGAGTTTTTGTTTGCAGAACTTGCCACATTGCAGTTTGATTCGAAAACCTCTTAACAAAAGTTTTGCTTTTGACAATGCGTTTCAACGTCAACATCATCGTCAAAGCTTTTGTCGAAAGTATGGCGAAATTGTATTTCTTGATTTTGATATTAACGTTGTCGCCCATTTTAATGCTGCTCTTGTAATATTTGTGGGTGAATTTAACAGTAAGGGTATTCACATTAAAGAGTTTGGAAAATGTTGGAAAGTTTTATCAATTATTATTAAGGCAAACTATTGTTCTCTTTGGTTAAATGTAATTGTGTCGCCTTAAGGCGTTATTTATTTATTGATAAAGAATTAAATGCGTTGTTTTCTTTTTTTTCTTTGCTTACTGAGGAATCAAAATACGGACTAAATTCTTTCTAGCATTTGCGCTGGCTGAATGGCCTTAATGTCAACAAGTCATAGTTCAACTTTAAACAAAATATATCCATTAGCTGACATAACGTGGGTGGAGCAGGCATTATGTGTGTGTGTGTGTGTGTGAGTGAGTGAGTGTGTGTGTGTGTATGTATGTGTATCTATGTGAACCAACATGTGTACAGTGTTTGGCTTTGAAACAAGTGGCAATCAAATGAACTGAAATAGAGTTCCACGATTTTATAATATTTCTTTTTCGTTTCCTCATCACAAAAGCTCACATTTAATAGAATATTTTTTTACAATAACCATAATGATTGAAAATTTGCTTTGCAGCAACATAAAATGTTATCACCTGCATAAACTTAATGGCGTTTTATGCAGCAACAATAAAAATCGTAATATAAAATTATCCTTTAAAGACATTAAAGAAAATAAACCATAATTGGAATTTGTTGTTCTTTTTTTTTTTTGTTATTTTTGCGAAAAAGTTTTTAAGCCTTCAACATTTAAATAACTGACATGTGTAACATTATTTTCGTCAAATTCTACATACGCTGTTTTCCCTTTTTCTTTTATTTTTCTTGTCTTAAGCTTAATGTTTAATGTGTATCCAATAAATTCCATAAAGCGAAAAAAAACACGGGTCTCTTTTTTATTGTCTTATACGCTTTAATACGGGCAAATCTTTAGATCTTAAGCGAAATTATTGAACGTTGCATTAATTTTCATGTAAACTTGGTAATTGTTTCTTAACGCTACTTTACTCTTTCGTCCCCTCCGCGCACAACTGCTGCTCTCCTATCGCATTTGCAGCAACGTACTCGTATAATATATACATAAGTGAGCTTGGTCATGTTGCAAATGCAGCATGCAGCATATTTTTGTATTTAGTGCCATTATTTTGTATGTAAAAGTAAAAACTGTTTAAGAATTTGTTTATTAGTACAGGCACTTTAATGTTTGGCTACAATAGTGTTGGCCCTTTAAATACGTCTAAATTGTTAATGCCAAGCGGGATCACTTTTGAAAAAAAAGAGAATTTATTTATTTTATATAAAATAATATATATTTTCGTGCAGTTTGCAATTGAAAATCTATTACAGGTTTTGTTTCAATTCTAAAGAATTTTGTAAACCATTATGAAATTAATTTGTTTTGAATTTTATTGAAAAAAATAAATTACAAAAACTAAAATTAATCAATAATAATTGGTGACAAACAAAAAACACATCGAGTACTGATGTAGTGTAGCGGCTTGCGAAAACACCTGTTCTGCTCTTGTGTATAAGTTAAATAATTAGAAAAACTATTAGCCTTTAAATCTTAATTGAATTTAACGATCAATAAAGTTTTAAGGTCCATAGGCAATATAACACATATTTTCGTGGCTACCCAACAGTTAGATTTGAATGAAAAATATAGAAAATAATTTAAAATTTTATAGATTGACACCATTTTAATAAAAAATTTAAATGTACTATTCGAAATTTAGTTTCAGAAAATTTTGTATGAATTTTTTTTCAATAAAATACATTTCAAACCCTTTTCAACTTGTTACGAAAGTAAAAAAATGTAATATAGAATCAACATAAATTTAATTATACCAACTCACACAGCAGAGCGCATAGGGCTGTTTTCGAAAACCGCTACACTTTCATAGTCACTACTACTCATGTTTATTTTTGTGTGTCACCACACATTAATTGGCTTCGTTGAATGTGTTTGCTAATATCAGTTTAGTATCATAATAATTCTCGTACACCATTTCCTCATAAAAATTGCTTAAATAAAAACTAATTATTAAGTTAAGCAGTTCTATTTAGGCTTTAGTTCAAACCTGCAAACAGCAAATTATTTTACAATTTTAAGAATATTTATTAAATTTAAATAATTTATTAAGTGAGGAATATTTGGAACGCTGATATTCCCTTCTACTAGTTTGAGCATTACAAATTTTGAATAAAAATAATTATTTCCTAAACTTATTATCAAGCAAAAAAATAATAATAATAATACCCCTTACTCTGTAACTATTTGCCGACGTCAACGTCAAGACGATATAAAAAATGGGATACTGAAGTATTCGTTATGGCGATCAATTGAATGCTGCTTGACGTCCTTAGATTTTTCTCTAACGGCTAGAAAGCAGCAAAATGCTGTCAGAAATACACACTTGATGAAGAAAAAGTGTAAATAATTGTGCTACATTTTTCTTTAATATTGACGTTGACGTCGACAAATACTTACGTAATAAATTCCCCCTTATTACGTAAGTATTTGTCGACGTCAACGTCAATATTAAAGAAAAAAGTATGACAATTATAATTTCTATAAAATAGACTGTCAAGATTTCCCTCCATATTTATAAAATTTCAAATGAATTTCAAATGTATTTTATTTCAAAGTTTTCATATAAAATTTTCTTAAATTAGATTTCAAATATAAGGGAAAGTTTCAGCTAATGGGATGATTTATTTTATTAGCAAAAAAGTGGACTCAGATGAAAATTAAAATTTAAGTTTTATTGGCGCAATATCTTCTAGCGTTAAGTAAGGTTTAGGCCTAGAGCTGCCCTAAAACACAACGAGTCCATAAGGCCCTTTGTGATACCCCGAGCACTACACCCTATACACGTCCCTACGAATTACTGGTGTATGAGTTTCTTAGAACCGCCCAGATTATATCTTAAACCCTAGATGACTCATTTTGGGTTTTCATGACGGTGTCCCTATGAATGTATCCACACTCTACACATAAAGTTTCCTAACCCTATTTAAATATTGTGCAATATGTTTTTACGATCGCAATACCAGTTCAAAACTGAAGAATTATATTTACCTTTTTTCCAAAATGTCCCCCTGTGCACAGTTCTTAATTGTTTTGGGATCGTCCTAACGCCCGTCTTACGATATGTGAATGTTTGAAAAGTATAATTTAGTCTCATTCTAGTACATCCCCATATTAAATGGACTGTTATGCTGCATATGAAAATATTCTATCACCTGAGGACCAGTCACGTGACATGTTTCCAATACTGGGTGAAAATGTGCATGTTTCAATTAGTCTTATACTCGATGTTTTACTTCTCAGCTTTTGTTAAAATTCTCATTTAGTAGGCTACAACTTCCAAGTGACTTTTACGTGACAGCGAATATTTGTAGTCACGAATAATTTTTATTAAACTCAGTTACTCATTATAAAACTGTATAATTCATACTATGCCAGAATTATTAATAACATTTCTGGGTGTAGCGTGAATGGAAAATTGCTCGCCCAGCCATCTCCAACAAAAACACATTTAACTGTGAGTGCTGTTGCATGTGTATCAGGATGTGTGTAAGTGATTCGGTTATTAGCCGTATTGATGATCCTGTCTTTTTGTCTTTAACTGCACTCATCCATTTATTTAGTATGTAGTTGATCCCATCTACTCATCCATACACAACTGACTTTTCTTGTTGTTGCTGTTGTTGTTGTTGTTGTCGTTTTTGTATGTCATTATTTTTTTGATGTTGTTTCTGTTCTGTACTCGTGGTAAATTAAAACTACTGCAAAACAGAAATAAAATATATAAGAAAAATATCAGATTTTTTTTTTTCAAATTTTTTTTTTAAGTTAAATTAAATGTTTTGTTGCTGTTGTTAAGTTTGCATTACACCAGACAGCAAGTTTACGATTCTTTCGTTATAACTGTTTAAAAAAAATTTTTTTTTTTTTTTTTGAAAATTATTGGTTATTTTGCACTTGCAGATTATCCATCCATCCATTCATTTATGGGTTACAATGGCCAGCATTGGATTTTTGTTTTTATTATTTTTCTTTTAATTTACTATATCAAATACGTAAAAGAGATAAAAGACAATGCTTTTTAATAATAGTGTAATTATACGCGAATTAAGGGTTTTAAAAATTAAGTTGAAATGCTGCTTTGGACATTGTAAAAAATAAACGACTAAATTGAATTGAATGAATTGAATTTCCATAAAGAATTTATTAGTATTGAAATTAAATATGAATAGGAAAAAATTCTAACGTCTCTGTATTAGTGTCAGGATATTTGACAACATAAAATTAATCTCTTTGTCTTATAATGAACACCGTGTTTAGTGTGTACTCACTTCAGTGTTTAGTTAAGAAATATGAAATACTTTTTTTTTATGCTCTGAAGTAAATAAAATCTCCAACTTTAACCCTTTGAAAATTTCTTAAACATTGTGCTAATCCTTCCTTTGAACTCTATTGTTGTGTTTGGATAGCACGAAACACAACAGAATAATTTTGAGGCAAAACTCTTAAATTAGTAGGCATTAGGTGAATTGTTTTAGCAAAATGCCAAGTCATTGTTTGGACAAATTCCTAATGGGATTTGCGTAAAATATGTAAATGATCATACAGCAAAATTCCAAATAAAATGAGATTTAACTCTTTCGTTTTTCAAATGTTACTTCTTCTGCACATTTAACCCTTTCAAAGTGTCATGTAAGATGATAAGATGGCTGGAAAAGTGTAACGCACAAGTACTGCTACCCCCGATTAAGACAAGTTAAGGCAGACACACATATTCAGTACAGCAAATAATATTTGTAACAAATTTAAATGGAACAACATACTTAAATCCAATTACAGCCACCGGATTTAATAATTTAACAAAATTCAATAGCAGTAAGAAAATGCATGTAAATGTACAACAACTACAGGTACAACTTTACGAAAATTGTCTAAATCCCCGGATCAGTTAAGTAGGGGGATCAATGAATGAATCCACAGGCTTTCCATTGATCTGGGCGATTATAGCGTAAATAAATTCTCATTACAAGTAGAAAAACGTGCAGGTAGGCGGAGTGTGGGCCGCTTTTGTGGATTTGATAAAGAAACTGCTGCTGTACGCTGGTCTGCGTTTCCTTAAGCTCGGCTTCAGTGTAAATCAGCTAAATGTGCATTTCTTAATCCGTTGCCAGTGTTCTTTGCTTGCACACTCCGAAAAAGGAGATTTGCAAGGTGCCTGCCAAATTATTGGATTAATGTGCTTAAGCCGTTGATTAAAAACATTTGTAAATGTTAAGGATATCCTCAGGGACTTTTGCCACGGTCGTCTGCTATTTAATAAAGTGTCATCCAAAGATGTCCTCAGTTTTAAAACAGCTATCGCGGCGAACACACGCATAGTAGTCACAAATAATTTGAAATTAATTGAACTTTAAAATTAAAGTAAAATTAAACAAACAAAAAAATATTGAAAAATATTTAAATTTAATAAAATCATGCCCCCCGTTTTCGAGTCGAATTTTTCCATACGCTCTTTATTATCGGACACCAAAGAATGCCCTGAAGAACCGGAAGATACTACCCTTATGGTAAGTGATTCTTCCAGCCCCACGGCCTCACAAAATTCCGAGGAAATGTCCAACGATGAGTCTTCATCCAGCACCAGTAAATCACCGGATGCCAAGCCCGCCTACACTTACAGCGCCTTAATTGTTATGGCTATAAGAAGCAGTGCCGAGAAACGTTTAACACTTAGCGGCATTTGTGAATGGATAGCCGCCAATTTCGCCTACTATCAAAAGAACAAAAGTGTTTGGCAAAATTCCATACGCCACAATTTAAGTTTGAATCCTTGCTTTATACGAGTGCCACGGGCCTTAGATGATCCTGGACGTGGCCATTATTGGGCCTTGGATCCCTCCGCCGAAGACTTGACAATTGGTGAAACCACTGGCCGTTTACGGCGCAGCAGCAACGTTATGATGAATCGTTCTTACGCTATTGGTGCCATACGCTCGAGGTCTTCATTGTACTATGGTGCTGCGGCTTATCCCTATCATCAAACTATTTCAAATGTTATCTCCTACGCCCATCCCTATACACCAAATGCCATCTATTTCCCCACTCCGGAAGAGATTAGGATGGCCCAGCAAACAGCGTTGCTGCAAACTCAGCGCGAGCAGCAAGCCGCCTGGTCCAACTATCAGCATCATAACCAGCAACAATTGCAAAATTTACAATATCAACAACAGCAGTACTTTATGCCGCCAGGCGGTATGCCCATGTGAAGTGAGGCAACATAAAACTGTTGCCTTGGCTTTAAGGGGCGGAAAATGTTGGATGCCGCTCTACCAGGAGTAGGATGGAATTGAGTAAAGGACTTGACGAAGTGAATTTAAAGACTTTAATCGTGTACAACGCGCCAAATTGTAAAAATCAACCTAAAATTAAGTATCATATGGAATACCAAAAACAGACTTTTAATTTTGCAATGCAATTTTATAATAAAATTTTATAATAAATTAAGTGCTGAAAATATTTAACGCTATAAATCATGGATTTCCAAACCATTTAGTTTATTATTATTAATTTTTTCTTTTTTCTTTCATTATTATTTTTTTTTCATCGCAAATTATTAATATTTATGCGGGAATTTACGCAAAAAATTGTTTGTTTGCTTATTTAAATATTGCTAACATACGAGGGTTGGTGTAAAATTCTTAGCAATAAACTATTTCAGTCTTGCCACAATATTATCTCATTTCATATCATATCACATACTTTACCGATACTAAAAAAATTATATATTTACTTTTTATGTTCTTTGCCAGATTGCAGTACAAATAATAGCTTAACCAAATTAATAGAATAGAATATCCAGCCAAGTGAATGAAGTCAAAACTTAGTTTTAAGAAACTTATTTTTAATTCTTTAAATAATAAATAAAAATATCATTGTATTTCAGAACAAAAAAAAACCTTTTCTTTATCAAAATTATTTTAATGGGGTGAGCAATAATGAACAGTGATGCCACATATTTTTACACTACAGCTTAAAATGTAAACACATTTTATCAGCCATGGCCCAGGATATTAAAAGTAAATGCAACTTTTTTTATTTTGATTTATAAAGTAAGAAGTTTTATTTAGACTCAAGTTGAAATATATAAATAATTTAATAATTTAAAATTAACAATTTAAATAATTTTTTTTAGAATTTTTATTAAATTCAAGTTAATTAAAAAACCTTAATTTGCAGATTGCAGATTTGAACTTGAGTCTGAATAAAACTTCTTACTTTATAAATCATTATAAATTAATAATTTCGAAAAAAAAAAATTACATTCAAGTTTTTATTTTTGATTTTGTGGAAAACAAGTGGTTTGTTTTTGTCTTAATATATATTTCAATAGAAAAAGGAAGTTGTGACCAAAAAACTCATAATCCTTGCTAGTCTGTCTGTCGATCTCTCTGTTACTTTTTCACGCTTAAACCGATTTAGATGAAATTTGACATAGAGATATCTTGAGAACCGACTAATACTCGTAATATAGGAAGGTCTTTGTTTTTGAGAGTGATCCTATTAAGTGGTAAAGGATGGTCGAAAATTTGTATGGAGATATGAAATTATGAAACTGATAATCATGAATCTTTTAAAGTTTGATTCAGTGAAAATCCAACACAGCATTGACATAACATTAGCTGAAGTTTCACATATTCTTCGAGAACCGAGATGCGGGTAAAAGCTAGTAGTATGAGCGCATAAGCTTTCACTTTTTACAATGACTTGCACTTTTTATGATGACTTGCACTTTTTATGATGACTTACACTTATTATAATGACTTGCACTTTTTGTGATGACTTGCACTTTTTATAATGACTTGCACTTTTTATAATGACATGCACTTTTTATGATGACTTGCACTTTTTATAATGACTTGCACTTTTTGTGATGACTTGCTCCGTTTATAATGACTTGCACTTTTTGAGATGACTTGGACTTTTTATGATGACTTACACTTATTATAATGACTTGCACTTTTTGTGATGACTTGCTCCGTTTATAATGACTTGCACTTTTTGAGATGACTTGGACTTTTTATGATGACTTACAGTTATTATAATGACTTGCACTTTTTGTGATGACTTGCTCCGTTTTTAATGACTTGCACTTTTTGAGATGACTTACACTTATTATAATGACTTGCACTTTTTGTGATGACTTGCACTTTTTATAATGACTTGCACTTTTTATAATGACTTGCACTTTTTATGATGACTTGCACTTTTTATAATGACTTGCACTTTTTATAATGACTTGCAATTTTTGTGATGACTTGCACTTTTCATGATGACTTGCACTTTTTATAATGACTTCCACTTTTTGTGATGACTTGCACTTTTTATAATGACTTGCACTTTTTATGATTACTTGCATTTTTTATAATGACTTGCACTTTTTATGATGACTTGCACTTTTTATGATTACTTACACTTTTTATAATGACTTGCACTTTTTATAATGACTTGCACTTTTTATGATGACTTGCACTTTTTATAATGATTTCCACTTTTTATAATAACTTGCACTTTTTATAATAACTTGCACTTTTTATGATGACTTGCACTTTTTGTAATGACTTGCACGGTTTTTCCTACTAATATAATAAATATGAAAGTAACCCTGCCTGTCTGTTACCTTTTCACGCTCAAACCTCTGAACCGATTTAAATGAAGTTTGAAGATCCCAGAACTAACAAAAGGTGGTTTCTCCTTTTATAAATAATCCTGTTAGGTGTAAGTGTGGTCGAAAATTTGTATGGACATATGAAATTATTAAACTGATAACTATAAACATTTTAAAGTTTGATGCAGTTAACTTGAGAATATATTTGTTTTTGGCAATGACTTTATGAGCGGTCAAAGATAATATAACATTTCTGGGAATATATGAAATAGTGAAACTGATAAAGATAAAACCCTAAGCCCTTATACAATAACATATGATATAATCTACACAGTGACGAAAGTTTCACATTCACGCGGTCTGAGTCGTGGGTAGATATCGAATATCGCAATTTGTCTCTAGTTTTCGATATCGATTTCTATTCAAATTATGCTGCAACTATAAAAAGGAAGAGATAGCTTTGAAAATATGAAAATGGAAAACAAATTTATTTAGAAATTTTTAAATATTATTTTATCGTGGAATCCCTGCTATGACATCGTAGTATGATCTTTCAGTACATGATAGTGTCAATCACTGTCGGTAATGTCCAATGAACAGTGCTATGCCTTCTGCATTGAAACAGGGCGACAAAATTTAACGCAATCATGAACTATTGCAGATCAGAAAGATACTTCAATCATACTCATGATTGAATGCAGGATCAAACCCTAGACCTTCGGCTACGTAGTCTACATGATTACTACTCCAGCCACCACCAGCCTGCACTGTTGCTGTATTTTTACACATGCTACTACCGTATGATAAGGTTTTTAAGGCAAGCGACCAACATTATATACACCAACAAAAAGGTGTTCTTTTAAATCAAGAGAAAAAAAATTCTATGAACATTTTGTGATATATTTTTCTTCCCAAGCAAATGAAAAGATAAAATAAAATAAATTGTCAAATAAATGCAGCCAACATAGAAACTCAAGAACTTCTGCAACAAAAATTGCAACTCTGTATAGCGAATTAGAGAAACCAAGCAGCGTGTGTGTTTTACACAACAGCATACTACCAAGAGCTCTGAATTTTTCATTAATTAGGAAATAGCAAGGATTAAGTTTTTAGTTATGGAAAAACTCAACGAAAGAGATTAATTATTTACATATTTTATTTTGCTAGAAAATAATACGAAATAAGTTATAAAGAGATTATATCTATCATGCAGGTAAGTTGTTGATCAGGTGGATTAAAGAGGTCTCTCTTTAATCCACTAACGACATTAAATAGGAATAGTCTAATACACAACAACGTTCATACAGGTTGATCACGCACAAATTATTAACAACAAACTGCTGCTTTACTTTTTACATTTACTTTTCTTTCGATTTGTCACTCAAGAGTGCTACTCCAATATCGAATACACAAATTTATGTATCATGTAATTCAAGAAAAACAGAATTAACCATGTTTGTGTATTGAACATTTAAAGTAACAATGATAACAAGTACATTGTTAATTACAGGGTTATACACATATGAAATAATTAAAGTGAATAAAATAAAATCCGTCAAGTAAAACTCTAGTCTGTTGCTACTCATTTTGTATTCCACAGGATATGAAATGTGGATTATTTCCCATGTAAACAGTTGATGAGTTTTAGTTTAATTTTATTGCGTTTGTCGTACCTTGCGCTTAATAAATTAAATTTGAAATAGAAAAACAGTTTCAACATAAAAATAAAATTTTTAATCTATTAAAGGTTTAAAAAATGTATGGCCGAAATACAATCCAAATAGTAGACAACTACAGTAAACAAAAATTTCATCGCTCTAAGAATTTTGTGATTTTCGTTAAATAAATTTCATTCAAGTCAACCGTCTGCTCATAATTATGAACTATACTTTACACCAGCAAAAAAAAAATATATTTAAAAAGTCTAACACAAAACTTCGGACTGCATTCAAGACGAAACATATTCCACTCTGTACGTAGAAAAGTAAAGTGCAATTGTAAAATGAAATACATGCAATATTTGAAAACAAATTCACCCTGAATGTAAAAACTATAAAAATAAATTGCAAAACTTCCTTGGAAAATCCAATCAGATAATTAGTTAATAAATTGTTTTGGCAACACAATCAAATAAACAAGTTTCACATACACAAATACAACTCCTGCATAATACACCAATAAAGAAGTAGGGTAGACAAAATGGAAGACAAGGAGACAGACTAGATTTGGAATAGATTTTACATACAAGTACATATTTGTAATGGTGCAACATAGTGTTTTGCAGAACAACTACATTGTTGTTGGCATGTGCACAATAATGGCAAAATAGAAATAATTACAGCTGTTTATTTCTTGTTAACAAGTTGCATGGTAATTATATGCAACAACACCAACTACAAGTTGCAATTGAAAGCAGCCACATACGACGACTATAAATTTGTTAACAAAACAACAAGGACTCCGCTATATTCTATTTGGCCAATTGCTTTAGACGATTTGCTGATTTTATTGTTGTATTACAATATCAAATAGTTTCTTAATTTTGTGTCGATGTATATCTCTTTTCTGTGGTATGAGTGTATAGTCGTATGCTTCTTAAAGGATTTTAAGCTAAAAGGAAACAATATTTTTAATAAAAAAAAGACACACGGTATTTGCTTGTGATAGTTTTGCACAACTAATGTGTGCTAAACATGGCCAACTTCCGTTGGTGGTAGCAAGACATTTTGCTTGTATTCCATTTAAACGGCCAAACGCCAGCATGACTGTGAAATGTGTTTGCAAATTTTAAATTGCATTACTTCCCCATACGCCACTGATACTAACAATTCGTTTTTTTTTTTTTTTGGTAATATTTGGCGAGTAAGTGGATTCATAATGTGTTTGAAAGAAATTACAAGGCGGTTGTTCGATATTTTATTTGATTTTATTTTGGTTTCACTTTTAACGAAATGGTCTTTGATCATATGCTGCAAATTGTCCTTCCCTTCACTAGGCAACCTAGAGTTGTTGTTGTTTTCCAGCCTGACGGGAACTTCCCAAAAATATCCCTCCTGAGTGCTGGTCCTTTTAAACAAATTTAAAAAAGACAACGTGTATGAAGTCACCCCAATAATGCCCGAGAGGCGCTGGGGAGCTTTTTTTATTGTTATCATAAATTTTGAATAACAAATAAAATAATTAAAAGGAAAAAAAAAAGTTAAGTTTCGAGATGTATAACCCTAGACACAAACCAAGTACGTTACTAAAGTTGTGTTGACATGTTCAATTTAACTTCCCTCACGTAAAAATGTGTTTAGAATAGACTTGGGTCCAACCAGCTCATTCGCTCAGTTTTGACAAGAACCTCTGATCAAACCCATTTAAATTACATAGGTTTGATCAGAGGTTCTTGTCAAAACTGAGCGAATGAGCTAGTTGGACACAAGTCTAGTTTAGAAAACAACAACAATAGATTTTTATTTCGTTTCTTGTAATTATAAATTGACCCCTTATGCAGCCAAATGTTTAACAAAAATTACCGATAAAAATATTTAAAGCAAATATATGTGACTTATGAACTTTAAGCGCCTTGTAAACAGTTTACAAATTCACGTGTACCGCTGCAACTTTGTTTTTTTTTTTTTTTTTGCCAAACTATCACTTCATTTTTAACTACTAGAATCAAATAGTATAGGAGTTTGTTAAAACTATTGCTTTAAATCTCATTTGCTTATGGGTTCCAAAAACAATTACTGTGTGTCTGTGCATGAACAATCGTTTTTTTTTCAAAAAGTTCGTTTGTTCCTTGACATGACCTCGCACAAATCGTTCCTTATTACCTCATCTAAGTTTTCTACTTTTTGTTTTGCTTCTTTTTTCCAAGCCCTCAAATAATATACGACTAAATGGTGTTTCGCAAATAATGCTTCAGTCAATAATTGCATTTTAAAACTTTTGCTGCGAATCCTCCTTGTGCACAAAAGATGGTAGCAGATAGCACAATTGTGCAACATGCAGGACAATTTGTAAATGCATGCATGACTTTCACAGGGCTGCTTGTAAAACGCGCTGAGATGCACACACACACACACACATGATAATGATTATATGTGTATATAATATAAACACATAAATTCATTAGATCGATCAATAGTTTATATTGTCAGACCTAAAAAAATTTAAATTAAAATTGTTCGAAAATTTGTTTTAATTCAAAAAGACATGATAAATACTCCCATGTACAAGGGAAAGTCGGCATAATTTCTTTAAATATTCAATTTATACAACAGAGCAGAACAGTCGTTTTCGAAAGCCGCTACACTTTCATCATGTCTACTCATATGTATTTTTTTTTTTGTCATCACTTATTGGGCTTTTGAATATGATAGCAGTTTTTTATAAAAATTTTTATTAGGAAACTGCCTACGAGATCTCTATCAAACCCATGGTAACACACATTTAATTCCCCTGTTGCCGTTTAGTTATTTTCTTCATGTCCCGTTTTCTGAATTTTTTTTATTCCTTATATTTAAGCCGAAATTTTTGGGTTTAAATTATTTACCTTAAAACCTAGTACTCTGTTTGAATTTGTGGAAAATGTTGCGCAACATCAGTTATTTCAGTTTCAGTTTTTTTCCTTTTTAATTGAAATTATGTTTTCCATTTTCAATGAGAAAATTTTTAGTTTCAAAAAATTATCGTACGAAATAAATAACACTCATATTATTTCACATGTTTTTCATAATTAAAACAGAGTACTAGTTTAGCAACATTTTTCCACAAATATTTCGATTGAATATTTTTTGTATGGGTTCTGTCAGAATTTCACATGAAATTTTAAACAGAGTACTAGGCTTAAAGCAATAAAAGTGTCGGATAAAAATACTTATGGAAAAAATATGCTGAGCAGAGTGAAATATTTTTCAGATGACAAACGATATTGCAGGAAGAGCATTGATAACTTTAAATATCTCCTTCCATTCTTATATATTTCTTAATATTTGTTTTATTTATTTGTTTTTTTTTTTGTCTTTTGGACCAGCACTTAGAGAACTACCACAACTCTAAATTTGATTATGGCAGATAATTGAGACGGAATAACTCTTGTGAAGTTCCATCACTTCCTGTTGGAAACTTATTATAGTTCTTTTAGATGAAACTGCTTTAACTTATAATTACATACACAGCTTTAATCATCTTCCCACAGAATTATTTCATTTTCCTTCTTTATTACTTCTACTACAACTGAGTCGAGGTAATTTGAAGTACAACAAGACTATAGAAAAAAATCTCTATTAACCGGGAGTTAATTTTTATGTATGTAATTATTTAGGACTATTGTAAATCTCCTTAATAAAAAAAATTTTTTTTAAATTTAATTTTAAGAGCATGCTACAGGCTGAGGTAGTTCAAGTTTTACAATAAAGCCGAAAATCCCGAGTTCGATTCCGCACTATAAATATAGTGTAAATATAGTGTAAAATGTTTCTGTTATATTTTAGCTAATTATTGCTGCACAGTGTACACTATCATGTACTAAAGAGCGTATTAAACCACCCAGAAAAGTCAATGTGTGTGAAGATAAAATTAAATGTATATTAGCGAAGACACGAACCTATTGTGTATATAACTAGACTTGTCTCGAACTCTTCAATTCGTTGTTCGTTATTCACAAAAACCTATAAACAAACCCACCGATTTTAAATGGACTAGATCTTCGGGTCCTTGTCCAAAACGAGCGAATGGAAGACTTCGATATAAGTCTAACAGTCTAGCTAACTGTAGAGTTGGGTTAATCCATTTTTACTCACACTATTAACAGCGAGTCTCTAGGATTGACATTAAGATGAATACTTAACTAAGATTAACTAATTAAAATGTGATAATGCGTTTGCTGTTAGTAACTTGAAGCTTAGGAACAAAATCACAACAATTTTGGTTAATGTCTAAGATTATTATCAAGTAAATATGGAGAAGGTTTGAGAATTTACTATTATAAACAGAAAAATGTTATAAAATTATATTATCCTTATTCGGCTCAAGGGATTACACCACCAATTACGGCCGCTTAAGCTCGCGTATAAAAATAGTTAATTATTCTTTTAGAACTAAAGAGAGAGATTAAGGCTGACTAAATCTCTGATCTCAATCCCAGAAACTTGCACTAAGTGGTTAGCTGGAGTTGGGTACAGCTTTTGGGTTTGATCACATTTTTTTGTTTCGAAAATGAACGAATCAATGATGTGTTCGAAACTCTAATGAACCACTTAATAGATGGAGTAAAATTTGATTAAATTCATTTGGGAAATCAAGGAATTGGAGGCGCTTCCATTCAAGTTATTGTAAAGAAATTATGACCCAAGAAATACTTAATGAATATGTATTTAGGATATATACTGTAGGGTATTTACTTAAAAAATATTTTCCTAGAGACATTATTGGTCATTGTGAAAAATGGGGATGGATGCCCATATGCCATTTTACACAAACGATGAACCAGGGAGTCCTTTAAAAAGCTGAAAAAGTCTTATGTCTAAAATAATTTTGCAACTTTATTAATATCAGTTTAAAAAAATTTCCTTCTAGAAATCGTTGTTGGTCATTCAGGAAAAATGGGAATGTGCGGCATATTAAATTTTCAAAGTTAGCAGGACATTAACACATCTTTCAAAGGGCAATATTTAATTTATTAGAAATACAAGAATGAATACTAAATGATGTATAGCAAAGAGCCTAGCAAATATATCACAAATAACACGTTAAGTACTCATGACATTTGCTGTGAAACAAAATTCAAACGACTTTGAATAAATTTTGTTTCATAATAAATAACTCAATAATCACTGGAGGCAAATATTTAGCTAAAATGTCAGTTATCCTTTTGGTATCAAGTCAATTATTTAACGAATTTGTAATTACATCAGACTTGACCAAGCCAAAATAAACACAAACAACAAAAAAATGAATGAAAAAAAACAACCATAAGAACAGACGTAACAAAAGCAGGTTTCAAAGCGCTAGTAAAAAAAAAGAAAAAAATACTTTAAAACAAACTGACAATACCACCAATAAATTCATAGAATACGAAATCAATTTGCTACCGAAACTTGTAAAATGTATTGCCAAAAAAGTCCACGAAAAATCTGCAAACACAAAAGGATTGCCACAGCAAAGTAAACAAAACAGATTTTAAAGGGAAACTCTATGGGAATACGACAGTGCCAAGTATACAATTTTCATTTCCACCGGAAACGGTACAGAAATCGTTAACAAAATCTAGCTGCCTTTTTCATACGGAGGAAAATGTAGTTGCGAAATCTTTGTCACATTCATAACAAAATTCTCTCAGCCAATTCACATCAATTACACTAAATTTCTAATGGCAACCCTTTTGCTGCTATTTCAATAGGAGCTTTTTTCGTATAGAAACTGAAGCTGGTCTGGGGGTCTAGATTTGTTATGTTTCCTTAACAATGTTGCTTGTGTTGTTGTTGTTGGTGTTGCTGGTTTTATTGCCACAATGATTTTGTACGATAAAAGTAAAGTGCAATTGAATGTTATTATTTCAGTTAATACTTATTGTTGTTTTTTCGAAATATAATACGAGTCGCATTGTGTTTGTCTGACTGTCTGTCTGTCTCTATCTTTTGTTGTTGTAATGGCTTGTTTTGTTCGCAAGTGTGTAGTAGAAGTCTTTTATATCGAGAATTGCTATCAATAATAAAATTCAAACCACAATTCACCTAGAGCCACCAGAAACCCAGCAACAACAACAACAATAACAACAGCAACAGCAACAAATAGCAAAGTCAACAAAACGTACGTAATAAGCCAACCAATGATTTGGAAAAATAAAAGAAAACACAACACGAGAGCAACAACAACAACAACTATTAGTTTGCCATACTAGACCAAAACACTGGCTCTTTTTAGCCATTCAATAGACAAAAAACAAACTAAAAAAAATATTAAAAAAAAATTAGAAAAAAATTAATTTTAGAATGGACAGTATGAAAGATTGAAATTGAAATCAAAGCCAGTCAAAATTTAACATGAACCACCAACAAACCACCTGCTCCGCCTTTTAACAATAACTTTTACTGTTTTTTGCTTTTCTGCTTGATTTTGTTTTTGTTTTTGCTTCTCATAGACACACACACACACACAAAACAAACACAAACTCACATATTTAAAATGTTTGTCTATGGACGTTTTGCTTGTTGTGCCTGCTTAAATTGGCTATAATGGCACGACAAAAATCCAGCTTAACGCAAAGCAACGGTTCAGTTTTATTAACACACCCAGTGAACTTGTTTTTAATTTTGGCAGATTTGATTTGGTTTCTTGCGATTAGTTTCTAATGAAATGTTATATAATATTTTTGAGACACTTCCATCTTTTAAGAGCCTGAGTATAAAATGGAAGGAAAATAGATTGTTTCACATGTTTCTGTATTAATTTTCATGTTTCGATTGTAGTTCAATATAATTTTTAGAAATGTAAAGGTTTGAAATATTTATCTGCGTGATAAACTATTAAGTTATGTGGAAAAGATATTGTATTTTCTATAGAGGAGTCAAATTCCTAGACATGCACCTATACGACAAAAAAATAAAATCTATATAAAAAGGTAGCAGCTGCGTACGACTACAAGAACCCCTCTCGGTTTCCCATTCAATAACTCTAAGGCGGGTTATGTCTGCTAAGTATCGTCCTCAAAATATATGGATCTCTTCTGGGCGAAAGGTGAATGGTGACAAATAAGTGTGTCCTTATGCTCTAGCTGCCTCTTTTATAAGGATGGCTGCGAAATATATGTCACATTCAAAACAAAATTCTCCCAGCCAATTCACATCAATTTCACTAAATTTCTAATGGCAACCCATTTGCTGCTATTTCAATAGGAGCATTTTTCGTATAGAAACTGAAGCTGGTCTGGGGGTTGCCTATTTACGTCTGGTTGCCGTGAAGGTTGTGGAGTAGCCCTCTACTCAATTTTTCCAGATATTTGCTTTCGCTGGTAACGCATAAAACTGCTGCAAATCTAAAACAAGAGTACAACGGAAGTGTAATACACTCAGGTCTCGTTTTATGCGGATTCGAATTTATGCGATTTTGAAATCAGCAATTTTGTTTTTAGAATTTTAACAGGTTTTGAAATTTTAGATGTTTTTAGGCTTTTTTTACCGTGTTTAAATCAAGCCAAGTTTGCATCACTTATATAGTCGTTACATTTTGTCGTTTTATTTTGTTTTGACGATTTTCTAAAATCGCACCAGGATAAGCATAGTAGGCTATGAAACTCATATAAACAAAACCCAACAAAAAAAAAAAATAATATTCGATATGAATCTATTTTATGATTTTTGTAAATCATTTTTATGTGTGAGTTCTCAAATGGGGTTTTAAAAGTTTTCACATAAGATAAGAGGTCTGAAACTCTTTAAAACTTTGGTTGAAGTCTACTGACGTTAACCATCCAACAAATAAACTTCATATTGTAAAATAAATATATGGGTATTTCCATGGTTGCGCACGTGACAGTCGCACGTATTCAACATGAAGAAAATCAAATTAAGGAGCAAATATTTTTTTCTTCATTTAGGTTTTTGGGAAGCAATTTTAGAGCTCTTTATTTAGTGGAAAGCATGGGTGCTGTAAGAGTCATATTGGTTAACAAAAGCTGTTGCGTGACGTGACAAAAAATGGAAGTGGTTTTTTTCTACATTTATTAAAGTGCAAAAAGCAGCGAAATAAGCTGAAAACTTTTATGTAACTTATTTGGATATTATTAAGGATATTATAATTTTTTGGCCGCGGTAGACCTTTCTGTGGAAATACCCATATTTTTGTTGATTTTTTTATGCGATTTTGTTTTAATTTTTTAACTAAAATTTGAATTTATGCGATTTTTCAGAATTTTGGAACGAATCATTAGTTTTTATATGAAGCCAGAGTATCGTTTTATGCATTTTTTTTTTTTTTGGAACGCATCTATCGCATAAAACGAAACCTGAGGGTATAAGACTTTTGCCTACAATAGGATGTGAGAGGTGAACATCTCAGATTTCCAACAAAGTCAAAATCGTTGGAGGTCGAGCTTTGACCAGTAATCTAAGGCGGGTAGCACTGTTCGATATGCCTCGTAGCAGAAAGAGCTTCTAGAGGGTAAATCAATATTTTTCGCCACCAGGAATAATACCGCAGGCATTTTGAATGCGCTGGCAACATGTTTCTTACGATTGCGTTGCGTCGTGTTGCACACATCGTGGGTTCCTCAGTAAAAGTTAAATGATTCTGTGGTCGGATGTTGGATGGGAGTTTCCTTAGGGAGTGTACGTCTAGTCTGTGATCTGCTACAAATTACCTAAGAGAATATGTCGGGAACGAACTGCTGTTGTGTGGCTGCTCAAATTACTGGTTGAACTGCAGTCTAACTGATAATAACGATGGCTATATCCTGTTGCGGAAGAACAGAAGCTACAAAGGTGGACATGCTACTGGAGTAGCATGACTTTCATATGAGACTGAATACCTTGAAATCATCTGTCTTTGTATCCTTTTTGTATTCGCTGTTATCTAGGGCACCAAGTCGGTGAAAATACCCTGCTAGTTCAGATGTCTTTTCTTCTGGGTCATCTCACAAAATGTTGGTCGCATTCCTGACAACATCAATGGTGTTCTGTGCTTTGTACTGATAAGAGTTATTGTCTGTAACGCGTTATTATCAGCCGCTGATATCCACGAGACTATGAAGCGGAGGGTCCTGAGTTCAACACCGCGCTGAGTCATGAATATTGTGTTGAATTCTTCTGATCAGCATTAGTGCATGGTTGTGTTAGTTATTGCCAGTCTGTTTCAATGATGAAGGCATAGTCACTGGTCACTGAACATAATTGGCAGCGACTGACACGATCATGTACTAAAAAGCAGAGTAACAGCACCCACCTTCGTCGGCCCTGTAGCAAAAATTAGGCGGCGAGGTAAAACGGTTGAAATAGCTACAAGAAATTCTCTATCTGCTCATCTTTCTTCATCTCTCCCCTCAATACTATCCCCTCCTTTCTAGTTTCGGCGCAATGCACTGCATATGTAGAGGTCATCCCCGGAGTACTGGTCCGAGATAAAAAAAAACTACTCCATAGTAAACTGGCATCCAAATGGATCAACTCTGTCGTGTACATCGCAAGCGTTTATTATATTCTTGGAATCTAAAATAGTGCTGCAAATTATTTTCTCGTTCCTGATAACCCCAATTGCCTCATAACTATCCCTATAGACGGTGGCATCTATAGCCCTTATATTGACTTACACCTGCTCACTTCAAGGCCTGAGTGATCGCACGAACTTTCACCTGGAAGATCATATTTTGGTCAGGCAAGCGGTAGTAAATTTACATTCAATCAGACGTTGGCATTTATTATATTGTCGAAATGATGATTAATTAAATAATGAAAGCTCCATAACGTCATTGTAAATAGGTTGTTAAACCGAACTCTCTTGGCTTTAAAGAACTATTAATAAGAAAAAAAACTTATATATGGAAAAAAGCATTAACAGATTTACTTTAAGTAATTCCAAAAAATCCTTATGAGTGCAAGTATTTCACTAGAGTCCCAGAAATATCGATAAGAAAATATAACAATAAATTCCTTAGAACATGACTAGATATTGTGTAAATAGGAACTGTTATCACATTCAACTAAGCCACCTAATAAGTGGTGACAAACACAATACACATGAGCACTGATGATGAAAGGGTTGCGTCTTTCGAAAACAGCTGTTCTGCTCTGCTGTGTAAGTTGAATAACAAAACTGATGTTGACTAGCCTTTGTGACTTGAAATATTTATCATGTCTTTCTGAGATTTAAATACAAACTTCGAACAATCAGACTATGAATCTTAATTCAATTTAATATGACTAGATATCACTTTGACGAGCAATTACGTTTAAAAGAAAAACAAATTCAATTTTTTTTTATTTTCCCAATAGTTGTGTGACAAAATTATATCTAGTGGCATGGTGAGACTGGCGGTAAATAAACAGATTATTCAAACGTTTATTGTCCATACATTTCTAAATTTTAAAATTTGTTTTAGAATCCTCAATTTAAAAATTAAGTGGTTTCGATTTTTCACAAAAGATCCTACAATCAATTGCAGTGTTCGTTTTTCGTTTTATTAATAAAACAAAATAATGTCTGTGTGCATATAATTTTGTTGCCCATGGGACTGAATTCACTATTTTTGGTACGTGAATATTTTTCATCTGGCGCATTTTCGCATTCAGAAATAAAAGAAGAAACATTTTAACATAAAGCAAAAGTATCAAGTGAGATTGGAAAATGGTGATATGAGAATTGGATAAATTTGTCCTTCAACCATAAGAAATATGTGTACACTGGAAGAAATACTTCACTGAGAATTTCTGATTTCATTTTTAAAGTCACACTCCTTAATTAATTTTGTTAGCTTTGAAGAGTGTTTCAAAGTCTCACAAACCCATAGTGCAACAGCAATTCAAACGAAAATTTCATACATTATTTTTCAGTGTATCTAAACACTTGTAGTTAAAAGTTTTAAAATTTACTCTATAAACGCCTTCGCCAATAGCTTCACTTAACATTCTTTTTTTAAAGTCACCAACAGTTACAACAAGACCAGCACCAACAATCATAACAAAATATTTTTATAATCATCATCGCCCTCATCTTCTTGTGATTTTCTTCGTCATCAGAGTCTGCGTTTCTAACTACATACATACATACTTACACATCTATCTATCTATCTGTCTGCCGAGTCTCCAAAATGAAAATAAAGAAGGAACAAATATAATTTACTTGCTGGCGGTCAATTGACGATACACATTGTAATCAATTGCATTTAAGAAACCATTGAACCAAACGACCGGCCAACATTCTTCTGCAGCATGAAACAAAGAAGCAGAAAAAGAATTCTGAAAACAAAAATGAGCAACATTTTAATCTGATAACAATGGATCGAAAGGGGCGTTTAAGACACGACTTTTGTGGCTTTAACAGCAGAAAACGAAATTGGCTTAAATGTAGTGTGTTGTGTTGGTGGTGTACCATGTGCTGGAATAGTATAGGCCAAAGCACAGAAAAATATCCTCATATTATTGCTGTTGGTGCTGCCAGTGATGCTGACGACGATTATAATGACTATGCGGAGCATGATGACGATGACGACGAGGAATGTTTGCAAAGGACATGCGACATACCATTGATTATTGTTACCAGATCACTCTTAATGCCCCCTAAAAGTAACAAATCATAAAAATGCATCTCTAACTAAACACAATGGGCTGGCAATTGCTTGAAAATATTCTTTTTCAAATCTTTAACTTATTATATAAATATTTTAGTTTTTTTTTTTTTTTTGGTTATTGATTTATAACCACAAAATTTGTTTAACACTAGTTTAATTTTAAGACTTGAATGGAAACATCACATAAATGTTCGGCTGTAGATCAACCAGAGTTCAGTATAAATCAAGTAAATAAATCATTCCTTTGAAATTCTTTTCACTTAACAAATAATTCATTTAAAAGTATGATATTCTCCTATATTCATAAAATTTAAAATTTATTAAAAAAAATTCATACGAAATTTTCTTAAAATATATTCCAGATACGTTTTATTTTTTAACGAATATGAGAAATTATGTTAATTAAAATTTATACAAATGAATGTCAATTTTATTGAAAGCATACAATCTACTGAAGTTTTCTGCCAAAAGAGTGCCGTGATAAAGAAGAGCTAATAAATAAAAATAATATATTTGTAATCAGTTTTTGTATACGCAAGAAGTGTCTTTGAGTTTAGCATGAAAAAATCCAAACTGCAAATGGCTTCAAACAATTCCAAATATGCAATAAAATTTGTTCTTCTTTTTTTTCTACAAAAAAAAAAAAAGAAAGAAAGAAGAATACCTGAAAAATCCAGTGAAAATAGAGTAATTTATTTGCGGTGGCAAATGGCAATAGAAACTGCGGTTTGACGCGGCGTATTTCTGCCAGGATATATTTTGCCGTCTTCTTTAATTTGCTATACAAAGTCAATGCGATATTAAATTATAGAAAATAGTCAGCCACAAATAGCAATATTTTGAAATGAGCGTATTGTATTCGTTAACCCCAACTCGCAAAAAGCACGTATCAGAAAACTCCCTACACAATATGTATTTCGATACAGACATGCACTCGCATAATGTGTCTTCCAGATACGAGTCCCTGTTTCAGACACGTATGATGCATTTGCTTCAATTCTACTCCCTTTTTTATCTCTGCTACTGATAGTGGCATGTTTTTTAAATGTATTATTTTTGTAGTTTTTGTTACTATTACAAGCATTATTTTCTGTAGTAACAAGTAATTGTATTAACAGCAATAACAAAAAATTATGTACGGAATATAACGATACAAGAGTTGTTACTGCTTAAAACCAATATGTGCAACTAGACCACACATACATTTACACTACGACCGAAATCAATTACAATGGTGGTCAAAACTTTTAGAAGCTACTTTTTAAATTAAAAGTATCTATCCCTACTCCCCGAAAATGTCCACACAGGTTTTCGACCACCCTTGAGCACATAATAGTATTATTTATAAAACCAAAAACCACCCCATGTTAGTCCTCGGATCTCCAAATTTCTCTATGCCGAATTTTATCTAAATCGGTTCAGCGGTTTGAGTTTGAAAGGGTTACAGACAGCAAAACAAATAGGGTTACTTTATTTCATATGTATTATATTAGGAAAAAAGTGCAAGTCATTATAAAAAGCGCAAGTCATCATAAAAGGTGCGTCATAATAAAAAGTGCAAGTCAGCATAAAAAGTGCAAGTTATTATAAAAAGTGCAAGTCATTATAAAGAATGCAAGTCATCATAAAAAGTGAAAGTCTTTATAAAAAGTGCATCATTAAACGTGCAAGTCATTGTAAAAAGTGCAAGCCATTATAAAGAGTGGAAGTCATCATAAAAAGTGCAAGTCATTGTAAAAATGCAAATCATTATAAAAAGTGCAAGTCATTGTAAAAAGTGTAAGTCATTATAAAAAGTGCAAGTTATTATAAAAAGTGCAAGTGATTGCAAAAAGTGCAAGTCATTGTAGAAAGAGTAAGTCATCATAGAAAGTGCAAGTCATCATAAAAAGTGCAAGTATTTATAAAAAGTGCAAGTCATCATAAAAATTGCAAGTCATTATAAAAAGTGCTAGTCATTATAGAAAGTGCAAGTCATTATAGAAACTGTGAGTCATAATAAAAAGTGCAAGTCATCATAAAAAGTGCAAGTCTTTATAAAAAGTGCATCATGAAACGTGCAATACATTGTAACAAGTGCAAGTATAAAGAGTGGAAGTCATCATAAAAAGTGCTAGTCATTATAGAAAGTGCAAGTCATTATTGAAACTGCAAGTCATAATAAAAAGTGCAAGTCATCATAAAAAGTGCAAGTCTTTATAAAAAGTGCATCATTAAACGTGCAAGTCATTGTAAAAATTGCAAGTCATTATAAAAAGTGGAAGTCATCATAAAAAGTGCAAGTCGTTACAAAAAATGCAAGTCATTATAAAAAGTGCAAGTCATTGTAAAAAGTGTAAGTCATTATAAAAAGTGCAAGTCATCATAAAAAGTGCAAGTCTTTATAAAAAGTGCATCATGAAACGTGCAAGACATTGTAACAAGTGCAAGTCATTATAGAAACTGCAAGTCATCATAAAAAATTCAAGTCATTATAAAAAGTGCAAGTCATTGTAAAAAGTGTAAATCATTATAAAAAGTGCAAGTTATTATAAAAAGTGCAAGTGATTGCAAAAAGTGCAAGTCATTGTAAAAAGAGTAAGTCATCACAAAAAGTGAAAGTTATCATAAAAAGTGCAACTCATAGTAGAATGTACAAGTCATAATAAAAAGTGCAAGTTATTATAAAAAATGCAAGTCATCTTAAGACAAACGTTTCCACTAGCACACAGTATTGTGTGTACTTGCCATTTGCCTAAATGCTTGCCACTGTCAATAAATATACGAAAGTCTTTCTTTTATTTTAATACTTTTTTAGCTCAAAGTATCCACACGGATGAGTTCATAAATAAATATATAACAAGCTGCAAGTATATATGTACATGTTTGTGTTTTGTATGCAACAACAACTGCTCTAAGTGCATTAGTGGCATACACACTTATGAAGTTTCTAAACTTTACAAGTCTTTGCGAATGTAAAAGGAATTATATCTTCGGATAAAAAATTTTGAATTTAAAAAAAAAAATCGACGCAGTGAAATCGTATCACAGATAACAGACAGAACTAAAATCTACTTAAAACAAATGGAGCAATATTAAGAAAATATTAGCCTTGGAAAACTTTCAGCTAATCAATATTTTGTATTTTTATTTGAAATATTATTAAGACATTATTTTTGAGCCAGTCTAATGTGCAAATAGATATGAGACTTTATTCCTCATGTTATATTTGTGTTTCTAAAAAAAACAATGTGTCCCGGACGCCATATAAAAGACCATAAATTCAAAACTTAAGACAATGAGTTCCGCTTCTGACGTTTAATTTTATGTGTGGCAACAATAAAACATGTTTGTGTGTGTATTAGTGCCAGTGAGTATTTTTGGAATTATCTGCGAATTTAAAACAGAGAAGTACAAATCTAATAGAATAGAGCCTTTTGGAGTTTAAAACGTTCAAGCTAGAAATACATTATTAACAGATTCATTTAATAATTAATAATAAACATTTATATATTTATTAAATTAATCTTGGTTAAAGCGTTGCATAGGAAATTAATAGTTGTTGTTTAGAATTGTCCATTTCCTTGAGAAGATAATTACGTATAATTAATTTTTTTTACTTAACGCTCCGAAAGAACTACGTATACGCATCCATTAAAATTATTTACTGCTCAACAGCAATAAACTTCTGTTTCGATCATTAGGACTATATTCCGGTTTAAAAAGGGACAATTAAAGTTCTCAACTTTTCCAAAGGATACAATTACAGATTATTTAATAAAATATTTTAATGGATAATTATTTTGTTAGAAAATTATAATCAGAAGTCATATGCGACATCGATCAAAATTCTCCTTAAAGTTCTGAATAACTAAAGGAATAATTTGACTACCAACTCAAATTTGGTTTTACCAGTCAAAATATCTTGTGCCATTGGTGTGGCCTTGCAGTTAACTTTTCTTGTAGTTGCATCAGTGCGCCTTATGGTATGCAACAAACATATGTAACCCTCGGGGGCCACATCCGTTTTTGTAATACACTAAACCAATACAAAAAAATAAAATAAAGGAAGAAACAAAACAACTACATACAACAATAATGCCAAACACACACATACATATTTCCCTACTTCCTTATCATTGGTTTTGTATATCGTTTTTTTTTTCAAAATTATTGCTATTGCCCGTACGAGTAAACAACTTTCCACTGGCTGTTGCTGATACGTGTTGTATGGCAAGGATGTGGATGTTGTTGTGACTAACGCCATAGGTGTGTATTGATCCTGCATTAGTTGAAAAAGAAACACACACACACACACAACAAAAACACCGGTCAACAACAGAAATAAGAAAGACCACAATTTATTTATGCTTGTGTCTCACCCAACGTCAGCAGCAACATACACAACTGCAAGCATGCACAAACTATGTGACCAACACCAGAGAGAACTAAAAAAAAACAAAAGAAAAAAAGAGTTGTGCTTTATCTACTTCATTTTCTATTGCTGTTGTTACTATTGTTATTGTTGCTATTCTTTCGGCTGCCTTTGTTTTGTAGGAACATAATTTGTGGTCCTTCTTTTTGCCAACATACGTTTATTTAATTCTGCACATTTATTTCTTTTGCCACAATATAGTCATTTTCCTTCGTTTGATCAACATCCACACCGTGTTTAATACAAACGGTCAGATATTTTCTTTGCAGTCTCTTTTTCCTGTATGCAGGAAGGACACTCATAGAAAACCACCGGAAGGAAATACTAAAACGCTAGATATGTGTTTTTATTCTGACTTGATTTATTTTATTTGTAGTTCCGTTTGTTGTTGCCAAAGAATAGAGTTGAGGGCGGCCAATTGGCTGTAATTACAGGTAGCAGACATTCGCTAAATAAATTAATTTTGAAATGTATTGAGACAAAAACTTTGAAGGCGGTTATAAAGTATAACGATCGAATAGTGTGTCCCCAATTTGATGACAAATTTTTAATCGGCAAACTTTTCTAGGAACAAGTTCTTAATTAAGTTTTCCCCAACTGGACCCGTCAACTAGAGGCTGTGCCAGAGCTATAGAGTAACGGGGGCTTAGTGTTCAAATAACAAAAGAAGAAAGATGGGATGGAAGTAATTTGATTTAATAAAATTCTAAAAAAAATATTATTTGCAGATTGCAGATTTGAACTTGATTCTGAATAAAAAATTTTTTATCGTAATAATAGTATTCATTATTTGTAAAATAGTGTCATTAACCATGAATTAAAGAAACCAATTTATTCTTTCTAAATTATTTAGTCTAGCGCTTTCTGTTGGTATTAAGCATTTTTTATTGCATGAGGAATATTTCCAAACTTGTTGAGAATTATATTCACCATGTCATTATGAACCAAATTTACTTCAAAAAATCTGTTCGGTGAAATGCTAAATCCCCTTAATAATCAATTTTGAAATTTTTTTCAGCACGAATACAATTAAAATTTTTTTTAATTATGTTGGAGCAGCCCTTATGGGATGACCCCTACATATGAAGTGTTTTGCGATGGAACTAGAAAAGGGGGATAGCATGAAGAGGACATATGAAAATAAAATGAGAAGACAGAGAACTTTCTTTGTAGTAATTTTAAACCTTCACTTTGCCGGCTAATTTTTGCCACAGGGCCGCCGAAGCACGATGCTATTACAGTCGACTCCACTTTACTGGAAAAAAGAAAACCCAATTTTTTCTTTCAGTTATCCGATTTTTTCTCTGAAACGTAGTTCGGATTATTGAAGCTTGTTACAGTTAAGCGTACTGCTTAAAATCAGTATAACATACACATGCATATGTGCACATTTTGTTGTTGAAATTTTTCACAAATTCCTCGAAAATGTCTAGCCACTTGCATTGACAATATAATATTAAAATACAATAACGTACATACGTAAGAGCGAAAAGGACAAATACATTTTGCCATTTAATTTTTTAACGGACAAAACATGCAGAATTTTTTCAGCCTTAAGTTATGCAATCGATTTCTAATAAATAAATTTGTCATTGTTTATTTTTCACTAAAGCGAAGTAAGTTTCATACAAAAAGTAGTTGTGGGCTTGTTTTTGGTTTTCAGTAATACTATATTTTCAGTAAAGCGATGTTTCGCTAAAGCGAAGAGAATAAGACTAGCTGCGTTTAAAATCAGTGCGGAGAGTTATATCGCTTTCAGTATTCCGATTTTTTTTTCAGTAAAGCGTGTTGCGCTAAAGCGGAAACGACTGCACTCTGATTTCTTTTTTTTTTTTGTTGGTGATAACTTTTTATCGAGAAGTGATCCTGTTCACTGGCCCCTATCGCTCGTGCAATTTAAGGCCTCTGACTAGCGTTTATATTAAGTCATTGAGGTATGCCGACGAACCAGAAATTCCGGATGCTACGGCAGACAATTTTCAATCCACCATGACATACAGAAAGGTTTATGGGAAGAGGTAGTCCAAAATTGCACTGATCAAATGAACCATGAATCTCGTAGCCGCGGTGAACACATACCGGAATTTATATATACGAGTATACGAAGTAACTGCCATGAAATCATTTGCCATTGTTCGATTTTTTAGATCTTTAATTATCTGTTTTTTTTATCAAGCTTTAGGTCACTTTATTTTAAAGAAATTTAAATATTTTGTTATCCGATATTCCGATATCTTCTGGATATCTTCTTCAGAGCAATAATTATAATATTTTTTGAAAAACTCATAACAGAAAAATTCTTCTGTTTTCTTGACCTCTTTTTAATTATTATTATTCTCTAATATTTTTTTCCTGAAGAAGTCACACAAAGGAGTGACAAAATATTGAAAATTAATAAATTTTAAATGAAAATAAAAAGACCTTAAGCCTAAAAATATTAGAGAATATTCATAACAGGAAAATAATTTTTTTTTTCGTTTCTTATATAAAAATTGAATAAATAAAATAAAAACAATTCAAAATAATGTTCCTTCCCGTCTTATTTTGATAAATAACACCGATTATTAAAAAAACAAATTCATTTCAACAATATTTTTATCTTAAATTATCAGTTTGTAATACATATTGCAAAATGACCGAATATCATTCAAACGAGTTTTATTTCCTTCCATTGACTCCATGACATTTAACAAATCTAAGCATAATATTTAATAGACTTCATCAACAAACTATTAATTCAGCAAATGCTTTACTAATCAAAATTTGTATAAACACGCTAAATAAACTTCATAAGCATATTAATTCCTACTCGTGAAATTTATTGCTAAGAAGAAATCATCAAACAGTCATTAGTAATTTGAACAAAAAACCAAAAAAAAAAAAACCTGAACAAAATCAACCAATAAATGAAATTAAATTCGATATAAAATTGTATCTGTTGAAACAATAAAAAACGTTAAACTAAATTAAATTTTGTGGTGGTTACGCCTTGTTATGCCTTGCGGTAGGTTGGAACGATTTTTACCCCTCATAACAATAAGTATTTGTAACTTGTAACAAATTTAACAAAAAAAAATTAAATAAAAAAAACCAACAACAACTCCATCAAAAAGACAGGAATACAAATGAAATGATACCCATTATTGTGTGTGAGTGTGTGAATGAGTTTTTTCCTTCTCTGTTGTTGTTGTATTTTTTTTAATTCCATGCAAAAGCCACACCTGAACGACACACAAAACAACCACATCATAGACCACAATTCAGCTGTATGCACTCACACATTCACACACACACACACACACACATGCAAAGTGGATTACTCGAAAGTGGAGTAAGTAATCCGTCTGCATTAGTTTTTAAGCTCTTAATGCAAATGAAACCAGCACAACTGAAATGCGATGTTACCATTATTATGCAATCTATTTGATGGCAAGTAGTTTTTCATTATTTTTGCATTAGAGTTTCAGTACGTTTGACTTCGATTGGCAATTTGTCCGTTTCATATTATTTTAATTCTATGAAAGGATGCCTTAAGCCCGGCAGTGCCGCATGTGAGATTCATGTCATCACCGACAGCACGAAGCTGTTGGCTGAAGTAGTAGAACACGAGACTATGAAGCGGAGGGTCGTGAGTTCGAGGCCGTGCTGAGTCATGAAATATTAGCCCAGTTCACAATCTCGAGCAAGTAGTCTAGCATCGTAGCATGAGCAAAATAATTGTACTCTACACCAACAAAATACATTAAAAATGCTCTCAAATGCTCTCTCAATTTGCAAATGCTATAATGCAAAACCATTTGCACAGGATTGTGAATTGGGCTAATGTGTTGAAATTCTTCTGATCAGCATTAGTGCGTGGTTGTGTTAGTTGTTGCCAGCCTGTTTCAATGATGAAGGCATAGTCACTGGTCACTGAACATAATTGACGGCGACTGACACTATCATGTACTAAAAAAACAGAGTAACAGCACCCACCTTCTTCGGCCCTGTAACAAATATTAGCCGGTTGAAATAGCTACAAAAAAATCTTCTCATCTTTCCTAATCTGTCCTCACGTTTTCAGTTCCGGCGCAATGCATTGCATATATAGGAGTCATCCCCTGAGTGCTGGTCCAAGATAAAAAAAATAAAATTAAAAAAATGTGCTACACACAAAACATGTTTATTTAACAAAATATGTAATAGTAAAAAACTCATCTTCTCACGGTGTTAAAGCCACTGACATCTTTGGAACTAAGGAAGGGCACTGACTTCAAAGTCAAGTACATGTTATAGGCAAAAAATATATTTATAGATTAAATGGCCAGAAAATACTAGAAGATTCATACTCATATTCACCCCGTAATTCCAAAAATAGTTGCTTTAGATGATGTGTGGCTTAAAACACTTAGTTAAGTTTTATTGATTCACAGTTCTTATCTGTGACAGGATAAATTTATATATTCCAAAATCGTTCTATTGCTGTATCAGTTGTATTATTTATACTTTTTCACGGTGTTCTAAAGGGGCTTCTATCAAGCCCTTCTTATTTTTAAATATAAACAAAACAAAGGGTGCTGTTGGCTAAAGTGGTGAACATGAGACTATAAAGCAGGTCCTGAGAATCCTGAGTTCGATTCCGCGCTCAGTCATGAATATTATGTCGAATTTTTCTGACCAGCATTAGTTGTCAGCCTCTGAACAATTACTGGCAGCGACTGACAGAATCATGTAAAAAAAGAACAGAAGAACATCATCCTACTTCGTCGGCCCTATAGCAAAAAATTAGCCGACAAAGTAAAAAGTTTGAAATAGCTACAAAAAATGCTCTACCTTTTCATCTGTTTTCATACGTCACCACAATACTATTCTTGGCGCAATGCACTGCATATGTAGAAGTCATCCCCTGAGTTCTGCTCCAAGTTAAAAAAAAAAGAAGTGTCTGGACGAATTCATCAAAATTTTTTATTCGTTTGAAAAAGCTATTGATGCCATTATTTGTGGAATATAGTATCTTTAAAATGTTTGCCACGTCTTCTCTGTGTGGAGTGCATCCACAATTTCAAATTTTTCATGACTCTGTCGCATAAATCGGGCTGAAACATGACATGGCATGTTTTATGTTGCAGTTGAGGACCGCTTAGATTTTTGGCTTTTTCACATACACCTGCGACTTAAAAAAAACACCAACAGAACGGGGTCAAATCACAGGGTCTCGGTGTCCAGTTCACATCCCCTCCACGTGAGTTGACCATGAACTCAAATTGCTCGTGCAGAATATAGAATGTGACATGAGTTGTGTGGCACGTAGCGCCGTCCTGTTGAAACTACATTTCGTTTGTGTCTCCATCATCCCATTCAGGCCAAAAGAAGTTGGTAATCATCGACCTATAGGGCTCGGCGCTGACAGCCATTGCCTGGAAAATGTTGTTCTCAAAGAAATATAAACTGATGAGGCAACCAGGGCAGATCCTCTTAGGAGCTCATGTGGATTGGAATTATCCCGAATTTGACAATTTTTTTTATCACTTTCCTATTCATGAGAAAATGGGCATCATCGCTGAAGATGATTTTTCGATGAAAATTAGGATCAGTTACCAATTGTTCACGTCATTGTCTATGATTTACCTGCAGTTCCTGGTTCAGTTGAATTTTGTACGACTGTTGGCAAAATCACGGCGCAAAATCCGCCGTAGTGGTCTGTGTGATAGGATGAGTTCTTGTGAACAAGGGGAAATCAAATGCCCCGAATTCCTCATCTGTTTCTATGGGTGGTGTAAGTATTATGGAGTCAGGGGCTCTTGATGTTCTGGGCATGAAAGTGCAGTGTGATGTCAGATGGACGGAACATGTCTTTCAGGTCGCAAAAGAAGCATTCAAGTGCCTTGGCTTCCTAAGACGGTGCAAGAGATACTTCACCCTTCTTCTTAATATTTACACCACTTGCATCCGACCGAAGATGGAGTACAACTCTCATGTTTGGGCCGGTGCTTCAAAGTCTATTTTGAAGTTACTCGACCGCGTACAGGAGAGGGCGATGAAACTCATCGGAGACAGTAGGATAGCCAACTCTATTGACTCTCCTGAGCATCGACGCAATGTGGGGTGCGTATCGTTGTTTTATCGTTGCTACAATGGCAGGAGCTCTTCTGAAATTAGGGAACTTGTTCCTGAAACCCATTCTTTCTTACGCTCAACGCGGTTTTCTTCAAGAGCAAGCGCATGCGTTTGTGGTCGATATTCCAACGAATCGCACTACGCATTACAGAGAAAATTCCTTTCTTAGCCGATCACTCCGTATGTGGAACAAACTACCTGCAGAGGTCTTCCCCGCCACTTACAATTTGAGGGGGTTCAAGTCGAATATCCACAGGCACTACTCCCTTTATCCTCCTTCCCAAAATCTATTTTCCTAGTTCCAGCGCAATGCACTGCATATGTAGGGGTTATCCCCTGAGTGCTGGTCCTACTCCTAAAAAAAAAAAAAATTCTCCTAAACACTCTCACAGACAGCAGCGATGATTTCTGCAAATCTTTTGTTCCGTCAGCGTACTGGTGTTGATCGATCGTTTACTGAACCACTGGACTCAAATTTATGCATCACATTGCGTATAATCTTCTCGGTAGGGCGATTACGAGGACCCTAAAATTGGCGAAGGGACGGTACTTTGCCCGAACTGAACACCAATTGTGATAAAACAATTTTATTATTTAATCTACCTTCAAGAAAATAACCGTTATCAACTGTCAACACCTGGAAGTCCCTGTTGAAAGATCCTTTATTATTAGAATCCGCTATCCTGCTGAAATTCCTCACAGAGGACCATCTTCTAATTGAATACTAAGAAATAGGAGCTGTAAAAGAATACACAGGCGTTCTAAATAAACTAATCCTTCCCCATAGATAATTAAGCAAAAGAAATAAATGCTTACAATTGCTATCAATACGAGGCACTACATCCACAAACAATTTCTGACGTGTTTCAAACGAAATGGTAAACTAATGTTTGCCAAAAATTACAACAAATACATTGATGAACGATTGATTAGGGGAAAACATCCACTAAAAAAACGATATGAAAAAAGTATTCAAATCTAACAAGCAGAGGTCATTTTAAATAAAATATATGGACGTATAGTATTTTTTGCAAAGTACAAAAGCCGAAAACTTAAAACAACAACTTAACAATCAGAAACAACTTTTAAGGCAACAAACACTGAAATAATCAGTGAAAAAGCACTCCAATTTAGCCTTTGATCTGTTAAAATATACCATTTAAATGGCCACAACTGCAATTTGAAATCTTTTGAAAATATTGTCGATATTTTGGAAGAAATATGAAATACAAAAAAAAATATATATCTAAAACAGCGCATACGAGGGTCACTTACTTAGATCCCAGAAATGACAATAAAACTGCTGCTGAACATGAAAATTATCGATGGCAAATTATGAGTCTTTCAATTGGTTTTAGATTTAAAACAAAAATAATTTTTTAAATTTAGTTTTTATTGTATAAGTAAATAATTCTAAGAAAGTAAGAATTCCTTGTAAGTCAGTTGGACTCAACGTGAGGTCCTCGTTACATTGATTTTATTTATTTATTTTTTCTTTTTTGACAAAAGTGTTGAAAGTTTCGAATTTGGTTTTATTAAATACTGATGTTGATGTTGATTTTCTCATTGTTGCTGTCTTTTTTATTGTTTTTTGCTGCAAGCGGTACTTTTGATTGCATGCACCTAATATTTTTGTGTTGCTATTTCGTATTCAGTTGCTGTTAAATTGTTTCATTTTTCTTCGCCGATTTTTGCGCTTTAAATACAACGAGGTCACAGGGTCAGCACAGCGAATATGCAGATAATCAGTAATTTGCTGTTAATGTTTTTATTATTTTACATGCAACATTTTTTTTACTTAAATAAATTATTTGTTTGCGTTTGTTTGTTGTTGTTGTTGTTGCATGCACGGCGACTTTAGGTGTTTGTTTAGCTAATAAAGTTGTTTAATTAAAAAAGTAAATGATAGAATTTATACGGGGCGATTAAGCAGTAAATGGCACGGGTGCTTGTTTTAAAAGAGTTTGTTGTTGATACTTTCAGAATATCTTTGTGCCACATCAAACAAATTTGCTGTACTCAGCAACACCAAGGAATAATAGTTTTTGGTATCAAATTAGTTGTCAACGCGTGCAAATAAAAAAATTGTTCCATCATAATCGGTGTTCTCTTCGGGCAACGTAGCGTTGACTTCACCCATGTTAGGGCCGCCATAATCGTTGTACCGAGGAGGCTATTCGCAATATAGTGGATAAATTTCAGTCCAATGATTCAGTAAACGATCGACCACGAAATGCAAAAACTTTTTTTTGTATTTTTTGGCAAAAATTAGCTCGTCATTTGGTTTGAAACACGCCTAAAATTGTTTGTGGATGTAGTGTCTTTTATTTATAGCAATTGCGGGCATTTATTTCTTTTGATAAATTAGCTATTGGGAAGGATTACTTTATTTAGGACGCTTCTTGTTCTCTCTCAGCTCCTATTACTTAGTATTGAACAAGAAGATGTTCTTCTGTAAGGAACTTCAGCAGGATACCGGGTTCTAATAATAAAGGATCGTTCAACAGGAATTTCTGGTCGTTGACAGATAATAACGGCCATTTTCTTGAAGGAACATCTGTAGCAAAAATTAGCCGGCGAAGTAAAAATTGAAAAAGCTACAAAAAACTGTCTATCTTCTCATCTTTCCTAATCTGTCCCCTCAATACTATCCCCTTTTTTTCAGTTCCGGCGCAATGCATTGCATATATAAAAAAAATAAAAATAAAATTGTGTGCTCAGTTCGGGCGAAGTACCGTCCCTTCGCCAATTTTAGGGTCCTCGTAATCGTCCTACCGAGAATACTATATGCAATGTGGTACATAAATTTGGGCGCAGTGGTTAAGCAAACGATCGACCAATAACAATTTGACGGAATCATCACTGCTGTCCCTGAGAGTGTGCAGGAGAATTCAAGGCATTTGATTTTCCGTGGCTTGAAAGAACTCAACCTGTCGCACTGACCACGGCGGCGAATTTTGGGTCGTGAATTTGCTAACAGTCGTACAAAATTCAACTGAGCCCGGAACTGATGGTAAATAACCATAGACAACGACGTGAACGTTTGGTAACTGATCCTAATTTTTATCGAAAAATCATCTTCAGCGATAATGCCCATTTTCTAATGAATAGGCAAGTGATAAAAAAAATTTGTCAAATTCGGGACAATACCAATCCACATGAGCTTCCAAGAGGATCTGCGCTGGCTGCCTCATCAGTTTATATTTCTTTGAGAACAACATTGGCCAGGCAATGGCTGTCTGCACCATGCGCTATAGGTCGATGCTTACCAACTTCTTTTGGCCTAAATGGGATGATGGGGATACAAACGAAATGTGGTTTCAATAGGACGACGCTACGTGCCACACAACTCATGTCATAGTCTATATTCTGCAAGAGCGCGATTTCAGTTCATGCTCAACTCACGTGGAGGAGATGTGAACTGTCCACCGAGACCCTGTAATTTGACCCCGTTCTACTGAGGTTTTCTTAAGTCGCAAGTGTATGTGAAGAAGTAAAAAAAGCAGCGGTCCTTAACTGCAACATAAAACATGCCATGTCATGTTTCAGCCTGATTTATGCGACAGAATCATGAAAACTTTGATATTTCGGAGGTATTCCACACAGAGAAGCCAAGGCGAACATTTTAAAAATGATAATGCCATCAATATCAAACGTATAAAAAATTTCGATGAATATTTCCACACACACACACACACAATTTGTTTTATTTAAATTTGAAAATAGGAGACGCTCTACTTACGCAAACTCTTTAATCGTGTCGTCTAACAAATGAAAACTCTTCATGTCTTTAATATATTTAAATAATTTTTTTCACTTTTATTATTCATTTATTCGTTAAACATTTTAAAACTATGTATTATATATTTGTTTGCTTTTTTATTTATATATATAATTTTTTTAAATAATTAATAATATTTACTAAATATTTAAATTAATTACACTTAAGATCTACTACTTGCTAAGACAATGGTAATTATTTTATCGTATCGTATAAATAAAAAGAAGAATATGTAGAATTAATATTTTAACTAATTTTTTTTTTAAATTTACTTATTAATTATTTACTCTCAAATATTCGAATACCATAAACGTTTTTTTCTGTTTGTGTTTAATAATTTTAGCTGTTTTCTTAAGTTTTCTGCCGTTGTTTTCTTAGATATAAAATTGATTTTTTATTAATTCCACTAATTAAAATGGAAAGCCAAAATGAAATGGAATTAAAATATTCAATTTATTACAAAAACAAACAAAATACTATTGCTTGGCGTCCACAGAGGTGTTTGTTCTTCGTTGCCATAATTTACTTTCGAATTTCAAAAAATAATTTAATAATTGTGTGTATGCGCTAAGAGCGTAATGAAAACAAAAACTAGTAGAATTTTTTTTTTTTTAATACACTTGATTGAGGTCGATTTTTTTTTAATAATTAAGTATATTTCTTTGATTGTTCTTAATAGCAAAAAAAAGAATAATAATTAATTCTTTGTGGAGAATATTTGAAGATCTGTTGAAGAATCAATTTGATTGATATCGAGTAATTTTTGTATTTTTTTTTAACAATAAATTTTAAATTTTGTTTTGAGTATTTTTAATTATAATTTATTTGTTTGCTTTGTATTTTTTTTTTGTTTATTTTTTGTTTGTTTTCTTGTTATTCTAACACTTTTCTATGCATGTGATTTATTATTTGTTTACTAATAATTTATGAATTTAATCCAGTAAAATTACTTTTTCTTAAAAAAGAATTCTTTTAATAGAATTGCAGTGAGCTCATATATTTTTTTGTTTGTTTTATTTATATATTTAAAGGAAGGTACACAAAAGTCAATTAAATATATAATAAAATATATAAGATTCATTTTCAATTGGTTACATGGGAAACAGGGATGGAAAAGGGCTATTTTGATTTTGAACCAATTAATTAAATAAAATGTACTTTTCATACCATGACGGTACCATTTTTTTATACTTTTTATATTTCTATAATTCAAAATTCAAAACTTCTCTACACAAGTATACAACAAAAAAATATTATATACATAAAAATCTAGGAATCAGTTGATTAAACTTTATTCAAAAAGTCATACAATTTAAGATAATAAATTTTCTGGTAGTTTAAAATTGAAGCAACGAGACATTGACTGAAAACTTTTTCATTATTTGGAAATCAATTATTATACCCTTTTTCAACGTGATTGTTTTTGAATCAAATATAAGGCAGCCTAAAGATGAAAAATGTCTCTGTTGCGAAAAATTATAGCAAATAATTGTAAGTCCGTTACTTAAATGAGCCATCATTTAGCAGAAATATGAGACATAAGACACTATTTTGAAAGATTCGGGTCTAAAGAACCGTTTTCTCTCGAAAGAACAATCATTTTCAAAAAGAAACGACAAAATAAATATATAGAACAAGCAGAAGAGTGAGAATCGATCCGAAAATTTCATGAAGTGCTGACTGGAATATTGTATGTAATAAAAAGTTGACACAAAGTCTTTGATTATGTAACCGTATAATTCACAGAAATATTTTATGTTTATTAACTGATTCACTGAGAAATTAACAAAAATTGTACCAAATTAGTGATGGTAGTACCACGGTACCAACAAAGTCTAATTGTACCAAAAAAAAAGTACAATTGTAACATGTTTTCCACCCGTGATGGGAAATATAAGACTTTCTGATCCAAACATTCAATTTTACCATCAATTTGAGAAAATAAAGAAAATAATGTTAAATAAAATAAATGGAATGTTTAGACCTCTTAGATGTTAGCAATGTTTCATTTACCAACGAATTAATAAGCAAATAGTCTACACAAGCGGCCTACCAAACAAGGCTGGCACTTATGTTTGTGCAAGCCTGCTACCTAAGCAGCAGTTAGTGATCGCTACTACTTTTACTCTTCTCGGTTCAAAATCATCAACAAAAAAATACTGCTACTGTAGTGTGAAGTACTGAAGACGATGTGGACTTGGCGATACGACGTGAGCAAAAATTCAACAAGTTGGTTTAACTTGACGTAATGCCTGCTTGACAGTCTATTTATATCAAAATTTAAATTGGTGACAATTTTTTCTTAGAAGCCGTCCTGTCCAATGGTCCTCTCGTTAATCGATTTAACGCCCGATTATTAGTTTTTAAGGATCATATATAACTTGAAATCTTAAAGAATTGAAGCCAATATTTAAGGCATTGTTAATGCCAAGTGGCCAGACTTTTTGTAAAAAGTAGTCAGCAATCGGCCTGAACGAATTGCACATGTAACTCGCAGCGGTGGCAAACACATGCCGAATCTTCAGAAAAAATAATTGCCATAAAATTAGTTACAAGGTTATTATAAAAATTAAATCCATTCCGACAATAATTCTATTATCTGTAAAAGATCTCCTACAGCATCCACTATATTGACTTCTAATCAAAATGGCTGAAGGAAGATTAATGAAATAAATAAATCTCTGCCATCTTTATCGAACGTAAAATCAAGAGACTTTCTTCTTTTATTCGCCTAACCAGAGTAGAGAGGAAATTGCGGCCGGGCACGCGTCGTCTGAACTCACCGGAAAGCGGGTTGTGTTCGTTTTATAACGAACACAACCCGCGAAACTATTTGCTTGCCTACAGAAAACACACCCAGAGTCTCCGGCGGGAATCGAACCCACGACCATTGGACTGACAGGCTAGCATTGCTACCCATCAACCACAGAGGCACTCGATAAATAACTTATTAATTTATGCATTTACATATTAAACCAAGAACACACTGTGGCATTTTGTGCTATCGCCAGCAAACACTATAGTGTGTACGAGAGGCTACGTTTGCCATATTCATGATACTTAAGGCGATGGTTTTTCAAAGTCTAAATTTCTAAAAGCCAAAAACCTCTGTCTGAGTTCAACTGAAAAAATTTTATTTGACAAGTTGTTTGCGTAATGTATATGGACTTAGAAACTGAAAATGCACGCATATTGTTACCTGGAACCAGGAACTTTGCAGTTTAGAAGTTTGACTTTTTGTGGTGGCACAAACTGTCATAGAGTGATCTAGGCTGTGATATGGACTGACACGGAAAATGTAGAGCAAAATTTAAACGACAACTTTCACAAACAGATCGATTATTTTTATAAAAGCTATTTAACAATTTGCAAATGATGGACTGGCTTGAGTTTATTTACTATTTCAAATCGTAACGTAAGGACAAAATAAACTGTACAAGCAGTTTGACAAACAGGCGGATATCTTAAGTTTGTGCAAACCGTTTGTATTGTCTATGGGGGTGTTTGCTTATTTGTATCCACAAGTGTTCAAATCATGTTTGCAGGAAAGACAAAATATTTGGATATTTGGCTGTTAAGTTGAATGCTGGTCAAACTGCTTGTGCTGTCTGGGTTGAATATTTCTCATTTGATTAGAAATTTTGGAAGGTGGAGCGGGGGAACAAAAGTAAAAAAATAATTTTAATGTCAAAAACTCAAGATTTATTTATTTTTCTCTCTTGTCCCTATTTAATTTGTTATTTTAAAAGTGCTTGTCAAACCATTTCTGTAGTTTATTTAACCTTTCAAACTCGCTTTCAAACAAGGCAGTGCGGGTTGCCAGCTCAAAGGTATATGATCTTTTATTGTAAAACCTGTTAGGAAGACATTAAGGCAAATGAAAATGTAAGAATTTTTCGAATTAAAAAAGCAAATCATTTTTATTGAAAATTTAATCGACTTTTGCGTATCTTGTTTATTGCACCTAATATGTATTTACGATTAAATACGCTTAATTTACGAGTACGAGTTCGAGTATATTTATGATGCCGCCGCAAATGTAATTCAATTACACAATTTACTGTCTATACGCCATTAGTTCAGAATAATGCATATGGGCTGGATAGTGGGATGCCGATATCGGGGGTCATGAAATTCGGTCTGGTGCATGGGATGATGATGGATGATGTGGTGCATTCGCATGAAGATGATGTGAGGAACTGGTGCTGTTGTTACTGCTGGCATTGCCACCAATTGCCGGATTGGCGCCACTGTACAAGTGCTGATGTTGCACATGCTGTGGATGATGTAATTGCTGATGCTGGTGCTGAGAGGAGGATTCATTTAGAGTTGCAGGTGACGAAGAACTATTTCTCAATTCAAGGTCGTTGGGTAAAAACATTGTGGAAGATTTTTGATTTGCAACTAAAGGAGAACGAGGTGGTGCTGTAGGTGGTGTAACCGACTGTGGTGAGTGCGACTCTGACGAGGGTCGTCTACAGAAGGGATTTATACCGTTAAATGATGAAGCGGCCAGTAGGTGGGGCGATAGATGCGGAAAGCCTGGTAGGCCAGGCAGGCCAGTGAACAGCAAAGGATTACCGTGTTGCATTAAAAATCTGGGATCACTCATAAAGGCTGGTGTTGTGGCATCAGGGAATCCTGTTAGGTTGGTGGGCGTGGCAGGGAAATGTTGCTTCAGTGCTTCGAAATTAATATGTGGCAATCCATGGGCTCCCGCATATAGCCTTGCCAGAAACTCCGCCTGCAGGGTTGTTGATATGTTGCTGGTCGGCGATGGTGGAAAATGTTTATTGTTATTCAAATTCATGGGTTCAGGCAAGGGATCCAGGTTGTGATTGTCACTAGTGGACAATAGTTTGCGATGTAAATTCAGATTGGAACTGTGCCTGTCACGACTTCTCTTCGAGGGAAAAGCAGCATTGCAGCCATCAATGTTACACTTGTGGTGGAGCTTCAAATGTTCGTTCTGATAATGGGTCTTAAGATGGAAATGATTTTGGAACACCTCGCCGCAGGCAGTACATTTCAGGGGATTGTCTTTGTCTATGGGCACTTCCGCTTCTTCGGCTATGCACTCGGAGCCATTGTGTTCCTCTGTGAGTGCCGAGTGAGTTTTTGGTTGTTCCTGCTGATTGCAGTGTTTGGTGGTTAAGTTTTCGGGCAGATTGTTATTGTCCTCTGTTGATATGTGCATTTTAAAATTGTCTTCCATTAGCTCTTTTTTGATTCTTAAATAGCGGGTTTCTTCTTCGGGTTCTTCGCAAGAATTGTTAAAGTTGGGCGTTGGTGATGAGCATAAATCTTCTTTGGGTTCCTCTTTGATAACGGGCATTAAGAGTCCTGTGGATAAACCATTTTCTTTGAACTGTGCCACATCCCGTAGACTGTGCTTTGGTGTCGACGATAAATCTAGCGAGTATTCTTGTTGTTTGCTATCATGCGGTTGGTTTGCCGGCTTTGGATTTTCTAACTGCTTGTGTTCCTCTTCTTTGATCTCTGGTGGCTCGGACTTCACTGGGGTACTGGCCATTAGCGTATGCCTGGCTGTGTCACTGGCAGCAGTACTTGGAGTCAAAGGTGGGGATGGCAGGACTTTAGCTCCCTCATTGGAGGGCTCCTCAGATTTTTTCGTTCTCTTGGTCAAGTCTAAGGAAATAGTTTCAGCACTAGTCTCCTCCTTAGATGAATCCGTTTCTCTTGCTTTGCATTTAACCGACAAATCGTTAGCCACATCGTAATCGTTGGAATTATCACAGGAGTTTTCATTTGATTGTATTGCGCAGCGTACAGGATTTTGATTTTTACGTTTGCGTTTGCTGGATGAATTCGTAAAATGACTACCGCCATTGGCTGAGGCCTGGAGGGAGAGAGCATTCGAGGAGTTTTCGCAGTCCTCTCTTAGGCTACAAGAATCGGTTACGCTGAGAGTGTCGTCATTGCTTTCATTGCTCTGTTGCTCTGCAGTACTGCGGCCGTCATCTTCGATATCATCTTTCTTGAGCACATCCAAGGGCTTATCTTTGGTTTTGTAGTAATCAATTGGAGTTTTGGTATCGGCAGATCTGTCAAAATGATCTCTGCTGTTGTCTCCCATGGTGGAATTGGTTTCATCTGCGGCATTATCTTCAATACTGAAATCTTCGGAATTTGTCTTGTCCAGCATGCTATCGCCCTCGTCTCCTACCACAACAATGCCTTCGGCATCTTCGTCATCGTCATCATCGTCCATGTCGCCAATGTGGATGCCGCCATCCATGCCATCATCGTCGTCCTCATCGTCACCCATTACTTCTGCCCCGGACATTTGCCGGCCTTCGTATCGATGCATTAGGGCATTGTCCATGTAGACTCGTTGCATGTAATCCGGATTGTGTTTTGCATCGCCCAGAGAACTCAGCGGGTGATGTCTCATATCTGGCGGAGGAGTCAACATGGGGAAACTGCTGAAAGGATTTAAGCCGGCCATTAAACCATTTGGCGGCTGCAGCAATAACGGATGAGGTTGAGCACTTCGACCATCGTGTGGAGATATTTTGCGACGCAAGTGTGGAGAATGCAGTTTGGGATTGGGGTTTGCACTGTGCCGATTCCGAGATCTGCGCGAGCTGAACATCATATTGCAGCCATCGACTGTGCACTTGTGCATCTCTCGCAAATGCACAGCAGAGAAATGAATTTTCAAGGCTCCCTTATCACAAAATGTTTTCAAGCAAACATTGCATTGCACTCTTTTCTTACCCGTGACAGGATTTATAAACTGAGTACCTAAATTGGCGGGTAGTGAACCCCATTGCCTTTTGCCAGGCGAATGGGTCTTTCGACTGGATCTTAAGCTGTTGGTGGAGGATATCCGAGATAGTCTTTGACTGTGCGAAGAAGACGAAGTATCATGTTGAATGGAATTTCTTTGACTACTGGTGGTTTCCCTAAGATCTCGTTGACTTTGGTAATTGCTAGAGGAATTTGTAACTGAGGAGGATGATTGCGTGACTGAAGGTGTGGCCAAAGAGGTTTGTGAAATACTGCGCACTGGCGGTGTACGTCTTGAGCCTGATGCATCACGTAAGTGGTTGATATCAGAGTTTTTTGCCTTATCGATTTCGGGAGACTGCGAACGTAGGGAAGGCTTGGAAATTCCCAATGTGGGATTAAGACCCGGAAAATGTGACGAGAGAAGACTGTGTGGCATGGGATTGCCAGATGCGGCTGCTGCAGCGGCTATAGCAGCCACTTGATTGCTGGTCAAGCCAGCTGGCAAACCGCTGCCAGTCGAACTATTGCCAGAGGAACTGGGAGAAGGCGGATGTAGATGAGGCATTGGAGGTGGTGGTGGCAAATGGAAGGGTAACGGATGACCTGACATGGCCATAGCATTAAAGAATTGATTGCTTTGAGCTGCAGCCGCTGCTGCAGCCGCCACGGCAGCATTCTTTTCCGAGGGAGTTGTGGCTTCGTTGATGCGCCTTCGGGCTTGGGCCAACATGGCAGCCTGCTGAGCGGCCTGCTGTTGCAAGTGTTGATGGTGCACCAGCTCACTGGGACTGAGGCGGGCTGGTGGTGGAAGACCTGGAAATGTTCCCAAGGCAGCTGAGTTGATCTTGCGAAAATCAAACGGCTGCATATTTTGCAAATGACTTAAGGGATTGTGGGCCGCAGATGCTGGTGATGTTTGAGTATTTGACGACGAGGAAGCCGAGTTGTTGGAAGCACTGGAACTGAGCGTTGTATGGGCGCCCGTCAAGCCAGATGAAGTTGAATTCGCTGCCATGCCACTAGCCGGAGAGGCAGGACTACGGAAATAGCTACCCAAATGGCCTGGTGGAGCGAGGCCTGCATGAGCAGCATGACCTGTTGTGCCGGCAGCTGCTGCTGCAGCTGTCAGTTTCTGCTGCAACTGAAATTGCATTTGGGCATGAGCCATTGCACTCAGATGCATATTCATGGGATGTGTGGCAGCCCGAGGTGGCGATGGACGCCTACTTGGTGACATTACCATAGAGGCAACTGAGGTATTGCTGGCAACCGGCAAGTTGTGTATGTTGTAGGCGTTGCTACACTTGCTTATGTATTCGTGCTCCAAGTTCGTGCGTCTGGCTAACTGTTGTTGATGCTGTTGTTGTTGTTGTTGCTGTTGCTGCTGCTGACGTTCGTAGCTGTAGGCGAAAGTTGCTTGTGCATGCGCATGTGCCTTTTTAAAATATTCCAAGTCCAAATCAGGTAGTGTGTGCAAGGGTGGCGGTAACGGCAGACCTGCAGCTGTGGCCGTCGTAGGGTTTTGTGCCAATGATAAATGTTGTGCCGTGCTGGTAATGCTAGCTTGTCGCTGCTGGAATCCGTTGGTGTGTTGTTGTTGTTGTTGTTGTGGTTGGTGATGATGTTGGTGATGTGGATGCTGTTGATGATGTTGCTTCTCCTGATTAATATTCATTAATGTGCTGTTTGCTGTTAGCTATTTTAGTTGAGACTAGAAATATTCGTTGTTGTACAGTGTTTTGTTGTATCTCCGCTTTCAGATATTGAGCTCTGTTTTGTTGTATCATGGATTTTGATCTATTGTTTTGTACAATATTCAACATTTTGTTTTGTGGTAAAGTTTTGTGAAAATTTGTGAAAACGTTTTCAGTCGCTTTTCTTTTTCCAATTGTGATGAATTTAAATCTAAAATTAAAAGAATGGAAAGGAATAATTTTCATTATTGTGGGCATTAGAAGAAAAGCTTTAATTGTCAGGCATTTGCATTAAATATCCTTGTCATATTAAAATATTAAACGGATTTCCTTTATGATAAAGTATTTTGCTGCATAGCACTGCGATGGCCAATTGTCTGCAGCTTTACGAAAATGTTTCATTATTAAATGACAAAGTTTTTTTTTTCTTTTTTTACTCGCATATCCAGCAATATATTTTTGCACAAACGGCTGAAAATACACATTTAATCTGACCATATGCACAATTTTACTTGAAGCTTTTCGAGTCTGAATGTCACTTTTGTAAATAACAAAAAGAATTTATGTCTATCTGGTCATTGTAGTCCGTGGTATTTTGTATAATTGTATAGAGCAAAGTCATGACATTTTTCTCGTTTTATTTTATTTTTTTCTCAACTTTGCTAAAACTGCGATTTGCATTAAACAAAAATTATAATGTGTTGGAGCAAAAAATGAAAAAAGTGTATAGATTGTATAAGTTTCAGGCATTTGTACGAATAATATGTTTAATCGCATTAAGCTTGTTTGGCTGTAATAAACTTGACTTAAAACGTCTCTTCTGGTTGTTGTATTTCTTTTTATTTTTTTTTTTTTTATTTTTTTTTCTGAAGTACAAAATGAGATTTAAATGAGTGTCGAGATATGATGACTGAGATACTCTGTCAATATTTATGACAATCAATATAAATGAATGAGTGTGGACTTAGCAATTGTGAGAATGACAACAATGTTTTATTGGAGAATGTGTGTATGTGTGTGTGTGTGTGTTTGCAAGTGTAAATATGTTGGTATAAATAATAACTTGACCGTTCTCTGTCATGACGCAAATGCATATTTTTCAGATCTTTTATTATTATTATTTATTTTTTGTTGTTGTTGTTTATTTCGTTTGAATATGACTGACAATTAAATTGCTGTCACTATTTATGGCATGTCAAATGTGTCAAAATGACATTTTTTATTACGTCGTCTAAAGTGGTTTCAGGTGATGCAAAATTATAATGAAAAACTTTTTATACACATTTCTGAGCGGCATTGTTTGATTCGATTTGATTGGATTTTTTCTTCTTTATTTTTTTTTTTGTTATCTCATACAATTTAACATGCTCTTAACAGCAACATACTAACAGATTGGTTTTCTTCTTTTGAGCGAGGATTAACGAATTGTGCATGAATGTTACTTTTATAAGTGTTTTGGTGTTTTTGGATTTAAATTCAATGGAATCCCTGTGACTCCTTTATTGTGTGGTTTTTCTTTTGTGTCACTTGTTTAAAGGACATTGTGAATATGTTGTTTAAAATTCAGGGCTGTACTCTACAATACAATCCATGAAACAATCTGCCTGTTTTAAGCATTCAGTTTGTAGAAATATATTGCGCAAAATTGTTCTTGCAAATTCTTTGCGTCTCAATGTTTGAATTGGCATGATCATGCAGAAAAGAATTTCTTTATTTTTACTATTGAAGTTTTTTTGTAATAGACTTTTTATTCAACTATAAAATTCTGACTCTTCTAAGTACCTGAAATCCAATGATCCATGAAGACAAGGAAGTAGAAAAATTCAACCTGTTGTTATTAAAAATTTATTTGCCTTAATGCGAATTCCGACATAGCTATTTGAAAATAGTATAATATATTTTTAGGAAAACATTTTACAAAATGTGCCTTGAAATATATAAACCAACAATGTTTATGACTTGCAGTTCAGTAATATTTTCTATTTCATCTAAACTTTTCTCACATAAATAACGCTCAGTTTTTAGTGCATCATTAAAATTCGATCTACAACATTAATTTTAAGACAAGTTTGGACACGACTGTTTTAATATCATTTTGGCTATATATAGTTTTTTCTGTTTTTTTTTTAATATTATTCCAGTCAATAGCCAGTCAAAAAAAAAAGGAAAAAGGGGAGACCAAATAAAACCCTTGTCATTAGAATAAACATCAACACATTCAAAGGAATACAAGACAACAAATCATATTTTAAATATTAAAACACTTCTTCAGTTTGTCGTTGTTCTTCTGAGAATTCTTAACAATAAAATATCTACTCGTATTTGTTGTTAATATTGTTGTAGCTGTTTGTTGTTTTATTACTTTATTTTATTCTTTTAGCAATAACGTGACAGTTTAGTGTCCATTGTTTACTCTACTCTTACAGTGTTCATCAGCAGGACAGACGCCTAGACGGACGGACGGATGGACGGACGAATGGAAGGATAGACAGACAGACAAACGGTTATACAATAAATGCACTCAAGCTGAAGATGTCGTAAGATGGTTAGTGGTTCAAATGGTGCTTCTAAACGCTGTTGACTCTTAAAAAAGTCGAGTACCATATCCCAGCAAACAAGTTAAGCTGATCAGAATTGTATTATATAAAATAAATTAAGGCCATGAGTACGAGCATTCAGGGAATGATCCTTATATATGCAGTGCATTGTGGCAGAACTTGAAAGTAGGGGATAGTATTGAGTGGACAGATGAAGAAAGATGAGAATAGAGAGAATTTATTGCAGCTATTTTAACCTTTTTACTTCGTCGGCTAATATTTTCTACAGGGTAGGCGGAAGAGAATACTGTTCCTCCGCTCTTTAGTACATGATAGTGTCAATCGGTGCCAATAATGTTTAGCGACCAGCATTATGCCTTCGTCACTAAAACAGGCTGACAACAACTAAGACAACCATTCGGAAGAATTCGACACAATATTTATGACTGCGTGCGAAGTCGAACTCAGGACCCGCTTCATAGTCTCATGTTAACTGCTTGAGCCAGCATAAACTGAGAATTTATTTTTTATTCAAATTTGTTTGATTCAAATTATAAATTCAATGAATATGGCTTACGATATCAAATATAATCCTACGTGTTTGCTGGGTTCTGTGGCGATTGTCAGAGTGTGTACGAGTAGATATGATGTTAGCGTGTGGTGTTGCAGATAATATGCCATGACATTGACCAGCAATATTTGAAGCGTGTAAACATAAATGTTGGCACCATCATTATACTTCATACTACAAATATTGTTCGTTACCTTTAATGTACTAAAAACTATTCAACTAGCCATTTTCTGCATGTGTTTGAGGCAGATTTGTGTAGATGCCATAAAACGCTACTTGATGTGTGAATCAATCTATTGCTAAATAACTTATAGGGCACAAGAACCGGACAGTGTGGACAAGCATGTGCATTTTAAAGCATTTTTTATATAAGTTACGCGAAGATTTCTTAGAGATTTTTGCCTTGATATGATTAACTAGAAAATTAAAGTCCCACCTTTGAAGCAACAACGTATCATCAACGAGGCCCCTCGCTATTTTTCAATCAATCAGTTTAATAATTTCATCTGTCCATACAAATTTTCAAAAAACAAAAACCACGATATTCCTTGGATCTCACAATTTCTCTATAGCAAATTTCTTCTAAATCGGTTCAACGGTTTGAGCGTGAAAAGGTAACAGGCAGACAGACAGAGTTACTTTCATATTTATTATATTATAGTAAAGAATCATAAAAAGTGCAAGTCATTGTGAAAAGTGCAACTCATTATAAAAAGTGCATGTCATTATAAAAAGTGCAAGTCATAATGAAAATTGCAGATCATTATAAAAAGTGCAAATCAATATAAAAAGTGCAAGTAATTATAAAAAGTGCAAGTAATTATAAAAAGTGCAAGTAATTATAAAAAGTGCAAGTCATAAATAAATTTGCAATTCATTAAAAAAGTGCAAGTCTTCTAAAAAGTGCAAGTCATTGTAAAAAGTGCAATTATAAAAAGTGCAAGTCATCATAAAAAGTGCAAGTCATTATAAAAATGCAAGTCATTATAAAAAGTGCAAGTCATAAAAAAATTTGCAATTCATTAAAACAAGTGCAAGTCTTATAAAAAGTGCAAGTCATTGTAAAAAGGGCAATTATAAAAAGTGCAAGTCATCCTAAAAAGTGCAAGTCATTGTAAATAGTGCAAGTCATCATAAAAAGTGCAAGTCATAATGAAAATTGCAGATCATTATAAAAGCGTAAGTCATTATAAAAAGTGGAAGTCATTGTAAAAGGTGCAAGTCATCCTAAAAAGTGCAAATAATTATAAAAAGTGCAAGTCATAAAGAAAATTGCAATTCATTATAAAAAGCTCAAGTTTTATAAAAAGTGCAAGTCATTGTAAAAAGTGCAAGTCATCCTAAAAAGTGCAAGTCATTGTAAATAGTGCAAGTCATCATAAAAAGTGCAAGTCATAATGAAAATTGGAGATCATTATAAAAGCGCAAGACATTATAAAAAGGGCAAGTCATTGTAAAAAGTGCAATTCATTCTAAAAAGTGCAAGTAATTATAAAAAGTGCAAGTCATTGTAAAAAGTGCAAGTCATCATAAAAAGTGCAAGTCATAAAAAAAGTGCAATTATAAAAGGTGCAAGTCATCATAAAAAGTGCAAGTCATTATAAAAATGCAAGTCATTATAAAAAGTTCAAGTCATTGTAAATAGTGCAACTCATACAAATTGTTTACCAACCTTGACCACTTAATGGGATCATATGTCGAAAAACAAAAACCACCCTGTTCCTCGGATCTCAAAATATCTCTATGCCAAATTCCATCTAAAGCGGTTCATCGGTTTGAGCGTGAAAAAGTAACAGACAGACAGACAGACGGAGTTACTTTCATATTTATTATATTACTAAGGATATAACTTTTTAAAATAGTCTTGTATTTTGGGTGAAAGTTTTAAATTATTACCGAATAATTAATGCATTTTTAAATTCTCTTGCGTTTTCTTCTTTTCTATATAAATGAAAAATATTTGCAAGGCATTTATTTTTTTGACGTGACAACACTTACACCTGAACAGTGTTCAACAGCTACATCAGGAAGATTTACGAGTATTTACCCATAAAACCTTGCCTGCCAGCATCAGCATCAACGAAATTATTTTAATATTGTCAAGTAGTAGCTAAAGGCACACATACACGTACAACGCAGTGTGCTGTGCGAGTACTCGTATTATATTCCTTTGTTTCTGTATGCTCATGAACGCTCTGAATACTGTCAAGTGGCCTTAAGTCGTCGTACACTAGTCAAGATGTCTGTGTAATCATGTCACTTCTTTTGTACGTTTTCAGTTTTACTCCTTCAGCCGTCTTGTACTTTTTGTCTCCATAAGAATTTATTTATATATTTTTTATTTTTCAGGTACGAATGTATGAAGTGTATGAAAGTTTATTTCAATCTGAAACTTGTCATTAATTCATACTCACAATAATACGACATGACTAAGACGTTTAAAGCCACAGCTGAAAAAAAACCCCCAGAATGTATCCATTTCTTTCTTCTAATAGTAAAAAAAAATACCAATTTATTTTTATTGAACCTTAAAACATGAAATTTGTCACATCATGTTTATTATTTTAAGGTTTTTATTCGTATTTTGCTTCTCTCTTAAGGATGACGACCACTTGTAAAGGTCAGTAGTGTTTGTTTCCCCCGGCACGATTTTATAATTTTATGATATGAATTTGTTTTCTTGCTGTGAGGTCTCTTATTAAAATAGTTCTGCATAGTGTTCAATTTGTAGTGCTATTCTTTGTAAAAACTCCTCTTGGAGAAACAATACATAGTGTTGACAATCGTTTAGTGCTTCAACAATATCACTTGCTGTCGTCACACCATTGCCATTGCAGACCATGACAAACATAAAATGTTACTAAGGCTGGAAAGTGAATTTTTCATTAGATTGTCATGGGTTATTTTATTGTTTCTTTTTCTGTACAAAAAAAAGGATTTGATTCCTATCGCGAATGTTATGGGAATGAGTTGCTTGGAAGCAATGCAATAATAGTTCCACGGCCAACAAATCTGTATAATGAAGGTTTTGAGAGTAATGGACTCTATTGTGAATTGTTTGGGAGTATTAGTTTGTATTGTGAATTATTTATCGCTGTTTTATTTGTTTATAAGGGATATATAAAAAGTTTGAAGAAATGAAGAGGAAAAGAAATCCATGTAAGGTACCTTCCTAATAAACTTTTTCTTTAACTCGAACCAGCATTCAGGGGATGACCCCTACATATGCAGTGCATTGCGCCGGAACAAAAAAGGAGTGGATAGTATTGAGGGGACATATGAAGAAATATGAGAAGATAGGGAATTTTTGTTTAGCTATTTGCGTCCTTTACTTCGCCGGCTAATTTTTTGTTACAAGACCTACAAGGAGGATGCTATTCTTCTGCTCTTTTAGTACATGATTGTGTCCGTCGCTGCAGATAATGTTCAGTGACCAGTGCTATGCCTTAAGCACTGAAAAATTGGACAAAATATTCATGAGTGAGCGCGAAGTCAAGCACTCAGCGTTTTATTCAACTTGTCTGGCAAGTAGAAGCTTAAACTTTGGAAAAAAACAAGAACAGAATACAAAGTACGAGTCGCGGAAAATGTGGGCGGTATTTTCTAAGGCGTGGAAGTTATTACAAGTCGAAAGATGTTTGGGATTGCTGATTTTAAAATATGAATCCTGCTGATTCCGTAACTAATTGTCAACGTCAAAAGACAATATCTGCAATAGGACCTACTCCTTGTAAACGACAATTAACAACTTCTGGAATCCTGTGGCTGCTCTCTAAGGCCTAGAATATAGCAAGAGGCTGTTAGAAATTGTCAATTACTGAAGATAAGGAGTTCAGAAGTGATATATTTTTGCTATTGCCTTGAAGTGAATTGACAAATTGTTAAAGAATAGGGAGGATTAAACATTGACGCACTCATTTCAGATATTTAAAAGTTTTTTATACACTCCAAAACAGAATTGGAACGTATATTTACTTTGTCATTCCGTTTGTAACGCAGCGAAATATCCATCAGAGACCGCATAAAGTATATAAGTATATATATATATATATATATATATATATATATATATATATATATATATATATATATATATATATATTCTTGATCAGTGATGAGATCTAAGACGATCTGAGCATGTCCGCCCGTACGTCTATGGAAATCACGATTCAGTCCAAACGAAAAGAGCTAGAGTCTTGAATTTGTATCTTGAAGGATAGCACAGGTTAAGTTAGGAGATAGGCCAAATCGGGCAAGAGGGAAAAAGTTCCCCTAAGAAGAACTAAACCAACCTCTAAAAACAACATAGTTTTTAAAGTTTTTTTGTAATTTTGTTAAGCAAATGATATATTTTTATGTTAAAGAAGGTCCAACGCGTTAAACTTGAAGCCATAAAGTCAGAAAAATTAATTTTTAGACCCCGCCCCCTTTAGTGGGCGTTATTATATGCAAAAATAGTTTAAAAATTTAACAAATTTTTTTACCTAAGCCCACATTCCTTGAAAATAACATTTTTAAGCTGAGACGTAACCTGGTACTCCTTTCAACAAAAAAATTATATACATTTTACATTTAATTATTTCGAACATTTATTTTTGAAGTTTTATGGCAAAGGTGAAATGTCTCCCCCACGGCCCTTGCCAGAGAGACCCCTTCAAAATACAGTTTTTATACCCTCCAAAAAGAATTGCACCCCATAAAGTAAATATGTACATGTATTCTTGATTAGTGATGAAGTCTAAGACGATCTGGCAATGCCCATGCGTTCGTCTGTGGAAAACATGATATAGTCTATTTTTGGACCCCGCCCCCTTTTGTGGGCGTTAACGTACGATATTATACGCAAAAATAGTGTAAATATTGAACAATTTGTATTCCTTAAGCCTATAAGAAGCTGAGATGTTCTCTGATCTTGCTGAGGTGAAACGTCTCTCCCACGGCCCTTCCCGGAATGACTCTCTCCAAATAGAGATTTAAAATTGGGTACAGAGATGTCTTAAAGGAACTCTGTCCCACGAAGATAAACATTTTAAATTCACTTACTAAATATTTGGAGGGTATTTAAGATTCGACCCGGTCGAATATAACGTTTTTACTTTTATTTCCTTAACAAAGACACCCAGCGAATCGATTGGCTGGAATAAGGAAAACGGCCGGTGGGAATCGAACCCACTACCGTTGGACTCATAGGCTAGCATTGCTACTCATCAGCTAGAGCGCCACCCTGATAATTCTAGTTAACACGTTATTGCTTATCAGTTAAATTGTGACATAAAAATTATTTACATATTCCGAAAATATTTCCCTTTCCTTCCGGGTTCCGGTCTTTGCTACAAATCACTTTGTTATGCAATTTTTTTTTTCTTAACTCTCTATGTTGCAGTTTTAGCCTTTCTCAATTAATGAATTAATTTAAATTTTGTATAAAATATTTTTTCGCCTAATGCCATTAACTGATTCGATTTTATAAATTTTTTTGAATTCATTTTATTTCTTTACATATCGTATAATTTCTGTGAGCATTATTTGCCTATAATTTTAAATGATAAATTTATGCGGCTACCGAAAAATGGCTTTAATCTTTTTAATCTCGGCATATTAAAACACCCAAATAATTACACGCTCACACATGAACAATTAAAAGAGCTGACTGACAAACCGCCGTCGTTGTTCATTGTTGGTCCAACTAAATGCGATCACAAGTTTAGTTATAATAAAAACCATACAAAGTTTCAATTGATTAATTAATATTGTATGTTGGAGTTTCAAAGCTCAAGCATTTAAATTTTTAGGCCTTAAATTCCCATTAATTTGAACAACAACAGCAACAGCAGCAACAACTAAAGCAGACACATTGCAACAAATTAGACTTTATACACTCGTAACTCTGCAAGCAGCTACTAAAAAGTGCCTTCGATCGTAATTAAGTTTATAATTCGAATTCAGTGGAACTAATGAAAGTGTCCATCTAACATGGTTTCTAATGTGTCTTCTGTTTTGTATTTGAGGTGGTTAAATAACAAATAAAATTGAACATAAACTTGTGTTTAATAGGTTGGCTCTTTTATTTGTATGGAGATTAAAAAAGAAACACCGATCTCTGGCTTTTTATTTCCATTTCGTTCTGTATTAACATAACAAACGCCTAAGACAAGAAACTCTTTTATTTTTTTATTTTTTTATTTTATTAAACTGTAGCTGTGAGATCTTATAGATTTTAATTTAAATTAAACACAAATCTTCCTTCTACTTTGTAACATTTTAAACTTAAAAATAAAAAGATTAATCGTGAGTGTGTGTGTGTGTGAGTGTGTTAAATCTCTCCATTAAAGTTGACACTTTTTATGGGTTGTTTTTGTTTTAAATGTCATTGATGTTTGACCTTTTTTTTTGAATTTAAATATAAAATTTTCTATGCTCATCTGACCACCATCAGAGAGGCTTTCAATTTGTCTTCGAAATTCATTTTCAGCATGATCGTAACAAATTAGACACTTTTAATCATTTCTGCTCAGATGCTCGTATGTGGGGGCTCTCGTTCATTGTATCACTTTTTAATGCGAGAAATTATTTTTAATATATTTTAAACGCTTTTTTTTCGCTGACTTTATTTTTAGATTTTGTTTCTTTATTGAACTTTTTTGTGGATAAATTCTGAAGAACTAAAAAAAAGTAGACTTTAATTCGTGGAACACATAAACGTTAATATTATGTATTACTTTGTTAACATTTGCGGCTGAAAGTTGTCATAAAAACGTTTGATCTTAAAGCGTTTTATTTATAACAGCCTGTACATGTGGGCTTTTAATAACATCATCACCTTTTATATTTAAATTAAATTAGTTATACAAAAAGAAAGCATCGCTTAGTCGTCTGGAGTTGCTTTCAAGGGAAATGTTTCTAAATTAGATATGAAACCTTTAAAGGAAAAGTATGGGTGTGTTGAAAAATGTTGTTTGAGCTGCAAAGTATGCAAGGCCAAGATGTGATAGATCAGCTATAAATACTGTCGCCTGTCCGATCTGTAATTAGTGGCAAACAATTTCACTGTTCCTTAAATACTTTCTGTTCCATAATTCTTTCTACTCAAAATAAAAACTTAATGTATTTAATTTAAAACACGAAAGCAATGATCTTGAGCCTTACTAAATATCTTTGTTTATGATCATTAAAAAAAAAAAAATTGAAAAAATAAAAAAAAAAAAATAAATGCCAAATCAAAAATACAATTTATCAAAATGTTTTGAACTTAAACCCCATAAATAATAATTAAAAATTATAAGCATTTAATTTTTGAAATCATTGCGTTCCATTAATGTCTCCAATAAGACTCATTGGTATTTTAATTAAGTCTCTGTTTGGTAAAAATTTTCTACGAAACAGTCGAAAAATAACAATTAAGCGAAACACTTCTTTTTTTTCATATCGCTATTTTTAGTTTTTAGCCTCGAGCTGTCATTTAATAAATTAATTTTTTTTGGGGGTAAAATAACCTTTTCCTTTGAGTGTTTTTTTTTTCCTTCTTTCTTGTGACTTTTAATCTACGGTTTCCGCTTATGTTTCGGTGCCTATGATTTTATATTAGAGGGTTTAAAATTAATGTTACTCTTTTCCAATCAATTACAATTATCGACGATTAGCAGTAGGAAATTGTTAAGCGTCATTTAAATTGTTGGTTCATGTTGATGTTTAACACACAATTATATAAGTTTTTGTGGTTGTTGTATTGGAAATCGTTTGAAAAAAAATAACTTTGAGTTGTAATTTATTGTCATGAAAAATGACTGGTTATTGAATTAAAGATTTTAAATTTGTCAAATATGTGTGTGAACATCTTTAAATCATCGTGGGTAATAGATTTCTAAAAATATGTTCGATATTAAGTTAAACAACGCATAGAAAAGATTGCGCCTGTTGTCGCGATTATATTGCTTTATAAAGATTCCCCGCAACATATCAGCAACAGTCATACGTTATTTACACTGTGACTTTTTTCGTGCGATTTCCCTTTAGGCTCTTGTACTTTTGTATTGAATTTTTTTTTAAGTTCAACATAAATTCTAGACACTTCAATAATAATTTTTAGCTTCATGCTAAAAAGAATTTATATTTTTAAAAAAATCAGGAAGTTATTGGTTTTACCCCGTTTTGAAAAAATCGGGGTTTCACCAAATCTCGACCTTTTGATTTCCTAAGAAGCTTTCTCGAATACTCTTGAGGGAGTATCACTAAGTCTGTGTGTATGTGTACACGTGTGTGTGGGTTTGTGTGTGTGTGTGTGGGTTTGTGTGAGTGTGTGTGTAAGTATAACTTTTGAATGAACTATTAGCGTTGAGAGTTCGCAATTCGGGCTAGCAGATTTCGAGAGATTAAGAAAAAAAATTTGTAAATATATATACAGGGTCCGCCAAATAACTTTTTTTTTCTAAATGATATAAAAACAAACTACTGAATATTTTCTCAAATTTCTTTTTTTATTTGAAAGTACAATCCTTCCGGTTAATAATGGAAAAAAATTTCATTCGTCCTGTTGAAACCAAATGTTGCCAATATCCTCCTCTTCAATTTTTGTGAACAAAAATTCGTTCAACATGGCCCGATAACGATCGCCATTGACTGTAACGGCTTATTTTGGAAGAAAAATGGCCCAATTATGCCTCTGGACCAAAATCCGCAGCAAACGGTGACTCGTTTTGGGTGCGTCGGCTTTTCAATGTATGCGTGCGGGTTTTCTGTGGCCCAAATGCGACAATTTTTCTTGTTTACAAACCAGCCAAGATCAAAATGAGCTTCATCTGAAAATATGATTTTTTGGCAAAATCGGCATCTTCTGTAAGTCCAGCGCAGGCCCACTTAGCGAAGCGAAAACGCATTGGATGCACAACCCTATTCGTTCAACGGAAGGATAAAAGTAATTATCTGTCAAATCAGACATGCGCTAAGTGTTTCCATTCACCAAATAAGCACTAGTTGAAGAAAAAAACGTTAGATATATATTTTTTTTAATAAATTTTAACCGATTTTATCGCTCGATTCTACAGATTAATCAGCTCTTGTCACTGAAAAACCACAACGATGGCCATTGATCGTGAACAAAAAAAAATTTAAACAGAGGCCAATTTAGCGCCTTCGATTTCGATCAAAATTTTAACATAATTTATACACAAAATTTCGATTGATATCGAATGCCGCAATTTGCCCCAGAAATATTTTTAAAAAGTCCTCGATTCTTTTATAGGAGCCGAACAACTGCATCAATCACCGACAATCACTAGAGGATAAGTGGATTCTTCCAAAAGTTATAGCAGTTTGAAAATTAAAATAATAGGGTTTAATCAAGATCCTATTCGACTTTTGAAATCGAGCAACTTAAAGGCATAGAACAGCACAATAACCTTCATGACGATCGTTTTTACTAATAAAATTAGCAAAAATTTGCACAGATGGCCTTTAGGGTCAACTCTTTTCCAATTTTTTTTTTTTAACCTTTAAGTCATTTTATATATAAAAAATCCCGAGACTGCTGTTGTTTGAAGTAGTTAACAGGAGACTATGACTCCTCGGACAGTCATAAATATTGTGTCGAATTCTTCTGATCAGCATTAATGCATGGTTGTGTTGGTCGTTGTCAGCCTGTTTTAGTGATGAAGGAAGATATAGTCACTGCTCACTGAACAATTACTGGCAGGGATTGACACTTTCATGTACTGAAGAACAGAGTAACAGCACCCTCCTTCGTCGAACCTGTAGCCAAAAATTGGCCGCCTGAGGTAAAAGGTTGATATGGCTACAAAAAGTCTCTATTTTCTCATTTTTCTTCATCTGTCCTGTTAATAATATCTCCTTCTTTCTTGTTCCGGCGCAATGCATTGCATATATTGGGGTCATCCCCTGAGTGCTGATTCAAATTAAAAAAAAAAAGTATATTTTTATTTACAATATTTCGCTCTTTTTGGTGGAAAATGTTGGAAAGTATTGTTTATATATACTTTTTCAGAATAATGTAAAAAAAAAAGCAATATTTTTCAACATTTTCGTAAAAAAGCCACCCAAAGGACTGACGATAGATTATTAATAATTACAGTAGCCGCTCGGTTATATGCACATCCAGAATAGTGAACAACAAAATTTAATGAGTGAACACAGCCTATCTCTATTATGTGAACAGCTTTCAACTTTGTCTTATTGGAAGTATGTTCTTCCCCGAAATAAGTGAAAAACCTCAAACTGTTGACTTTGTTAATGTTTTGAGTGTTGAGTGATTATCTTACATATTAAAAATCGGTTCTTCCCCGAAATAAGCGTGTGCGTACGAATACAAAAAAGCTTTTTGAAGTCTTTAGTGTTTGTTACATAGTGCATCGAAGATGAAGCGCAAGTTGCGTTATCTGAAAAAAGTGACATTTTGGATAAAGGTGCAAGCGTTACTTCTCTTGCACACAGATATGAAGTGGCCATGTCAACAATTTGTACTATTAAGAAAAATAAAAATCCGATTTTGGAAGTGACTGCAAAAAGTAAAGAAAAAGTTAAAAGGAAAACATTGAGAGAAGCTGAAATGTCGTTGGAGGAGGCGAAGCTACATCATTGGTTCAATCAACAAAAGCAAAATATTTAAACGACCAATTGAAAGAAAAGAAATTTAAGCAATGATTTGGTATACGGTTTTTATAGATATCCGGTGAAAAATTACCGTCCGGAGTTTGTAGAACCTTTTAAAAAAGAACTCCATTCTTTAATAGTAGAACACAATTTAATGCATGATGAAATTTACAAAGCGGACGAAACTGCTCTATTTTTGAAACTGCTTCCAGACAAAACATACGTTTTAAGAAGTGAAAAAAGTGCACCGGAAGAAAAACCGAAAAAGCACGTCTTACATTCCTGTCCTGTACAAATGCTTCTGGTGATAGGGAAGGCAAAACGGAGGCAATCGAAACATTCAAGAAAGTTATTGCTTGGAGTGAAAATATTATATCTGATATTAATGATATTTTGGTGTTGCGCAAATGCAGGGACAAGACAAAATCTCTTGAAGCAAAAAAAGTACAAAAATATATAACCGACTTCTTTCATGTTCCTTAATTATTAAAAAACATTAAAAATAAAAACTTAATTAAATAAAAGTCATATGAATTACTTATTTTTTATTCTCTCGATTTAGTGAACTTCTCCATTTAGTGAACAGGCTCTGTTTGAATTAGTTCATATAACCGAGCGACTACTGTATATTGAAAATTTTCATATATAAAAGGACTACAAATTACTATTAAAATAAAGGACAAAATTATTATTAAAATAATATGGAAAACCAAGAATGACTAGAAATCAAAACTTTCATATCTACACGAAAGCTCTCTAGTCATGAATTCCAGCTAAAAAAAATTACAATATCTATTATGGAAATCTGTTACGTTGCAAGTTGGCAACGCTATAATTCACACATGCATGTGTACACACACACGCACACATCATTTTATGTTTTTATATTTTTGTACGAAAATGTTTAAAACAAAATTTACAATTTTATTACATAAAACCTCATTATTTTTTATGTTTTTAATATTTTACTCGTTAGTAAAATAATTGTTTTAAATATGAGTCACTGCTAACTGATTATTGCAGTTGTACAACTGCATATTAAATTTCACAATACTTTATTAAAATTTGCTATAAAATAACGAATTGGCAACTAATTGTTTTGTAATTATTGTGTATATGAGCAGTCATGATAACAATTCAGTAACAATTGGAAATATTTCAATACAAATTGTCTTGTGTTCCAATAAGGGATTCAATAAGAAATTCTATTTTCCAATTTAGAATCTCATCTGCTATGGATGTGGAATGGATTTCCAGAATATGAATAATAATAATAATAAATTGTAGCGATGGACGGGTAAAAATCACAAGAAAGTGGCCATCAAACTCACTTTGTAAATAGAACACAGTGAAAAGATCAAAAAAATTTTGAAACTCAAATTGTCTTTGAATTGTTTGCAAATGATTTCATACACTCCAGGGCCGCCCTAATATTTTACCATTATAATTTTCAATCATGTTTGCAATTCCAATAGTTAAATTAATACTAAAATTAACAACAGTTAATATCAATTATTAAAAAGTTTTAAAATCGAAAATAAAAAAATTATGCCAGAACGCTTTAGTAATAATGTTACAACAAATCTAGTCGAATTAACAAATCGCAAGAATGCAACAGCAGCAGATGACAATGCCAATAAGGACGTTAAAGATGTCCTTTTAGTGCAGTTAGTGGATGAAATAAACCATTTTGAAAATGTCACCATCATTCATGCACATTTGATTCCTACTGGTTACATTAGTAGCCAGTATCAGTCATGAAAAGCGTGGGTAAATTTGTTTCTGTTATCATGTCTCGCTTTTCAATACTATTGTTAGTTGCAATAATTAATGAGAATAAAAAAGAAATAATAGATGCAATACAATTAAATGCATGACACTTTTACACAACATTAAAAACTGTTTAATTATTGTTAATTTGAAAACTTGAAAAACCTTCAAATAGTTGTAAAATTGAAAACTGAAATAAAAATATTAAATTGCATTAGCAATGCATGTTGCTGGTTGGTCTATACGTGCAACATGAAAATCATGTTTTCGCTAACGGCAGGACAATAAAAGAGCATAACAATTTTCCAATAATTGATTTATTTATTTTCTTGTATTATTATGCAGTTTTTATTTAATTTAAACGATATATTTTATATAAAAATATAAACGTTTATTTTGAATATAATATCATTTATTAGAAATAACACTAGGCAACAAAATAATTTTTTGTTATTTGACAGCTGCTTAGATCAGGGGCCAAATTATCGCATTCGATACCGAGCGAAATTTCCATACAATTTAAATACAAACTCCGTTTGATATCGAGTGCCGTAATTTGCCCCCAGTTCTCTGTTATATATATAGGGTCCGCCAAATAATTTTTTTTCTTTAAAAATGCTATAAAAAAAACTACTGAATATTTTCTCAAATTTCTTTTTTTATTTGAAAGTACAATCCTTCCGGTTAATAATGGAAAATAATTTCATTCTAATGACTGCCTCAGCTGGCCATGCAGTAGCCTACACGATCGGTCCAATTTTTAAGCACGTTATCGATTGTGTGCAGCTGTATTTCACCAATGGCTTCACGAATATTTTCCTTTAAAGCGTCAATTGTCTCTGGCTTGTCGTCGTAACACTTATATTTGACGGCACCCCACAAATAATAGTCCAACGGTGTCAAATCGCCGCTCCGAGGTGGCCAAACGACATCAGCTCTGCGGCTGATAATGCGATCTTCAAAAACAGGGAGCAAAATAACGAGTGTAGTTTCGGCTGTGTGGTACATAGCGCCGTCCTGTTGAAACCAAATGTTGCCAATATCCTCCTCTTCAATTTTTATGTGAACAAAAATTAGTTCAACATGGCCCGATAACGATCACCATTGACTGTAACGGCCACCCCTTAATCATTTTCGAAGAAAAATGGCCCAATTATGCCTCTGGACCAAAATCCGCACCAAAAAGTGACTCGTTTTGGGGGCGTCGGCTTTTCCATGTATGCGTGCGGGTTTTCTGTGCCCCAACTGCGACAATTTTGCTTGTTTACATACCCGCCAAGATCAAAATGAGCTTCATCTGAAAAGATGATTTTTTTTTTGGCAAAATCGGCATCTTCTGTAAGTCGATCGCAGGCCCACTTTAGCGAAGGGAAAACGCATGGGATGGTCAACCATATTCGTTCAGCGGAAGGATAAAACCAATTATCTGTCAAATCAGACATGAGCTAGTGTTACCATTCACGAAATAAGCAGCAGTTGAAAAAAAAAAACGTTAGATTGCGGACCCTATAAAAATAATCAATTCATGAAATATTTCTTTTTATGTACAAAAAGGTAGGAGATTCTCTAAATATGGCAATATTTTAGCGAACATCACACAGAATTATTTGCGGTTTAATAATCCACATCTTTAAAACAGTCAATTATTCTATTCTATTCTTTCATTTTTATCGTTCTCACACTCCTGCTTACATATTAAAACAGTTTTTCGGATCTTAAAAAATAATGAGCAACAATTCAATTGTTTTCGAATTACAACTAAAAAATAAGTTAGACTTGGATAGTGATTTTTTTTGAATTCAGACCAGCACTCAGGGGATAACCTATGCATATGCAGTGCATTGCGTCGGAACTAGAAAGGAGAGGATAATATTGAGAGGACAGATAAAGGAAGATAGAGATTTTTTTGTACTTCGCCAGCTAATTTTTTTTTCTACAATTCTTAGGTCATATTCTATAACTCGCTAAAGCTAAAACTGCATCGCAAATAACCTAAAAAGTGTTTTTGCCTAAATACAATTTAGGCTAAAAGAAATATACCCTATTGAAAGATGCTCTTATTTTTGCAAATGACGGCCAATGTCAAATCTGTTTTGACATTTGTGAACCGGACAGATGTGGACTACAAGTGAACAAGCCATGGAGCAATACACTTCCCAAAAACGCGGAATAATCGTGTCTAGGACGAAGTGGACAATTTTTCGATCAAAATTATAATGAGCGATGAGGCTCATTTTCACCTCAGCGGGTACATTAACTAGGAACCTAGACGAGTGATGCACGAGAAGCCATTACGCCCGCTCAATGTGACTGCATGGTGCGCTGTTCACGTTGGAGGAATCATCGGGCCATTTTTTTGTTTCGATGACGCCACTGGTCAAACGACAACTGTAGACGGTGCGCGCTATAGGGCCATATTAACCGAGTTTTTTCTGCCGCATTTGCACAAACTAGGACTGGAATACAAATCGTTCTAATAGGAGCCACAACCAATATTCTGAAGGCGGCGTTCCCGGGTCCCCTCATCACTCGTTTTGGCGATCGCCCGATTTAACCATTCCAGACTTTTTTTGTACGGTTTTTTGAAGCAGGCTGAGACCCTGGAAGCCCTCAAAGACAACATTTGACACGAGTGCGAGAATCTGTCGCCCCAAGCGACAGATGAAAAATGCTGAAAAATGCTATAAAACGAGCCCGTATAGCAATCAATTGTGACGGCGCCCATTTGGCCGATATCATTTTCTCGACTTAACCAATAAAACTCTAAAGGTTCAAATAAACATAATCAACACACGGAATCGAAATTTTTCATTTAGAAAAAAAATGACAGCCAAACAACATCGGATGACTTCTTTTGGCCCCACCTTGTAGTTGTAAGAATTATTATAGAATTACTGCAATCGTATTCTGTAACTCACCAAGGCCAAATTTCGACTACTAAAACCCTAACAATTCTTCTCAGTGTAAAGATGTGTAAGATAGTGTTGCATATTTTTAGGAGTTTTAACTAAAAAAGATAGTAATTATTTCTTCGCTTGCAAAAATAATCCCCCAAAAATATGGAGTAGTTTCTAAAAATCGTTCTTTTAGATTTTTAGCGATGGAGTCTTAACTTTAGCGACTCACGGAATATGACAGCTGTACATAAAATTACGACTCTTTACTGTTGCTGATAATTTTAATTTCTATTTTAGCTCTTAATTTCACAAAATTTATTCCGTGACATTTTCAATATTCAATACCTTATTAATGATGACGAAATTTCCATAAAAGATTTACCTGCAAAAAAAAAAAAAAAAAGAAACCAATGACTCAGTTAAATATAAACATAAAAATGAAATAAATTTAAGCAAATCAAGCTTATTTTCTAACAAAAGAAATTCAAACTAATAAAACATCCCGCTTACTACCGTAGAACAATTGATAAAAGTAGAAAAAAAAACTATTTAAAAAAATGTTAAATCTAATTTTATTATCGACTACATCATAATTTATTAAAATTTTAATTTTTATTTCTATTTCAGCTGCCTTAATGTCTTCTTAACAGTCTTACGACACAATCAAGACAATCAAATCGAAATGGTGAGTTGAAAAAATTTTAAGTTTTCTGGATTTTTTAATCACTATTTTTTTTTGTGATACGAATAGTTGTCAACTGTGTATTAGACATTAACAACTTTTATAACATCTAATAAATATTTGTAAAGTTAACAGCGCTGGGTCGCTGGCTTTACGATGTTATCGATACTTGCGGTATTCTACTGCTTGAGGTCTTCAACACACAGCTTTTGATTTTGGTAGCTTTCTATACTTTATTGCCACCAAAAAACACGGTTCCGTATACACTCTTCTTTTTTTATTTTATTTATTTTTTTTATAAAGACCATTAAAAAGCAACTAAAACAATTTTGAGCCTTAAATGATTATAAACATTAGTTCATTTTTTATTTGATTATATATCTTGTTGTTGGCTGCTGTTCGGTTGCCTAGTCATTTCAATATTTTGGTGAGACTTTACCACAAAAAAAAAATTTACTTTTATACAAATATAAAGACTTAAAGATGGAATAAAAAAAAGACTAACTCTAATGAAATCGCATGTATGCTGGTTATTACAAGAAATCTTAGACAAAAACTTGTACAAACTACATTCATTTGCTCCCGGCCATATAAACAATAGCAACAACAACAAACAAAAATTACTAAACGACAAGAGAAAAAACCATTAAAAGCAAAAGCTGGACTTTTGATCTTAAGCCGTCTTAATTAAATGACCTCACAATGTCATAAAAATTGACAAACATATTGAAAATTTGGATTTTTATAACCAGACCACTAATTCCCAGCAAAACAGCTTAATGTACAATCAAGTATTGGTGAACATGTGAAAAGACATATTGAAATTGATTATGTAAAGGAAATGGAAAAGTTTTAATATTTCACTTTTCGTGAAAAGTAATAAAAAATATATTCATGAGCTCCAACAAATTTTTATCACTTATTTTATAATATTATATAAAAACAAGTAAAAACGTTATATTCCACCGGGTCGAATCTTAAATACCCTCCAAATATTTAGTAAGTGAATTTAAAATGTTTAACTTGGTGGGACAGAGTTCCTTTATATAATATCGTACGCCAACGCCCACTAATGGGGCGGGGTCCAAAAATTGACTATATCATGTTTTCCACAGACGAACGTATGGGCATTGCTAGACCGTCTTAAACTTTATCACTAATCAAAAATATATGCACATATTTACTTTATAGGGTCCAATTCTCTTTGGAGGGTATAAAAACTGTATTTTGGCGGGGTCGCTCTGGCAAGGGCTGTGGGGGGAAACATTTCACCTTTGTCATAAAACTCTAAAAATAAATGCTTGGGATAATTATAAACAAAATAAAATTTTTTATTTATTTTTTAAAGTCATTTAGTTTTTTTTGTTTTTGATAGGGTCATTTAAAGGGAAAAGGGGAAGGAGAGGGTAGGGCAGAAACAGGCAGTCATAAAACTCTAAAAATAAATGCTTGGGATGATTACATACAAAATTAAAAAAATCATTTAAAAGGTCATTTAGGTGTAGTGAAGGGGGAGGAGGGGGTAGGGCAGAGGAGTACCAGGTATCGTCTTAGCTTCGTCATTAAAGCTTAAAAATTTTATTTTTAAGGAATGTAGGCTTAAGTAAAACAATTTGTTAATTTTTTATGCAATTTTTGCATATAATAACGCCCACGAAAGTGGGCGGGGTTCACAAATAATTTTTTTTTATTTTATGGCTCCAGTTTAAGGCGTTTGGACCGTATTTGACATAAAAATATATCGTTTGCTTAACAAAATAACCAAAAAACTTAAAAAATTATGTTGTTTTTTCTGGGTTGGTTTAGTTCTTCTTAGGGGAACTTTTTCCCCCTTGCCCGATTTAGACCATCTTCGAACTTAACCTGCTCTAAGCTTTAAAATATATTTATACCAAATTTCAAGAGTCTAGCTCTTTTCACTTGGACTGAATCGTGATTTCCACAGACGGACGGACGGACATGCTCCGATCGTCTTAGATTTCATCACTGATCAAGAATATATATACTTTATGGGGTCTGAGATGGATATTTCGATGCGTTACAATCGGAATGACAAAGTGAATATACCCTCCAAATTCATTTTTGGAGGGTATAAAATGTTGTATTTATTTATTGCTTTTAAGTTCATGCGTCACAAGTTCCATTTTATTTATTTTAATAAATAATTTACTTTATAATTGACAACCTTCAATTTAGATTTATATCAAGAATAATTTTATTAGATTTTTTTTGTTATTAAATATTTCAAGGTCAATCCACAAAAAAAAGACAAATAAAAAAATAATAATTCAAATAAAATATTGTTTCGAATTTATTAACGATAACGATAAATAGTATCAGGGTTCTAAATTTATTGCAGTGGCGTGACGATATTGCAAAAACTCTTAAACTAAAACAATTTTTTTTATTTATTTATTTTAAAAAGTTTGATATTATTTTATAATTTCTTTTAATATAGAGAAAAGCGTTTTAAAGCTAAAAATATTGTTTGTTTTTTATAACGAATATCATTTTTATTATTCGAACTTAGGAAATAATTTAATTATTAATTTAAGAATTATTGTTCAGACTCGAGTTCAAATCCGCGAATTTACAAATTTTTTTTTTTAATTTAACAACCTGTTTTAAATATTTAAAGTGTCTTCCATCAAAAATATTTTTACTGCCTAATTTATAAAAATACTTCTGTTTTATAAAAGGATTATAAAACAAATTTTGTATGAAAATCTGTCCTATAAATCTTTTATAAATCAAAAATATATATTTTATGAATAGGGCCTTTAATTTATAAAAGCAGATTTCCATACAAAGTTTCTTTTTATAAAGCCTTTATAAAACAGAAATATTTTTTTGAATAAGGCCGTTAGAATATTTCCTTTAATCATCATATTAGCAGAACGGATCAGTACTGGAGCATTATTTCGCTCTAATTTTTCACACACATTCAAGGGACGAAATGTCGTAATCAGTGATCACCGCTGGGATAAGTTTCAATTACGTTTCTATCATGACAAGAGCTCAGTTTTACACGCATCCACGCAAGCAAAATTATTTTATGTGGCTGCTGTTCACAGAAGTAGTTCATGATGAATTGACTATGACACTGAATCGCATGATCTCGAGCCCATATTCTATCAAGCCATGAGTAAAGGATTTTCTGATATGAATTATTACTTGATTGTATTAATTGTGGTCTGCCTATTTAAATGACGAAAGAATAGCACATAGAACAGTACCGACAACTAACACATTTATATACAGAAAAGCACTTCAGCAAATTCACAAAGTAAAATATTAAATAGAAAATTCGTTCCTTTCAATTTTCGGCATCTAGAATTTCACTACTAACACCTCCTTGCTAGAAGTGCCCACATAATGTATTAAAAAAAGTGTATGCCGTTCTCTAAATAATGTTTCTCATAAAAAAATATTCAACTACAAGGAGCAATTTTGTTTTCAGCCGATCAAAATCGCATCTTGCCATTTCAATTGTGATTCTAGTAAGAATAAAATTCTTCAACAGAGTTAATTAAGGCGTGTTTTTTTAGAGCGTCACAACAGCAGAGCAACGCGTGCAAATTGTTGAAATTTTTAATCAAAATAATTGTACTGTTCGTTAAAGTCATGGTGTACTTCTTCCATTTTATGGCGTACATGAACGTCCTTCAGAGCAGCTAATTCGAAGAACAATAGATCGTTTTCGGACCACATTTACTGTTACTGATCATGTGCATCCCCTGAGACGCCGAATAGTGAGCACTAAAGAAGCTGTAACCGCTGTACAGCATTGAAAATGATCCTAATCAATCAATTCGTCGCCGTTCTCAGCAACTGGGGTTGTGTCCTTCCATTTGATAGAATATTTTTTTAGTTGTTGAAAATTGGTGTTCCAGATTGCGGCTTCTACGCGCCTGCCGTGGCGGCCACATAGCAGAAATCATATTTAAACTTTAATTTCATAAAAGCTTCTTTCCAATCAAACCCATTTCATTGATATTAAAAACATATTTCTTTGGTTTATTATAATTTAAACTTGTGTCACTTTATAAAAAATACCCTATATTTGTGAAAGATGTTGGCGACTCTCTCATAACTTTTTAGCCCGTCGGGTTTATTATTTTTGCTTGCATTAGCGTAATAATAAACTATATATGAATTTTTATTAGTCGGACTTTCTTATATAAATTGTTAATTTTCTCAACGGACTAAATTCAATTACTTGAACATAAATAACAAAGAAGCTTTAGCTATCAGCAGCCGATGGCTCTGGAAAAAGCAAAAAGAGATACATGGAATATTGGGAATATTAATCGTCAGGGTTGGGGAATTTCGTACTAACCAAAAAGGTAATAACTTAAAAATATGAATGTGTGAACTTCTCATATTCAATTTTCGTTAAAATATTGGTTAAATAGTTGATATTCCTACTAACTAGCACCTCTTGCAAAAGTGGGAAAATTGAACAAAGAACGCTGATGAGATGGCGTAGCGGCCTCGAAATCAGTACTGATCCGTTCTGCTGGTTTGATGATTATTGAAAAATATTCTTAATATTCCAATCTTAATATAAATTAATAAATAGAATTTGAACAAATTCATTTATTAATAAAATAATAAAAAATGGTTTGCAGTCTTGCAGATGCGAACTTAAGCCCGTTGAGAAAATTAACGTAATAATAAACTTTATAACAGAAATTGAAATTTTGGATTTAACCCTCAATTTTCTGAAAAACTTAAAGTCTTACGGCCTTATTCATAAAAAATAGTTTGCATTTATAAAAGTTTTCTAAAACAGACTTCCATGCAAAATTTGTGTAATAAGCCCTTTATAAAACATAAAGTTTTTTTATAAATAAGGCCGTTATTCATAAAAAAATTTGTTTGATTTATAAACGGTATATTGCACAGATTTCCCTACAAAACTGAAATATTTTTAATGAATACAGACAGTTAAGCTGTGGCGTTTATAGATTTTTGTCCCATCACTCTATGACACGAAGCCGAATATCCCCGAATCAGAGATCTTTGGCTTGTGGAGCCGATTTCGCAATTAGTTTTGAATATATTATAGAGGTTTGTACTAGTATATGGTTGTGTTAGTTATTGCTGGACGGTTTCAGGGACGAAATCATAGATCGCTGGACATACTCGACATCAATTGACACTGTCTATCATATAGTAAAAAGCACATTACAGTACCTTCAGTCTTAGTCACTTAGTCTTGTTTATAAAAAATATTTTTGATTTATAAAAGGTATAATACGCAGCTTTCCTTATAAAATTTATTTTATAAACCACTTATAAAACAGACATATTTTTTATGAATACAGACAGTTAAGCTGTGGAATTATTTTAGTACATGGAGTCTATAGATTTTTATCCCAACACATAGACCACGAAGCCGAATATCCTGGAATCAAATATGTTCGACTTGTGGCTAAGTGTGATAGTTTTAAATATGTTATAGATTTTTTGAAGTCTGTATTAATTTATGATTGTATTAATTATTGCTGGACTGTTTCAATGACAAAGTCGTAGGTCGCTGAACATAATCGACTGCGATTGGCACTATCTATCATATAGTTAAAAGCGCATTGCAGTACCTTCAGTCTTTGCACTAATTCGCCGTCGAAGTAAAAATAACGACCACAAATTCTATTTATTTTCATCTTTCTCCATCTGTCCCATTAACAAGATTTCTTCCTTTCATACTACAGACTCGAAGTACTGAATGATTGGGGTTTATACCTTGAGTGCCGGTCCAAATAAAAAAAATATGGCTGTCAGTTGAACAAATTTTTTGAAATTTTTTCATAAAAAATATTTTCTGTCTAATTTATAAAATTTTTTGGATTATTAAGAGGCTTATAAAACAAATTTTAGTATAAAAAGTTGAGCTATTAACCTATTACAAATAATGTATATTTTTGATGTGTTAACATCTTTACGCGCGCCTCTAGGGCAGTAAACTATCAGTTTCAATACATACGCAAGTGTAAGTGTAAGAGTTTGTTTGTTTGTTGTTGTTGCTTGGCAGTCGGTATTGAAAGTGATTATTGGGCGATTTTCATATAATTTTCCCACGCGATTTTCTCCGGAAATTCATAGCCGATTTTATTAATTTTTGGATTAAAACGCTAGTGCGGGTTTCGACGAAGAGTTTAGGCCAAAAATTAAGGCGATCCGATATCGGCGAGCGGAGATTTAAGTGTTTTAATTCGGAGTATTAATTTGGAGTAATATTAAAAAAGTGTTTTATGTTGATCTTCGGTTTTGTCTTATGCATAGCAAAGAGAATAGTGACGTGGTTATACGTACATATATAAAAATGAGATAGCAAGACAGCAACGTATGTAGCTTATGTACAAACATAACAATGTATGTATGTACATTTGTCTGTTGCTTTGCATTCTCTTTGTTTTTTGTGGGTTTAATATAAAATAAATAAAAAGTATTAAGTATTTTTTTCATTTTGAGTGCATCTACTTAGTGCGTCGGTATTAAAAGAAAAAAGAAAATATATGGCAGAATATCGGAGGAAAAAGAGAGAGCAGGCACAGCTTCTTGCTCAACCAGTCTGTCCAGAATATAATAAAATTTATTCATTTTTCACTTCTGCCCTACACCGAAAATGGTTCACGCGAACTAGAAGAGGACTATTTGTCAATGCCAATAATAATGGGTGGCGAGTTTAATACGAATTTTTCAACTACCTCTTATCGAATTCCTCTACGATAAATTCAAGCTTGCCATACTTCGTTAGAGTACCCAACTACTATCCAAGGAACTACAATTGACGCTGTTTTCTCACGTTATATCGATAGGATACAATCAAAAGTTTATGTTTCGTATATTAGCTATCACAGACCAATTTTAACTGTGTTGAAAACATAACATTAATAAATTATACAAAGTAAAATTAAATTCAATAAACTATTCTTTTTCATTAAATACTTTATATTAACTCTACCTCCGGGTTTGTGGGTCTGTGTTCATAGAAATCGAACAGGTACCGTGTAACAAAAAGGTGTTAACACATCGCCCGTGAGTTCGAACAGTCATTGATTTTTTTTTTTATAAATTGTATTTATTAAAGACATATTTGACAAATAATCCTTAGAAATTTGTGAAATAAAAATACTATATGCATTAAATATTTTTTAATGAGTTAAGTCTTCAATCTATTAAATTCTGATCCTGTTTGCACGGTGTTTAAAAAGGCTTAATTTATTTTATTTTTATTCTTTAGTATGGGAATCTTAAGAGAAATTTAATTTCTGAAACAATCAACCTGCAAGGCAAAGAAAAGCAGCCGCAATATAATTTTTTTTTCTTCCTCACTCAACTTGTGTCGTACAGAATGATAATTAACTTTTCGTAGCCAGAAATTCTCACATTTTACTAACAAAAAAACCAAGACACTGAAATTGCAAGGTCATGAATGTAAAATTAACATAAACTTCGTGTTAAACATTAGAATTATTTCATGAAATATTATTATTTTAATTTTTGGAATTTTGTCGAAAAAACCTTAAAAAAAAATTAAAACACAAAAATATAATCGAAAATATTAACAGCAAATCACTCATCACACGATTTATCATTAAACAAAAGCTACAACAAAAATGTTTCAATAAATAATTTATAATTTTTAAAGTGTAAGATGAAAAAAAAAGAAACACAGAAGAGAAGGTCATTATGGACAGCATCTCTGTATGATTCGTACAAAAGTGTTGATTCGTGTACTTAATACTCAGATTTACTTATATATTTTTTTATTTTCATTTTTTATTTTACAATTTAATAAAAAGTATGATATTTTCCCAGCAACGCTGCCAATTCAAAATTGTTGCGGTGACTTTGTAAAAAATGTGTAAATGTGTTTCTTGTTTCAAACCATTAGTCTTCTTTTAGACGTTTTGGTTTCCGTGTTGTCCCATTCACATGTTTTCTATCAAACATTTAAACATAAACAAAAATTAATTATATTTACATATATAAATTGTTTGATGTTGTTAATTTTTGTTAATCAAAACCGAAAGTGAAAAGATTCAAGTTCAATGTCAATGGCAGTAATTTGTTTACTTGTAAATGCTAAGAATTGTATGGGCGTAAATACTCGTCTAAAATTTGTTATAAATACGAGTATTTTTATAGTTTTGCCATATAAGCGAAAAACCACTTCATTCGTTGTATAAAAATTATTTATAAAATTGCGGTGTCAATTGAAGAAAGTTCATGGAATGGAAGCAATTTCAAAGTTTTAACTATTTTGCTTAAATTCTGGTTGTGGCATTGAAAATTTACGAGATAAGCGATCATTAATGATTAACTTATTCCACATAGAAAACATTTTCACTTGTGTTTGATAGTAAATGCTGGCCTTGTTCCTTGATTCCCTTTGCACAGATTCATGTTATTTAAAATCTATATTTTTAGCTATTATTATGATCATGCTATGCCATAATATTATGGACACTTAGTTTGTATTTCTTTTTTTTTTATTTGTCTCGAGTGCGACTTCTAACAAAACGATTATTACCAAGATGTACTCGTACATACGACTTAACAACATAAAATTTAAAGTACTAACGTCAATGTCATGTTGAAAAAGTTTACACAAAAAAAAATAAAGAAAAAAAGAGAAAAAAAAATTTAACTAAATTATAGAAAAATTACGAAAGTTTTCAACTTAAAACATACTCGTCAGCAGAACACAACGTTTGACATCAAATTGCTGTATGTCCATGATTTTATTACGAATATTCATTCACTCACTCACTCACTCACTCAGTCGTTGTAACTTTGAAATCGACTCGATATGGATGTTTATTTAAAATGAAGCTGACATGAAAAATAAATTTTCTCCAACACGACAACAATTTTGTTAAAGAGTTGACTTTTCACAACTCTTAAACTACAACAATAACTAACAGCAACACTAACAACAACAACAGCAGCAACAACAATGCCGGCAATAGTAATAAATTCATTTTGTTGATGAACATGAACGACGACACAATCCACAAAGAAGTCTATAAAATCACTAAAGAAAAATATTCATTCGTTTTGGTAAACAAAAAAAAAACAACAAAAACAGTCTAATCAAACTTTATAATGAAATAAACGTTTTAATGTTGGAAGAAAAGCGCAAGACTTTAGGAACCAACCTCGACATCTTTGTCATATGAAATGGCAATACCAATAGAATGAATGCCATCAAGTAGTTGAATAAAAACACAACAACAACAAGAAATATATGATGAAAATTATATACAATTGCATTTAACGACAGTAAATTTAGCGTAAGTAAAATATAGTTATAAAGGGTTAACCAGTTAATGGTTTCAAAATTACTGTGAAATAAAATACACATAAAATTATGATTTTATTGAAAAAATAATTTTTTTTTCCATTATGATGCTTAACACGAAATACATTATCGTTAAAATGATCGATTCCTTTGAGGTTGTTTTGACCAAATGGTCGCACATTTTTGGTGCTATTTCGCCAATAAAAAATTTATCTTTTTTAAATGCTGCAAATTAGTGGATTAACCACGTAGACACTATCTGTTACTTACAAAAGGGTCTTATAGATTCCAATCACATGATCATGGTGACCAATTGATATTGTCAAAATGTGAAATTAAACTTTCTGAAAAATTCTCAGGCAATTAAGAATAAATCGGCCGTATTGAGTGCATCGTGGCATAGTTTTCTTGAAACCACAAATCGTCCAGTTTATAATCTTCACTTGCAGGCAAAAAAAAAAGTCGATTGTCATCAAGCCACAGTTGAAAATATACGGCCTAATGAGACCTCAAGATCATAGAGCGCACGAAAATACCTCTTAAACTGGATGTAATGGTTATTTCGTAATTATTTGTGGGCCCTTCAAGTGACTACGTGACTATTTTGCTCGTTGACGTGACTACGAAGTTTCAAATGAAATTTCTCGTTGAAGAAAATTTTTCTTTGAAATATTAGCATTAAAAGAATATTGCGTGTCATATCATATCGGTTCGATTGTTGCGTGAATTGAACTTTATATTGATGGAGGTAAGAATCAAAATTCAAAATACACTATATTTGGCTGTAAATTAGACCCAATTGCTGGCAGCACAATGGAATCCTCAAATTTAAATTATCTGAACACTTTCACTTAAAGGAAGCCCTATTTTCGGCGGTGTGCACATTGCAATGATACACAGGCCGAACCATATGAATAACACTATGGATAACCAGTCTCTTCTTGCCAAATCCTTGCACAATAAGTAAATTATGCTGACCATAATGACTGCCTAATGATCAATAAGTGGGCAGGTTTGCATCTCCTTTAAAAACATTAAAACATTTTAGCGTATATGTATGTACTTCGGTTATTAAATGATCCATAGTCCGAAACCTTGAACTAAATAAATCGGACCTCACTTGACAGATATTTAACAGATATCGGCCTTGTGACATTGACTGTTTTGATATCACATAATGAATAACCCGTTACAGTTATTCATTAAAACTTACATACACACATGCATCCATACACATTTTTTTTTATTTTTACATTCATACACATCAACAAATTGCAATTACAGCAACAACTGCAAGTCCAAAAAGAAAAACATGACGACAAAACAACACGACATCATTTTGCACGTCAGTCAATTTGAAATGAAAAAAAAATTAAATAATAAAAATTAAAATAAGAAAAATGGCAACTAAAACTTTTTTATTTGTTTTATTTTTTTGTAAATTTTTGTTGTGGAAATGAAAGATTTTACACTCCATAATAATTGTGTACACAATCGTAACAGGCTGGCATGTGTGTGTGTGTGTACGAGTATGTAATATGTGACACAGGGTAACCAGAATTTAATATTACAACTACTTTTATGTAAATATATTTTCAAATCGATTATTTGAATACTGATAGTTAAGTAGAAATAATTAGGCATGATCAATATAATTTTTTACGATACAAGGGAAAATATTAACTTATACTCCATTTACTAACCTGTCGTTTAAAGTTGTATTTAAAAATACAATTAAAAAAAAGAGAAAAAAATCTAAAGAAGCCATTCCCTTTTATTCTGCAAATGTTTGTCAACATCACGTCAAGACAATACCAAAATTAGAGCCCTTCTGTACTCATTCTCTTCAACAATGATCAATTTCTAACAACCTCTGGCTACACTCATCGTCATAGCGAACAGTCAGAGGCTATCAGAAGAAATTAATTGTTATCCACAAGGAGTATGTAAGTGTCCTATTTTTCATATAGCCTTGTCGCAACATGGACAAATAAGGAGGATAGTTTTTTTTTTTTTTTTTTTTTAAGAGACAAATATGATATATTTTTGCCTTTTGAAATACAGGTGAAAATTTCTAAATTGTTCTGATATTTCAATGTATTAAAACTTCCTTAAACCTTAAAGATCGCCGAAAACTCTACAATAAAATTTAAAAACATACAAAAAGCCTTCAAAAACTGCCCCCACCATATGCCGGGATTTTGCTGATATTACAAAAAAAATCCTTAAGAAAAGAAAACTAAAACAATAAAAAGAAATTAAAGCTGTAGAATTTTGTAAAATCTAATAAAAATATATTAAAAATCATAAAGAACATAAAAACTTGAGCAACATCACAGAAATGCACAAAAAAGATGTAAAAATTAATTTTTGTTGATAAGAAATCATTTACAAACGAAACCCGAATCTGAGATATTTGGCGACTTCCGCCCGATAAAGCGAAAATATAGATCGTTTGTTTTATAAGCTTCATAAGAACTATTAATATTGATATTGGACAGCTGAGAGAGACAATAACCTAAATAATAATATTAATTATCGTTATAACTTAAGATCGTGGTATATTGTTACCCCTGTCCTTAATCCCGTAGGAGCTATTCTCAATATCCTAAGATTTTCCAGGCTCACGTTTTCCTTATTTGCAATAGGGAGCATTGGGGAGAAAATGTTAAGGGCACTCGTTCTAAATATTTAATGTCATTCATTGCGGCGGCGTTCCCCTGCAGAAATAAAGTTTGGGGATAGACATGTGTTAGGTTAGATTTGATTGTACAATCACTTTAGTGGGAATGGAACCCACGACTCCTATACCAATAGGCCAGCATCTCTGTCAATTAGCAACAACGGCACCTTCTGGACATCTATAAAAAATTTCTGACATTAGAAATTGATTGGCCAACTTTTGTAGGCAAAAATACTTCCTGCATATGCAGAAACATGTGCTGGCGTATATATAACAAACAATAGCTCAAACTGTTGGCAACTCTTTTGCGAATTGTCAGTGTGTTGTTTTGTGCCACAAATAACAGCCATCAAACTGACACCAGTAGGCACAGATTGCAAAAAAAAAGAATCATGTCCCATGTTTATTCAGTGCAAACACACACACACGCACACACGAGCCATGACTGTCGTCTACATTTTTGTTTCTGTTTTCATTTCCTAACATGTGACATGAGGACATATTGAATGAATAAGATTGATTTTCTTTCTCTGTTAAATTTAAAGCGTTTTCAAAACTCCATCATACTTCATATTAAATGTTTTGCTACATGCAACAACAATAAACTTTTGCACATTAAGTGTTGGGTATTCAGGTTCTAAAGAAAAGGTTTTCAATTCTTATGTATTATAATAACGGTTCTTAAAAAGTATGTCGTCACGCCAAAGTGATTAAGGACTTTGAAGTTGCTGCACTCGCTCCCTCTCTCTTTCACTAGCATACAAATTTTTATTGTTGCAAGAACTACTATTTGTAAGCCCCAAAGACTTTTTGTTGTCCAACAGAAAATTTTCAGAATAAATATATATAATAAAACAAATTGTATTTCAATATCAATCTAAGCTTTCAAATTTTTAAATGTTAATTTGATTTGACTTGTAAAGATTAAACGAATATTTTCATGGTCATTGAAATCTTCTATATGTATCGACTTGTAAATGCCTTAAATACACCGGAAGTTTTATAGCCAAAATATAAATAAATAAACAAAAGCCACTAAATATTTTTGTAATGTTGACTTTAATAAACGGCGTAATATTCTTGAGCAAAGCAAATAGATAAACTTATGTGACAACAGCAAACTTATGAAACACATTTAACCCAACATTAGATTGACATGTGCCTCTAGATTATTCCAGTGCATATTAAATGTTGAAAATTAGTTAAATAAATATTATCGAAAATACATAAAAATATTCCGAATCACACTTGATTAACATCATTTGCACAAACAATATCGACACAACGAAATGGCTTTCTGTTAGCGCACCACCATTCATTCGTTCATGATAATGTCATTAAAGCCACAAGTTATGATAATTACACACACACACAAATTCCTACAGCTATTGAGAATATTATTCTATATACAATGACAATTAAGGCAGCAATAATAAAATAACAACTCATACACAGCTGGATGCTAACAAGATGTCTGAAAAAAAGTGTTAACTAATATTTTATTGCCTTTTACTTCAAACACACTTTTTCACATTCAACTGACATTCGCATACAGTGGGAATGAAAAAGTTTGTATTATTTACGTCGCCTTTGTATTTAGATTCATTTCATTTTTTTTTAACTTATACGATATTTTGTTATGAAACAAGTGGCTATCAACATATTTCAGTCATATGATTTATTAAAAAGTAAATCAGTTTATGCAGCTGTTTCCAATATGTAACCAAAAGAATGCGAGCCAGTGTTTATTGTTGCAAGAGAATACAGAAAAATTGCAGCAAAATTGTACTTTACAAAAAAAAATTGTTTTGAAAGTCAAATTCAGTTTTAATTATTCAACTAACACAGCGGAGCAGAACAGCTGTTTTCGATAGCCACTACACTTTCATCATCAGTACTCATGTTTATTTTGTTTGTCACCACTTATTAGGTGGATTAGGTGAATACGATAAAATATTTATAAAACATAAAAATATTTATAAAGGATTTATAAATTAAAATTTCTATGGAGATCTGTTTTATAAACCTTTGATAAATCAAAAAAATTTTCTATGAATAATACATATACTGTCTTATTCATAAAAAATACGTCTGCTTTATAAAGGGTTTATAAAAAAATGTTGTATGGGAAATCTGTTTTATAAACCTTTTATAAACCAAATATATTTTTTATGAATAAGGCCCATAGTCTTTTAAACAGATATTAGCTCCATTATGTTGAGCGTCAAATGGACGAAGTATTCTATGAACTTCACCGGCAGATATTTTTTTCAAAAGTAAATTTCCATAATTTGGAAACGTTGTTCAGATTTTAAACGACTCACGAAGACTTTGAAAACCCTACTGAACAAAAATGCCGAAGCAATTGCACATTTTCAGACATACTCATCGATATCGATAGTTCTCAGAATAGATGCCCGAACTGGTATATTGGAAAGAGCTTCTTCCCAAAAAAAATTTTTGATGTATTAAATTTTTATAGAACACATTTTCTTACAAGATTTGTTTTATAAAGCCTTCATAAAACAGAAATATTTTTTATCAATAAGACAATAAATATTTTGCTAACATTTAATTTACACTTTCGCTACAAAACCGAATACGACTTTATGAAAATTTTGTGCTTCAATTTATTTATTCAATTCATTATGTTGTATAGATTTTATTGAATATTTGTTTTTTTTAAACATTTCTTAAGCCAATTAGCACTTTTTTAAGTGGAGTGATTTACTTCATTCAAAGTTAATGTCAACAACATTTTAACCAAAATAATGTTTGTCAAATGATTTAAATTAACACTTTGCTAATTCTCACATGCAAAGCAATTTCAAAAAAGTAAATGAATAATTTAATGATTTAAAATACAGAATAAAGAAGTAGGCTTAAGAAAATTTATTTGAAATTTATTTAAGATTAGCTTTTACCCTTTACCGTGTTTAGTTATCAGTTTAATGATTTCATATGTCCATACAAATTTTCGACTACACTTGACTACTCAATACCATAATTTCCAAAAACAAACACTACCCTATGTTATTCATCGCATCTTAAACTATCTCTATGACAATTTTCATCCAAATCGGTTCAGGGGTTTGAGCATGAAGAGATAACACAGACAGAGTTACTTTCATATATATTATATCAGTACGGAAAAAAGTGCAACCCATTATGAAAAGTGCAAGTCATCATAAAAAGTGCACATCATTATAAAAAGTGCAAGTCATCAAAAACAATGCAAGTCATTAAAAAAAGTGCAAGTCATCCTAAAAAGTGCAAGTCATCCTAAAAAGTGCAAGTCATCAAAAACAATGCAAGTCATTAAAAAATGTGCAAGTCATCATAAAAAGTGCAAGTCATCATAAAAAATGCAAGTCATCATAAAAACTGCAAGTCATTAAAAAAAGTGTAAGTCATCATAAAAAGTGCAAGTCATCAAAAAAATGCAAGTCGTCATAAAAAATACAAGTCATCATAGAAAGTGCAAGTCATCAAAAAAAAATGCATGTCATCATAAAAAATGCAAGTCATCATAGAAAGTGCAAGTCATCATAAAAAGTGCAAGTCATCATAAAAAGTGCAAGTCATTATAAAAAATGCAAGTCATCATAGAAAGTGCAAGTCATCATAAAAAGTGCAAGTCATCATAAAAAAATGCAAGTCATCATAAAAAATGCAAGTCAGTATAAAAGAAAAAGTAACAGACTGACATATTTCTATATAAATAGCATGTGCTCACCTGAATACTGCTCACATACCTATAGTCGGTTTAGAGTGTAAACCGGCTAAGTGCACTTTTTATAATACGTAATATTTGAATGCCGCCCGAAAAAGAAAATATTTACTTAAATTTGAATTTCCACAATTCGATTAAAATAATTTGTTGGGCTAATTCTCTCCAAGCCATGTGTAGAAAATTTAAAAAAATTTTTTGTCTCTTCTGTAAAATTTGGGTCATGTGAGTTAGCAGGTGTGCACTCTAAGCCGACGACGTGTGTGTTTCAAAATTTATGGCTGGTCTTTTAATAGAAACAACACGCTGCCGAGACGTTACTAATTAAATTGTGATAAATGTGTCACACAAGTTTTATAAAAATTCCATAATATAAAAATGTTTATAAATAGATTTTAATGCTATTGATATTAATTAGTGGTATAATTAACAAAAACTTAAAATTAACACTTCTGTTTCATAACTATTGAATTAAATACACAATTTAAACTAAAATTTAAATTAAAATACTTCTCGCTATAAACCATAAAATTCGCTTTCAAGTCGGAAAAGTATTCGAAGAGCGGCTGAGATTACGAAGAAGGGGAAGCTGTACGTACAAAAAAAATTTTTACTTTGAAATTTTAGAAAATTATTTTTCATACATATTTAAAAGTTTTGAAGCCTTACTTTGCAAATGGTGCGTAAAAAAACAATTTAGCGTCTTTGCTTTCTGTGCAAGAAAAATTTTATTTATAATTTTTTGCAAAAATTATTTACTTTTTCATCAATTTTTATTTTGTTCCCTTTAAAGTGGGGATTAGCCTTATGCCATCATATTTCCCCATCCTGGAGTCAGTTCATCTATACAATTCGTTCCAAAATTTTGGTTTTACTTCTAGAATAAAAATATTAAAAATACCTTAAATTAACAACAAAAAATCCTACATAAAAATCACCACATACAAATTAACAGACATCAGACCATTGAAGCGCGTGACTGTGCCGCACTTGAAAACGTACTCAAAACAAATTGTTAAAACCACAGCTGAAATTGAATAGAAAAAAATTACACAGACTTAACAGACAGTCGGTGAAACATTGACATTACAGCCTTAAATTCAACACGAAGGACGGAATTATGAATAATAAAAATTAAAATCATGACCCGCAACGATTTTTTCGCTCAATGAGTCCACCACAAAAATCAAACCACTTATAGAAACACACACAAACAAATAAATGTATAATATTTTCTTTAACTGTTTAGTGTTTAATATAATATAGCGTCACATGAAAGGCAAACGGCTGTATTTGATATTTTAAAAATATGACAAAAGTAGCAAAATATAGTTTTAATTAAAAATCTGTTGACAATTACTATGAAATTTTGCAATATAAGAAAAACAAAAGAAAGTACAAATTTATTTGTACAGAAAAATTTATATTTTCCTTTTTACACCCTACAACGAAGAACCCTGGGATATCATCCAATTGCGCCAGTATTTTATTTTTCAATCCCCGAAACTTTTCTGATATGCACTTTTCGCTATGTCCTTGAGCTTTCTCAGCGATTCAGCTTTTAGCTCTTCAATTGAGGCCATACCTCGTCCTTTTCAAAAAATTTAATGGCATGAGCCCTACATCTTCAGCTATTCCCTAATATTGATTGGGCCATTCTCCATAGGATTTTCTTTGCAATTTCTCAACATTTCCATGGGTTATTGATGTGAAGATATTCGAAACGAATAAAAAAAATTCAACTAAAAATACTCGGATGGAAAGACGTGACTCGATCGTCTTAGATTTCGTCACTGATTAAGAATATATATACACCTATGCCTCGATTTACACGATAGTTACGTTCCTGAGAAAGTCGTGTAAATCGAAATTTTAAATTTTTGTATGAAAAATCGTGTAAATCGAAAATAAAGGCAGAATTGTGTAAAAAATTGATTTTATTAAGAAATTATGTGTACATATTTTGACTTAGTTTTTAAAATATCAGAAACGTTTACTCAAAACACATAAAAAATCATCGTGTAAATCGAGGAATTTCATAAATCTCTCAATTTACACGAAACCCAAAATAATCATGTAAAAGAGAAATCGTGTAAAAAACGTATCGTGTAAATCGTGGGGTAAGTGTACTTTAGAGGGATATTTCGCTGTTTTACATACGGACTATTTTTTTTTTTTTTTTTGGAGGGTATAAAAATGAATTTTGATTTTTTATTAGATACAGCGTTTTACATTTTCTGTGACGATATACTTTTTCTTATTTGTGTTGTAGTTTTTCCAGATTTGTGTCTAAATAAATACAACACGACATCTTTTTATTACGATTTTTTTAATTTCATTTGTACAGGTTGTTGTTCTTGAGACCGCAGTAAAAAAAAAAGCATTTAGAGAAATATCTATAAACAGATTAAAGCAGACAGTTGTGAAAATTAACCAGAGAAAAAAAAACGTTATTAGTTTCGGTTTTGCCTCCTTCCTGTTTATCGCTTTGTTTTCATTAAATCCAAAGAATTTGTCTTTCTGTAGTGATTTGATACGACACGACACTTTTTAAACGCCCGTTTATTACATTTTTTGTTTATTTATTTTATTTATTTTTTTTTTTTGCTGCACTGGCACCAAATATATTTGACATCAGACATTCATTCTACACGTTTAATCTGCTGTTGTATTCGGACTTTTTCTGGCTTAAAAGTATCATGATTATGATAAATATTGATGTCATTTGACTTATTTTTAAGCCACTGAACTTTTTTCTTTGGCTGCTTTTTTTTCTGATACGATCAAGATGAGTTGGATGTGTTTTAAATACTGGAAGTGCGTCAAGTCAGTTTGTATCAGATGTCATCTTAATAAAATGAATAAATAATAAATGTTGATGCCTTGGGAAGAGAAACCTTTCATGTGTTTAATGAGTATTAAACTTGGATGAGTAAATGTATGCGTATAGCAATAGTGTGGAGTTTGTTTGAAAAACTAATTTCGAAGGCAGATTTTTTGACTTTTCAATCGTGAATTTTAAACGTTACATTTTAACAATTTTTTTTTTGGATAATTTTCTTTTTGACAAATATTTTTAACAAAATGTACTGTTTGTAAGAATTTTATCATTTTGTTTCAAAAAGTATTTTCTCAAAAGATGTTTCTTAAGAACTCTTATTTGCATTCAGAAAGAAAGTACTCTTTTCAATAAGTATGTACTTTATTACAATTCTATAATTTTCAGTATGTTTTATTTCTTAAATGATATTTTTTGAAAAGTATCCCCTTTCTGGATATATTTCAGCAGTTGTGTAATTCAAAATGTACTTGTGCACGATACTCAAATATTTTTCAGAGATTATTTTTTTTCGAGAAAACACTTTTGTAAGAAATACTTATTTTAAAAAATACGTTTAAAAATTATTTAGTATATGAAAAAGCACTATTTTGAAAACAAACCATTTTTTTAACAGGTAACTGATTCAAAAGGTACTTTTTCATAAGGAGCGTTGTTTAGTTGGAATTTTTCAACACTGATTCAAAACTCACTTGTTTCAGAAGGTTGTTAAAAAAAGTACTTTTTTCGAAAGGTACTTAAAAAGAAAACTTGTTTTAAAAAGTACATACTTTTTTTTTCAAAATATACTTTCAAAAAATATATATTTTTAGAAAAAAATTTTTCTCAGAAGGCATCTATTTAAAATGTGTTTTCTTAAAAGTAAATTTTTCAGAAGTTTTTTTTTTCAAAAATATTGAAAAAAAATTGTTTTCTAAGAATTTTTTCTCAAAAACATTTTTAGGAATGTTGCCAATTTTAAGAAGTATTTTTTCAAAAGGTACTTTTTCCGTATGTTACTTTTTTTCAAATGATATTTTAGTAAAGTACTTTTTCAAAAAGGTACTTTTTTCAAAATGGTACTTTTTCCAGAGGTACTTTTTCAAAAAGTAAATATTTCAAAAAGTACATTTTTCAAAAAGGTACTTTTTTCAAAATGGCACTTTTTTCAGAGGTACTTTTTCAAAAAGTACATTTTTCAAAAAGTAAATTTTTCAAAAAGTACATTTTTCAAAAAGTAAATTTTTCAAAAAGTACATTTTTCAAAAAGTACATTTTTCAAAAAGTACCTTTTTTCAAAGAGTACATTTTTCAAAAAATACTTTTTTTAAATATACATATGTATATATTTTTCAAACGGTACTCATTTTAATAAGTACTTTTTTTAGAGTTCCTTTTTTTATTACTTATGCTAGTAGTATTTTGTTCAAAATTTATGTTTTCCATTACATATTTCTTTAGTTGTTATTGCCTTCAAAAAATATATTTTCACAAAATAAATTTTTCATGCGGTACTATTTCTCAAAGGTACTTTTTTGAAGCTATTTAGTACAAAAGGTACTTTTTAAAGGCAGTTTTTTTAAAAAGAACTTTTTCAAAAAACAATATTTTCTGAAAGCATTTTATTTAAAGTAATAGTAAAATGAAAATTTTTTTAGGTTCTGCTTTAAAAAGAGCTTGTGAAGAAAAGTGACGTTTTTAATAGATACTTTTCTCAGAAAATATTTTTTTGCAAACGACATTTTTCCAAAAACATTTTTTTATGTATTTACTTCCAAAAGAATATAAATTTTTAAAAGGCACTTTCTATAAAATATATTGTTAATTAATATTTTAAGAACATATTTTTTCAGAGCTTACTATTTTCAAAAGTGGCTTCTAACAAACTTACTTCTAGTAGTTATTTTGTTTTTGTTTTTCAAAATATATTTGTAAAAGATATTTTTTAATAAAGCATTTTTTTAAAAGGAAATTTTAGAGCGTCTGAGCCGAGAAGTAAAATATGTGCCGAAATGTATATTAAAGAAAACAACATTGAGTTTTCTGTATGTGTTAACGCTGCTCTGTTATCGAAGCAATGATGATGTTGTTTTAGTTAGTCTCGGCGTTGCCGAAACTGTCAAATACCCTGGTCTTGTGTAATGTACAAAAGTTGGTTGATATTGCCCTTGTCACCTACTCTGTGTACATAATCGTTGCATATCTGTTGCCAAAATTTTATATCATCTGCTTACTTTGGTCATCCCGAAGCACGAGGCATTTCCACTACCGCCCATTTGCTACAAGCGGGAGCAAGCTGAAGCTATCCAAAGAAACTGCTTTTATTTTGTTGTAAAACAAATGCCTTCATTACAACAACAAAGTAGTGTAATCTACGTATTTAGAATTTTTTTTTTTGTTTTACAAAAAATTAGCTAAGCAGTTAAATCCAAAGCTGAAACTTAATAATTTGTATTGAAAAGTATTCGCTCGAAAAACAAGTTTTCTCAATTTGAGGATAAACACCATCATCAGCTAAAATTGAACTAGAATTTTTAAAGTGCAAGTCTGCAAGCAAGTGAAAAAAAAACAACGAAGAATAAATTGGTATCACGTAAAATATAAAAATGACTTTGGTTTATTTTACGGCCAGACAAGGAAGGTTAAAACGGACCAACCTTTTAAGTTGCTGTTCTTTTCTTGTACTCTAAAACTGTCAGTATTCTTTAGGTAAAATGCACCAACAACCTGTAACGGTTGCAAGATACTCTCAAATATTTTTTGTTGTGTGGCGTCGTGACGCAGGAGAAGGAAAGTGGTCATAAGTTGCAAAGCAATTATTTGGAATTACCTAACAATCGGTCGAAGGCATAATTTCAATAGTTTTCAAAATTGAGGAAATATTAAAGCTTCCTAGACAAGTGATAATCATGTACAATATATTTATTAATTCTATTGGGGATTTTTGCTTTTCTTTCATTTTCTCTTTTAGGGTTCAAGTTTTGGCTACTTTTCATTTGTTTTCAAATCTCAAGAGTTTAACTTAATATTTTTTTTTTGCCATTAAAAAATGCTTCAAGTGTTTTTGACGATTTTGAGCTTCAATCAAAAGTGCAGCTTCAACGCCTTGACGTCTTTTGTTTCTTAAGTTCAAAGTAAAGAAAAACCAAAATGATGCTGGCAGCTAAAAAAAGGCCACATAAAAAGTAGAAAAAAACAACTATAAAAAGACATTTAAGTGACACATGACTCGCCTGTTGGTCGTTATGGGCACGTTATTGTACGACTGCTCTGTTCACGTTATTTTTTAATGTTTTTTTAACAGGAACGTTCTAAGGTATTCATTTAGTTTCTGTAATTCGTATTTATGGGAGTGATTATTTTCAGAGTTTAACGGCCTAATTTATAAAATTATTTTCGCTTAATAAAACACATTTTCATATAAAAATTAATTTTATGAACTTCTTATAAGTCACAATTTTTTTTTTACAAATTAGGCTGTTAATATTCTATAAAAAAAAAATTATAATAAAAATATTTAACTTTCCATTATGTGTAATATACGAGGAGTGTTCAAAAATTCCGTGAGTATTTGAATAAAAATTGTTAAGTTTTTATTAAATAAGCGCTTCATGTTTCAATATAATCTGATGTTAGAACAAAAATTTCGTCCAAACCAAGTAAACTGGTTATACTCCATCGGGTCGAAAACTCTATTTTGTTAAGGCCACTCCGGGAGGAGCCGTAGAGGAAAATTTTCACCATTATGGTAAAAAATTAGTCATATTTGGGGGTCATGAAGTGTAAAAAAAAATTTTTTTTATTGGGTCATTTAGAATGTGGGTAGGGCAGAGTCAGATCAGAGAACATGTCGCTCTCATCGTAAAAGTTTTAAAATTTAATTTTTAAGGAATATAGGCTAAAATTATACAAATTGTTAAATACTTACACTACTTTTCCAAGTAATATATTACTTCAACGCCCACTAAAAGAGGCAGGGTCTAAAAAATTTATTTTTATGATTTTTTTTATCTCTATGATTTTTATGATTTTTTTTGTATCGTTTGCTTAACAGACTTACAAAAACAAATAGTAAAAACGTTATATTCGACCGGGTCGAATCTTAAATACCCTCCAAATATTTAGTAAATAAAAGCTCTATTTTTAAAGGTCTCTCCGGGAGGAGCCGTTGAGGACACATTTCACTATCGCCATAAAGCACTAAAAATACATTTTTGGGATTGTTACGAGTAAATGTAAAAAAAAAATTTTTTTTTTGTTATGGTGTCACTTGGGGCGGAGCGGGGTAGGCAGAGTAGTAGGGCATATTTAACCTTTTATCATAAAAGGTTACATATTTTATTTTTAAAGGAATGTAATACAATTTGTTAAATGATGACACTATTTTTGCATATAATAACGCCCACTAAAGAGGGCGTGGTCCAAAAATTATTTATTATTTTTTATTTTATTTTATAGCTTCGCATTGGACCTTCTTTGACATAAGAACATATTATATGCTTAACAAAATTACGGAAAAACTTTAAAAATTATGTTGTTTTTTAAAGGTTGGTTTAGCTCTTCTTAGGGAAACTTGTTTCCCTCTGGCCCGATTTATCCCATTTCCGAATTTGATCTGTGCTATCCTTCAAGACATATTAATACCCAATTTCAAGAGTCTAGCTCTTTTCGCTTGGACTCAATCGTGATTTCCACAGACGCATGGACGAGCGGACAGACATGTCTAGATCGTCTTAGATTTCATCACTGAACAAGAATATATATATATATATATATATATATATATATATATATATATATATATATATATACTCTATGGGGTCTTAGGGAAATATTTCGCCGCGTTACACACGGAATGAAAAGTCCCCTCCAATTTTTTTTGGAGGGTATACAAATACACACTTCTTGTTACTTTGGAAGTAAAGAAAAAGTAGTTCCACCAAATATTTTTCACTGGGTCTATTATTAGATGGTGGTTGATGACAGCAGAGTTGCATTTAAAGTTACTTGTGTGGAAAACTCAAAAATTAATGGAGTTATCGAACAGTTCTCGGAAAACATTTATTTAATGTTTAACATTATTTTTTACTTCGGTTTCATTTTAGCATGAATTGTTTGACATCTGAACAAAAAGTTTCCTAATGCGTCTTTGTGGTCTAGTGTATTTGTTATTATTATGAGTGAACACAGATTGAATAAATTTTCCAACAGCTTTTTGTTTTATTTTCTCGTATATTAGTTTAGAAGGAGTTACATTAACTTTTTTTGCCTAACTAATTTCTAGAGTATGTTTGTATGTTTGTTTCTGAAAGGTGTCTAAGAGCCATTAAATTTTGATGCATGTTTAACTGCTTAGTCGGAACATTTGTTTGGCTACTTTTCCCCACACAACGTTTTAAAAAGAGTTGCACTGCCCCAAACATCTCTCGTTCGTTTTTTTTTCTTGTGGTTCTTAAAAGTTTTACAACTTGCGGCATTTAGTTTTAAGAATTTTCTCCTTAATTTTATTATAATAAGTACATTGCAGATAAGCGTTACTAACTCCTTCATACAAAAACAACACAAGAAAAACAAAAAAACAAAAATCATATCGGTCATATAAAAATAATTCCTACAGATCTTTACAACATCAGCTTACACAAGTTTGTAATGATGGCCATACAAATCCGCGCTGTTCTCATATTGTATTTCGTTGTCACATGGCCATAAAGATGTTGGCTGGTTTGTTCTACGTCTTCGTAGCTTTCGTTTATACCATTTGACCATTTGCTTAGTTTGATTTTTAGTTATTTTTTTTCATGCACAAAGAAAAAAATTTAGTGTGTTCCCATGATTTTAAACATTTTTAGAACTTTTTTCTTTCGCTATTACACTTTAACTACACCCCATATTCGGTTTCTTAGCAGTTGGTGTGCCCAGTTTGGCCATCCACCTCAACATGCATGCATGTGTTGAATGCTTTTCCACTTGCATTGATAAGCATTCGCTTGGTTGTGTATGCAAGATTGAAATGTATGCAAGTGTCTGTCTGTTGTTCAGCTGGACGTGAGTGTTTCAACATTATTGTGAAATTTTCCTCCTATTTTTTTTCTAGCAATTTGTTGACAAAATGACAACCAATCGTTTTTGTTCCCATGCTTTACGTTCGTTTTACAGCAACGAAATAAATTAAAGCAAAAACAAAAAATGCATTTAAATAGTCCGTGTATTTCATTTATTTGCTGATTGTTAATGGCTGTTATGTGTCAGTGTCTAGATACAAATTAATTTAGAAAAAAAAAATATTGAGCGAGTTTAATTAAGAAACTAAATTATAAATAAAAAGTTTAATTAAACAATTTTATGCTGAAAATACTGTGTGGGTGGACAGCAATATTTTGCATAATATTTTATTTTATTTTATTCTTTATAATTTTTTCCCCTCCGAAGGTGTGCATGTTGTTCTCTTGTCAACTGTCAATATAATTATTGTAGTTTATTGTAAAAATCTCGTTTAATAAGAAAGCAAACCAATTACAAATCGGATTAAATTTATTTTTATGATTGACACTTTTTATTTTTAATTTTCTGTGATACAGTGAATTTATTAAAAATGTTGTAGCATTCCACGCGAAATGAACCGGTTTAATATTTTGCTGTTTCCAAATTTATCTTATTTTGGTTTAATCGGTTGATTTTGGATTAATCGGTCAAAAGATTTGTATTATTATTTTTTTTGCTAAGCTAATCCTTTTCAGGTATGAAATCATAAATTGTAGGCCATAGTTCTTTTTTATAGCCTCCAAAAAAGTATTGTCTTTCCGTGTGTAAGGCAGCGAAATATCTCTCTAGGACACCATAAAATATATATTTGGTCAGTAATGAAATCTAAGACAATCTAGTCAAGTCCGTTCATCCCGTGCGTCCGAAGGTCTGTGGAAATCACGATTCAGTTCAAACGAAAAGAGACAGACCCTTGAAATTTTATGTAAATATATTTTGAAGCATAGCATAGGTCGAGTTCGTCAATGGGCTGAATAGGGCCAGTGGGAAAAAAGTTCCCCTAAGAAGAACTAAACCAACCTCTGAAAAACAACATAGTTTTTTGTTTTTGTAATTTTGTTAAGTAAATTAAAGGAGATCCAAAGCGATGGACTTGCAGCGAGAAAATCAAATGAAATGCATTTTTGAACCCCGCCTTTTTTAGTGGGCGTTGACGTAAGATATTATATGCAAAAATGGTGTAAATATTTAGCAAATTGTAGTACTTGAGCCTACATTCCTTAAACATTTAAATTTTAAGCTTTTATGGCGAAGCTGAGATATTCTCTGTTCTTCCCTTGCCCTACACCTCCACCCACCCTTGGTCCTTAAATAACCGTATAACAAATTTTTTATACACTTAATTAGCCCTAAAACTTACTTTTTAAGTTTTAACGACAAAGGTAAGATGTTTCCCCCACGGCCGGATGCCCCTGCCAAAATAGAATTATAAAATTTGGCACACAAACGACCAAAAGGAACTCTGGCCCTGCAGGTTAAACATTTTTAATTTATTTACTAAATATTTGGAGAGCATTTTAGATTCGACCCATTCGAGTATAAAGCTCTTACTTGTTTTTAACTAGAACTTTCATTTAGGAAATGCATTGTGTCTGAACTATGAAAAAGAGGGTATAACCCAAAAACCCAGTGCATAGTTGTGTTAGTACTTGTCGGCCTGTTTCAATGGCAACGGCATAGCCACTGAGGTCACTGAGTATAACTGGCAGCAATTGACACTAGCATGCACTACGAACAGAGTAAGGCATTAAACACATCCACGATAGCAGTATACCGACTACACGGCTATAGAAATAGAATGCATGTAAATTAAATTAAGATTCTATAGGTTAATTGTTTGAAATTTTAATTAAAATCTCAGAAAGTCATGATAAATATCATATCAACATTAGCTTTGGTTATTCAACTTACACAGCAGAGCAGAACAGCTGTTTTCGAAGGACGCAACCCTTTCATCAATAGTGCTCATGTGTATTGTGTTTGTCGCCACTTATTAGGTGGCTTAGTTGAACGTGATAACCACCTAATAAGTGATGACAAACACAATACACATGAGCACTGATGATGAAAGGGTTGCGTCTTTCGAAAACAGCTGTTCTGCTCTGCTGTGTAAGTTGAATAAAACTGATGTTGACTTTCCTTTGTGCCTTGGAATATTTATCATGTCTTTCTGAGATTTAAATTAAAATTTCGAACAATTAACCTATAGAATCTTAATTCAATTTAATATAGCAAAATAAAATGTTCGTTAAAATTCTTACTATATAGAATGCATGTATTTATATAAGAAAAGTACAACAACAACCTGCCAGGTAGCCGTGAAAATAATCACTCCCATATAAACTCATGTACTCTATTCCTATCGTCTGTAGCCTACTGTAGCGAATGTATTTAACGACAGTATCCTCCCTCGTCGGTCCTATAGCAAAATTTAACCGGCGATGTATAGCTTAAAATTGCTACAACAAATTCACTATTTTTCTTTCCTTATCTGTCCTCCCAATAATATCCCCTCTTCTGGCGTAAAGCATTGCATATGAGAGAGAGAGAGAGAGAGAGCTGGTCCTTGTAAAAGAAAAAAGCTTATCGTTTTAATTACTTATTCCTTATTGTGGCCGCTATTAAGCCTTAAAATTAATTGGCGAGCGAACTAGTACAGCTGTACTTAAAGCACTTAGCACCGTCGAATTCATTCGACAACTGTAATACGGGTTATTATAACAGCGACAAGTGCTTAAAAACTAACAAGATTGTTGACAAAAATTTTATAAATTGACATAAAAAGTTGGTTTACATGAGGTAGGGTAATATTATTTTCATTTTAATTATCTTGTCACTTGAGCAGTGCCTTTCATTTACATATAATCGCCTCTAATTGTTTAATTTATTAAAAACAAAATTTTATTACATGGAACTAATGAACTCAGCATGGAAATGCATTTATTTTACTTGCTTTTATTGATTAGAAAATAATATTAAAAAAAAAATACACAACAGAAACGGATTTTATAGATTATTTCTGTTGTCGTTCCAATATGAATAATAACTAAACGGTTATTAGAAATGCAAATTTATAGAAAATATTAAAAATACTTGACTTGACAATTTTATAAATAGTATCAGTTTGGAGATGATGCAGCGACTACATAGAAACATTAAAGTTTTATTGCTATAAAAATTTTGGATGTTTTTAACAATAAATTGTTTATTATCTAGTTATTGTTAATAATCACCAACTAATACATTTAAAATACACACTTATTGATACTATGGAAGTAAAGCACAATTAGTTCCCCAAAAATGATTTCCAATTTTTTTTTCTCTGGGAATAGTTGACATAGATATTTGCATAACGATAGTTATGCAGCGTCTTGCGAAAACATCATTATTCCATTCTTCTGTGTATTTCATTTTAATTTTTTTCTTTTGGTCCTTGGAGTATTCATCATGTCCACTACTTCTAGAACATCTCGTTGCTTCCTTCCGTTCCATAATTGTAATTAAATTATTTATATAAATCCTCCCAGTAACTTACACTATGCTAAACTTAGTTAACTAACTATACGAGGTAGTGCCTTCATGTACGAGAGCATATGAAGCAGGCAAAATATGACAAAATTATGACTTTTAGTAGCGACGGCTGTAAACGTTTGAGATTTAATAAAAGGTAGATAAGAATAAATTAAATTGCAAATGCTTTCATATTCTAAAATGCTTGTAATAAGAAAATATTATAGCGATTAAAATTGCCGCTTTTAAATGTAATTAGGAACCAAAGCTGAGTGTCACAGAGGTATTCAATTGATGGAGATCCGGTATAGCAAAAATGTGCAGTTGTGCACGTTTTTTTTATACCCTCCGAAAAAGAATATGGATAGTATATTCAATTTGCCATTTCGTTTGTAACGCAGCGGAATATCCATCTGAGACCCCATAAATTATATATATTCTTGATCAGTGATGAAATCTAAGACGATCTTACCATGTCCGTCCGTCCGTCCGTCTGCGGAAATCACGATTCAGTCCAAACGAAAAGAGCTAGACTCTTGAAATTTGGTATAAATATATCTTGAAGGATATACACAGGCTAAGTTCGGAGATGGGCTAAATCGGGCAAGAGAGAAAAAAGTTCCCCCAAGAAGAACTAAACCCATCTCTAAAACACAACATAATTTTTTAAGATTTTTTTTTTGAAATATTGTTAAGCAAATGATATATTTTTATGTCAAAGAGCGTCTAACGGGTTAAACTTGGATTCATAAAATAAAAAATAAATTATTTTTGCACCCCGCCCCCTTTAGTGGGCGTTATTATATTGCAATTATAGTGTAAAAATTTAACAAATTGTTTTACTTAAAATTTACTGGCTTAAAATTTTTAAGCTTTAATGACGAAGCTGAGACGTAACCTGGTACTACTTTGTCCTACCCCCTCCTTCCCCCTTTACCCCCTAAATGACCCTATAAAAAAAATAAATTTTGTATATAATCATCCCAAGCATTTATTTTTAGAGTTTTATGACTGCCTGTTTCTGCCCTACCCCCTTTTCCCCGTAAATGACCCTATAAAATAAAATAAAAAAATTTATTTTGTATATAATTATCCCAAGCATATATTTTTAGAGTTTTATGACAAAGGTGACATGTTTCCCCCACAGCCCCTTCCAAGAGCGACCCCGCCAAAATACAGTTACCCTCCAAAGAGAATTGGACCCTATAAAGTAAATATGTATATTCTTGATTAGTGACGAATTCTAAGACAGTCCATACGTTCGCCTGTGGAAAACAGGATATAGTCTATTTTTGGACCCCGCCCCTTTAGTGGGCGTTGACGTACGATATTATATAAAGGAACTCGGTCCCACCAAGTTAAGCATTTTAAATTTACTTACTAAATATTTGGAGGGTACTTAAGATTCGACCCGTTCGAATATAACATTTTTACTTGTTTTTTTTTATATTTCTTTGATAAGTAATATATAAAATTTTTATTGAATAGTTTTTACTTTGAACTAAGTTGTCTTTTAAATTTAAAAGATTATTTGTTTTTCGTGTCACACCTTTTGTGATCTTGATATTTGCATTTTCGGAAATACCATCATCCCAATTATATTCACTATTGCTAGAGAATACCCAATTTCCTAATATAATAGTGTCGGCACTATCAGGCCTGTTCTGTAAATCACGTGGTTTGAAATCGTGTGATTTTAGAAAATTATCTCCACTAATACAAATATTTTTCCAGACATTTTTCAATATTGCTGTTATATATAGCTTCAAATATCATATCCAGAAGAAAACTTCCGTATCTAATTTTAAGAACGTTTTCAGGGCCATGATTTATTTTTGAATCCACGCGATTTCAACCCGACGTGATTTACAAACAGACCCGTATGAACCCCGCACCTCTGCCTCCTTCCATACGCTTTCGAAAAATTTTTCACAATTTTTAAGAAACTTAATACATATATAAGGCTACACAGTCATTATATAAAACATTAAGTGGGTTTCCCTTATTCTGTAACTATTCGTCAACCTCACGTCAATACAATATCCAAAATACGTCATTTCTGTTCTTCATTTCTTTAGCAATTTAAGATTTCTAATAGCATATCGATATAGTCAAGGCCTTAGAGAATAGTCACTGCCTGTCAGAATTAATTTTGTTGTTGTCGTTAGGTGACGTTGACAATTGGTTACAGAATATGGGTGAATATATTATTATATTCTTACAAAATCTTAATTTTCGATCTTAAAATGTACGTGGCATATTTTTCCATTTACATGTGATGTAAATTGAATTTTAAGATATTTCTTTAATTAAAATTATTTCATCATAAAATAATAACAAACTAGCATGCAATTCTTATTGCATACATTTTTCAGTTTCCTTTTTTATATTAAACGCAAAAATAGAATTTCAGTGTAAAAAAAAACAAACAAAAAAAAAAGATTTTTATATATTCATTCATAGTTTTGTTGTTTTGCCGTTGCGTTTTGAAATTTTTAAGTGAAAATTTTGTTTAATGAAAAATTCAACAATCAACGAAAAATGAAAAATTAAACATTCCTCACAATTTTTACTTTATTAATCAAAAACAAAAAAAGTTAAAGTTAAATAGGCAGAAAAATTTAACAATCCAGCAAACATTGTGTGATTTTTCATAATAACAGCGGCAAGTAGCTAAAAGACAGATAAGATTAAAAGTATTTAAACAGTTTAATACGTACTACAACAGTTAACACCGGCGAACTTCGTCAGCGTCAGCAACTGCCTTCAAACAATTGGCAAAGAAGCAATACACACAGATATACAAGACAGGTTGCTTTTCGGTCCAAGTGTAAGAGTATCAGGTTTGCAACATGTTTTCTTTTTTTTTTTTTTTTTTTTGATTTTTCAAACTACAGGGCACAAGGAGATGATTGCATGTCTAAGCTTATTAGCGTCACAAATGTACAATGGAAAAACAAAAAATTTATATAAAGGTCACAAATGTATAAGGCACAAAAAAAATAATAATAAATAAAATAATATAAAATTATACGAACAAATGGAAAGCAAAAAAAAAAAAAAAAGAAGTAAAAGTATGGAATAAATTTTATTCCACATTAAATCTTTGGTCACATGCTTACGACTCGCCTGGAACAACACGACTAGAAACGACAAAGTTACACAATCTGGGAAGCAATAAATATTTATGAATCACAAATAAATTCTCGAAAGCCATAAAATTTTAATAAAAGAACAAATGTTATAATTATTAAACAATAACTGTCTTCGCGTATTAAGAGTCATTTTTTCTTGTGCTTTCCACAGAATTATAAAGCAGAGATTTTATTTTCGTGTTTTTTGAAAAAAAAAACACGATTGCTTCCACACAATGTTTTCACATGAAAGTGAAGTTTTGTTCAGCCAGATAAAGGCTTTGGCTTAAAATTTGCTTAAAAAAAAGTTAATGGAAGTAGAAAAACTTTTGCTAAAATTTTAAAAATCTTGCACGAAATACTTAAAAGTAATTCATATTTTTATTACAATAATATGATGTCCTATAACAATAAGAAATAAATTTTATTCAAACTTGTCCCCTGTCTAAAATAAAAGCTTTAATTATGGAGAATGAAAAGATGAGCATTAAAAACCGTGCATTTTTATAGCCTCCAAAAAAGAATTAGAGGGTATATTCACTTTGTCATTCCGTTTGGAACGCAGCGAAATATCCATCTGAGACCTCATAAAGTATATATATTCTTGATCAGTGATGAAATCTAAGACGATCTGAGCATGTCCGTCCGTCCGTCCGTCTGTGGAAATCACGATTCAGTCCAAACGAAAAGAGCCAAACTTTTGAAATTTTGTACAAATATACCTTGAAGGAAAGCACAGGTCAAATCCGTAAATGGACTGAATTGGGCCAGAGTGGAAAAAGTTCCCCTAAGAAGAACTAAACCAACCTCCAAAAAACAACATAATTTTTAAAGTTTTTGTTAAGCAAATGATATATTTTTATGTCAAAGAAGGTCCAACGCGTTAAACTTGGTGCCATTTAATAAAAAATGTATACGCCGCCCCTTTAATGAGCGTTATTATATGCAAAAAAGTGTAAAAATTTAACAAATTGTTTTACTTAACCCATATCGTCCCAGAGATTTTTTTTCGAATCAGTTTATGAAACTTCGTAGTTAAATGGTAATTTGGGTCCAGAAGATACGATTCAGATGTCCAAAACTTTTTAAAAATTTTTATTAAAAATTTTGTTAAAAATTTTTTTAAAAATTTCATTAAAAATTTTTTTAAAAATTGTCATTAAAAATTTTTTTAATATATTCATTAAAATTTTTTTCTTTTTTTTAATTTTCATTAAAAATTTTTTTAAAAATTTTCATCAAAAAATTTTTTTTTAATTTTCATTAAACATTTTTTATTAAAAATTTTTTTAAAAATATTTTTCAAAATTTTCATTAAAAATTTTCATGAAAAAATATTAAAAAGTCTTTCCTAAACAGATAAAAAAAATTTTAAATGCTTGAAATTTACTGTTCGAAAAATGGAACACTGGGACGAAATGGGTTAAGCGTACATTCCTTAAAAGTAACATTTTTAAGCTTCATCATTAAGAAACTGAGACGTAACCTGGTAATACTCTACCCTGCCTCCTCCTTTCCCCTTGCCACCTACATAAATGACCCTTTAAAAAAAAAGATTATGTGTGTGAGGATAAATATTCCGAGTTAAATATGTTTTGACGTAAGCAGTTACGAAGTCAAGTTAAATATGTTATGACGTAACGAAATGGCAATCAGTGAAATTTGTTTTTTGTATGAAAATCCATATTTATACACAAAATGATTATGGGAGTGTCTTTTATACCATAAACCATTTTGTATATACGGGGAAATGCCAACTCCTTATTTGGCCACTGGGGGCAAAATCCCTCCAAGATCACACACACTCTCATGGCCTGTAAATTGACCTTTCATGGCCTGTAAATATTTTCACAAAATGCTCAAAAAATTTATTAAATATGGATTTTCATAAAAAAAACTTCACTAAATGCCATTGCGTTACGTCATAACATAGTTAACCTCACAGCTAAATACGTTGTTTCGTAGCTGCTTACGTCAAAACATGTTTAACTCGGCATATTTATCATCACTCACATAATAAATTTTACATTTAATTATCACAAATATTTATTTTTGGAGTCTTATGACAAAGGTGAAATGTCTCCCCAACGGCCCTGGCCAGAGAGATCCCAAAAAATAAAAAAATACAGATTTAATGCTCTCCAAAAAGAATTGGACCACATAAAGTATACAAATTCTTGATCAGTGATGAAGTCTAAGACGGTCTAGCACTGCCCATACGTTCGTCTGTGGAAAACATGATGTAGGCTATTTTTGGACCCGCACCCTTCAGTGGGCAGTAAAACATTTTAATTGTACTTAAAATACAAGAAGAATCTTTTCATAACAGTTTTGTTTCATAAACAATTTTTTCAAATCAAATAAAATAATTAATTTCCTAAAGGAGTCACACAAAGGATGAAATATTGAAAAATAATATTTTAACATATAAAAACAAAGAGACCTTAAGCTTACAAATATATTCGTTGGTAAATAAAAATTATTAATTTTAAAAATAAGTTAAAAATATAACAAGCGGTCATATGGTGAATGCTATTCATGGCCCTTTTAAACACTTGATTCTATAACGATAGAAAATTCCAAAATAATCTGTCTTCAGTTTTGAGATTGAGCTTTTGTGTCATTCATTTATGATGACTGACAAATAGTTGGCTATCAAATTATCATACTTTCCATGCAGCACATTCACATAATAATCACATTCATATGCAACAAATTTGAGACTAATATCAATTTAAATCTGTTCCGCAATTATAAGCCAATGTCGTTGTCGCAAAGCAGAAACAAAAAAACAATAATAATGTAAAATAAAAAAAAAAACAAATAAATAAATAAACGAATAAAAAATGCTAATTTAAAAGTAATGTTGCATACAACATTTTGCATACATACGAAAGTAAAAGAGCTGAATGTGTGCGTGCCACATCAACTCTGTGTGGTGGACTGTTGTTAATGATTGTGTGAAGAAAACTTGATCGTGTTTGAAGATCAGAAAGCAAAAAAAAAAAAAAAAGAATATATGGTATTCACTTTGAACATAAACATGAAATCATGACAAAGATGATGATCATGATAATGATATTTTTCAACAGCAAGAAGATGATATTTCGTTGGTGAATTCGTTATGAAAAAATTTATGAATAAAGCTGTTTGTAAGCTGGTACATTCTCGTTCATTTGATTCATCCATCCAAAAATTAAAAGCAAAACAAACTGGCCACATATGGCCAATGTCCTCCTCTTACTTGCGTCAGACAGAGAGAGAGAGCGAGAGAGAAGTGTGTGTATGTTGGATGATTTTGCTTGATGTTTCGTACTCGAACTCCTATGAATTGTTTTTGATTGTCTTGCCTGTTGTTGGTGTGATTGTTAATGTCGTTGGATGGTTTTAAAATTTCATTTGGATTTCGTTTCTTGGCTTTTGCAAATTTTATCTTCATTTTATGTTTGTTATATGCCATTTTACTGTATGTCTGTCTGACTTTCTACCCGTATGGTTGGGTGTGTGTGTGTGTGTTTGTATTGCTGTTGGAGGCCTTTGTAAACACAGTTGTTTGACAAGCAGGAAATTACATGCAATTACAATTTGTTCGCGTGAATAAATGTAATTGTGTGACACACAAATGTGCCATTTTAAGTGTGAGCAAGCAAGCAAGTGACCAACTAGTGAGTGAATGTATGTATGACTGTGTGTCTTCATTTGGTAACTGGTAAATGCTTTCATAGGAATCCTAAAGAGGACCTTTGTCTCTTTATTCCTGCAATCGTATAAGTTTTTTTTTTATAGTTGCGATACTATAATTTTTATGTTTCTACTGAGACATATTTATGGGGCTCTTGCAGTTAATTATAACGAGTGTACGAGAAGGCACAAGGAAGAATGTACTCGTATTTTGTGTCATATTAATTGGCAAAACAAGTCTAAGAAAATTATAGTTTTATTAATGGCCAATTTGTACAACTGTGTCTCTATAGTCATTGTCATTGATTTATTTAAATTGCCTTTGTTTCTTTTTGTATTCACTTTATTCTTTATCCGTACCAATGTTGCAACTAATATAATAATTGAAATGACAAAATAATCGAGTTAAATAAAATATTTATCAAGACAATAATTTTATAGAGCATTGAACGCATTCTAGGAAAATAATAATCATTGCAGATATATGTAAGTCCACCCTTTTTCCTTTGCTTAAATGCAATATTGTCTTAGTCATGACCCCTTTGATTTTTTAATTTTGCAACTTGAAGATCCCTCGGGTATTTTAAAGCATGCAGACATATCAATTGCATATGAGCTTTTACTTACAATTAAGTGACGATAGTTCATTGACAAGTGTACAATGGTAATACATGCTTTGATTGTGTGTAAGTACCCTTTTTGTATGCCTGTTCGGGCTCTATAAGGAAATCGCATTTTTTGTGCATAAAATATTTTTCAGTAAAATCAAAACTTGTTGTTATCCGGCATTGACTTTAACGAAATATTGGTAGTTTCCTTTTGAAATTTTCAATTCATATTTTATCTGTTTCAAATTTTTGAAAAAATAATATTTTTACAAGGAAGAATTTTTTCCTAAAATAAAAAATTTTTTGTAAAAAAATTTTATTTTTTCTAAAAAAAAAATTTTCTAAAAAAAATTATTTTATCTAAGCAAATTTTTTTCTAAAAATAAATTTTAAAACAATTTTTTTCAAAAAAAATGTTTTTCAATTTTTTTTTTTAATATTTTGTCTAAAAAAAAATTTTGTAATTTTTTCTAAAAAAAAACTTTCCCAAAAAAAATTTTGTAAAAATAATTTTTTTTCGGAAAGCCATCATATTTGTTTAGAAAAATATTAGCAAATTTTTGTATAAAAAAAAATTATTTTATCTAAGCAAATTTTTTTCTAAAAATAAATTTAAAAACAATTTTTTTCAAAAAAAATGTTTTTCAATTTTTTTTAATATTTTGTCTAAAAAAAATTGTTCTAATCTTTTCTAAAAAAAACTTTCCCAAAAAAAAATTTTGTAAAAATATTTTTTTTTTCGGAAAGCCTTCATAATTGTTTAGAAAAATATTAGCAAATTTTTGTATTAAAAAAAAATTATTTTATCTAAAAAAAATTTTTTCTAAAAAACTTTTTTTTTAATTTTTTTAAAATATTTTTTTTGTTAATATTTTGTAAAAAAAAAATTTCTAAAACAAATAATTTAAAAAAAAACCTTTCCAAAAAAAATTTTGTATAAATAATTTATTTTTGGGAAAACCTTCAAATTTGTTTAGAAAAAAATTAGCAAATTTTTGTATTAAAAAAAAATTTATTTTATCTAAAAAAATTTTTTTCTAAAAAATTTATTTTTTAAATTTTTTTTAATTTTTTGTTTAATATTTTGTCTAAAAAAATTTTTTTCTAAAACAAATAATTTAAAAAAAACCTTTCCCAAAAAAAAATGTTGTAAAAAGAATTTTTTTTAGGAAAACCTTAAAATGTGTTTTGAAAAAAATTTGGAAGTTTATGTATTTAGAAAGAAATTTAATATCCTTAAAATAATAACTTTGCTTAAAGTTATTTCGTATCTGTATAATTAGTTGTCATTTATACAGTCTGCTTTGTCAAAGCAAAATGAACGATTATATGATTCAACAATATGTGAAAATAATAAAATTTTCCATCAAAATGGGTCCTCTCAGCGTACCTATCGATTTTTTATCGAAAAATCATTTTCAGCGATGAGGCCCATTTCTGGTTGAATGAGTACGAGAACAAACAAAGTTGTCGGGCTTAGAACGATACTAGTCCACATGAGATCCAAAGGCGTCCAATACATTCCGAATACTGTTTGGTTTGGCTTTTAGATTGGTGGCGTCATTGATCCATATTTCTTTGAGAACAATGTTGAGCAGGCCATCATTGTCATCGGCGAGCACTACAGGTCGATGATTACAAGCTGCTTTGGCCTGAACGGGATGATCAGGGTACTAACAACATGTGGTTTGAACAAAACAGCGCTATGTGGCACACAAATCACGCTGCATTAGATATTCTGCGCGACCGATTTGAGGTCATGGTCATCTCATATGGTGGTGATGCGAACTGGAATATCGATATTGTACGATTGTACTCCCTCAGACTTTTTATTGTGGGATTTTCTTAAGTCGCAGGGGTATGTGAATAAGCCAAAAACCAGAGCGGTCATTAAAGCCAACATAACCCATGCCATCAGCCAAATTCCGAAGAGTCACGTTCCTGTCAAACTTTTGGACGATGTTATATTCAATAGGTCTTTTAAATGAATGAAAACTTTCGAAGATAATTCTTACTGAAAGATCTTTTTCCTCGAAAAAGTTTGTTTAAATAAATTTTCCGACCTTTCCGTATGTTCATAGTTCTTAATAATAACAGGCGAATACTTTTCGCAAAGCTGTAGTGTGAATTTAACGTGAGGTTGGCAACTAGTTACAGAATAAGGAAACCAGTAAGTAACTTCTTGTAAAATGTTTCTATATATAAAATGTTTTTTGTTACTAATTTTCGATGGCTTTTAAACTAAATGAGAATTACTACACCAACATCAGGACAGGCGCTTAGCAAATTACCAAAACAGTTTGTGGGCCAAACAATATCCAAAACAGTAAAAAAAATAACCAAAATATAAATTTAATTTCAAAGAAATGTTTATTGAAACTTTTGTTTGGCAACTCATTTTGCTCTGTGGCAAGGCCAACATGCACATGATCATTGCACAGTTCCCACAAAAAAAATTTTATTACATTTTAACATTAACAGTCGCGACAACTGTTAATTTGCCTAATTGTTTTAAAAGAATGGAAAAAAAGTAGAAAAACTCATCTCAGGCTGTTTGTTAAGAAACACTTACTTTTATTTTCTAACTTAAAATAAAATAGAGTATTAATGGAGCTCATTTAACATTAACACAATTAGTTGCTTCATTTCACTTAATTGTGGCTTTAATGGTGAACATTTAATTATCACATCTTTCTTGAGAGAGTCTTAAAAATTTAAGAAATGTATACGAGTATGTGCCCGCCATAATTACTCGCTTGAACTAAAAACCTTAAATCTATTAAAATGAATGTAGTCTAATACGATATATTATATTTTAAGATGTAATTAAAAAAAATCTGTAACAGCTTTTCTTTAATTTTTTTTTTAACTGGAAGAGTGAATTAGTTTAATTTCTCCTTAATTAGATGCCACTAATTACTAATGAAAATCTTTTAATTCAGACAAGTGTTTATTGAGTGAAAGAGTTGTCTATAATATTCAGTTCTCTGACATTCAGCCTGTTTGGCGATTTTCGCCTTCAAATTCGACAGTTTGTAATAGATTTAAGACAAAAAGTTGAACTGTTCTTTAATCTATTACAAACTTTCGAATTTGAAGGCGAAAATCGCCAACCGTACTCAGGCCGATTATCTTTAATTATACCCTCCAAAAAAGTATATGAAGGGTATATTCACTCTGTCATTCCGTTTGTAACGCAGCGAAATATCCATCTGAGACCCAATAAATTATATATATTCTTGATCAGTGATGAAATCTAAGACGATCTGAGCAAGTCCGTCCGTCCGTCCGTCTGTCGAAATCGCGATTCAGTCCAAACGAAAAGAGCTAGACTCTAAAAATTTGGTATGAATATATCTTAAAGGATAGCACGGGTTAACTTCGGAGATGGGCTAAATCGGGCAGGAGGGAAAAAAGTTCCCCTAAGAAGAACTAAACCAACCTCTAAAAAACAACATAGTTTTTAAAGTTGTTTTTTGTAATTTGTTAAGCAAATGATATATTTTTATATTAAAGAAGGTTAAATTTGAAGCCATAAAATTACAAAAAATAATTTTTGGGCCCTGCCACCTTTATTGGGCGTTATTATATACAAAAATAAAATAAAAATTTAAGAAATTGTTTTACTGAGGCCTAACTTCCTTAAAAATAACATTTTTAAGCTTTAATGACGAAGCTGAGACGTAACCTGGTACTACTCTGCCCTACTCCGTCCTCCCCCTTTGCCCCCTAAATGACCCTATAAAAATATTTTTTTTAATTTTGTGTATAATTATCCCAAACATTTAGTTTTAGAGTTTTATGACAAAAGTAAAATGTCTCCCCCACAGCCCTTGCCAAAGCGGCCTTGCCAAAATAAAGTTTTAATACCCTACAAAGAGAATTGTACCGCATAAAGTATATTCCTGATCAGTGATGAAGTCTAAGACGGTCTAGCAATGCCATACGTTCGTCTGTGCAAAACATGATATAGTCTATTTTTGGACCCCGCCCCCTTTAGTGGCGGGGTTGAACAATTTTTATTCCTTAAGCCTATAAGAAGCTGAGATGTTCTCTGATCTTGCAGAGGTGAAACGTCTCTTCCACGGGCCTTCCCGAAATTACTCTCTAAAAATAGAGATTTAAAATTGGGTACAGAGACGGCTTAAAGGAACTCTGCCCCACCATCTTAAACATTCTAAAATTTTCTTACTAAATATTTGGAGGGTATTTAAGATTCGACCCGGTCGAATATAACGTTTTTACTTGTGTTTTTTGTTATGAAACTGTTTTACTTGACAAACACGTATCTGAAGCAAAATATTTTTCGTTAGTAGCTAGTGGTTACGCTTTTTGTGGCAAATATTTGATTAGTGTGACCGTACCTTAAATCACAAGAAATATTTGTATTATTGTTATCATTGTTTTTACATCTACATATAGTCACACGAAATTCAAAGTGTCATATCTCACAAAACAAAATTATTAAAAATAGTTATATTTATTATGTTATAAGCCAAAACAAAAATGATAGTGAATCAAAAACTTTTTTTCGATTCATTATTACTCTTCGGCGCTGAGGTCTACATCTCTGAGACAAATTTAGGGGGGAACATTACCTTTGGTTCTATTTTTTAACATTTGCTGTTTGTCTATCAACCATTTATATAAAAAAACAAATCAGTTTTTTGTCTCTCCTGAACAATTGCCAATCGGCCCTCGATATATAAATTTACCTTAAAGAATTATTTGTGTGTATAATTATTGTCAGCATATTTTATTGAACGCCACAGATGAGAAAATTTTCCTAAGTCAACTGTATGAGAATTATAATTTTTCTGTCACTTAATTTTTAAACTAAAATTTTGTTTTGTAAAAGAAAATCCTGGCTGTTAAAATTAAAGTTTACATAATCTATAAGTAAGCTTTTTAAATTGTTTTGATTGATTTTGTTGTATTGTATGTCCAGGAAAAATAAAAATAATTATGAATTATCTAACTGTTGGCAAAATGTCTAATGAGTCCTTTCTTCAGTGCAAATATATTTGAAACGAAAACAAAATTTTATAAATGGCATGTCAATTAAGTGCCGGTTTACACTATGAAACTTTTGTTGCAGCAATTCTTATTTTGTGTGAAAGTGCTGAAATCGGAATATATATGCCATTTGTATTCCTTTCTTTTATGTTCTGTTGTGCATGTTGCTGTTAATTATTATTGTCTTATAGCAAATAACATTCTCTCTTGTAAACTCACAAACTGGAATCTTATTAAAAAAAAAACTAACTGCGGTTTGTGGCAATTTTGACTGGGAAATGCAGACGATTGTAATAAAATTTATGCCGCTCTACTGTACAATTGAAATGGTATAGAGCTATTTTACGATTGTCATATAAGAAGCAAATTACAAAATTTCGCCAGATTATCTCACTTCACAATAGTTACTGCACCCAATTAAAATTAAATATGAAATCAAACATCATCATTTAATACTCGTATTTTTTCCCACAATAACACGACTTCATTAATATGCCTTGTATGACAATTTCATTTAAAATCATTTCGTACATACGAGTAAAATCATTTCATATTTGTTTTTTGTACAACTGAAAAACTTGTTTGTCGATGTCGATTTACAAAAATGAATTAATTAAACGCTTGTAGTAAATGTACGAGCTATATATATTTTTAAATATTTTTTTTTTTTTGCTGCAAATACAAGCAGTTAATTGTTCTTGTAAAAAAACTAATAATAATGCATATTATATGTTAATAAATTGCAAATACACACAATGTTGCAGCAACAAAAATTAAAGTGAAAAAAAATTTAAATCAACATGTAAAGACAAATTGTTTTGTGTTTTTACAAATTCATCGTGACAACGATAAATTTTAAATCGAAATGTTAAAACATTTTTTTTTCTACGAGTACATGTTTTTAATTTTTTGTAATTAATTAGTTAATCAATCAATATGGTAACATCAAGTATCAATTAAATATTTAAATTAGGAGACATTTTTATAAAAGTGGGGAGTATGTATACAGAATTTGATGAGAACAGCTCTTAAATTGGGTGTATTAAAATTAATAACTATAGCTTAAGCAGCTCTTTGTAATATAAATTTTAAACATAATTTTATAGTCTATAATAATTCCAAGTTGTGCTCATTTTCACGTGAATTTTCACTTGCCACAAACTTATTTTTTTTAAACTTCTTTTTTTTATCTTCTTAAGCTGCCGACAATGATCATAAAACATGAACTATCTGTGAACAACATAATTTTTAATTAAATTACATTTGTTTTTATGAAAACAAAATCAAATACAAGTAATTAAATTTGCAGAAAAAAAAATTTATATTAAAACATTAAAACTAATGAAATTCTAAATAAAACAAAATGCTAAATTTTTAATGGACGAACGCTAGAAAAGTTCTACGGCAACAAAACGAACATAAAAGGTGTCTACACATGAGATGTTAATTTTATAAAGAAAATTAATTATTATTTTTTCAAGTTTTCATATGCCACCTGTAGGCCTATCAGACGACCGCCATTTGCTATTAAAAATAATACCAATATATGTAATTATAATCTATTATTAACGCACCCCTTCGAGATAATTTGAGCTGACTGACTTCCAAAAATCCATAATGATTCCACAAATATTTCGCATATCATTTGTATGATAATAAAAATTCAGAAGCATATAAATAATGTATTTTCAAGCGAATATATTTAAGTTGAAATAAAATGTTATTTATTAAGCTCTAAACCAGACATAGGCATTGTGGGTGAGCGCGATTCACATGTATATAAATTCGCTCTTGAGAGTCACACGTATTTGTAGTTACTCACAAATCATAAAAATTGTGATTCACAATTCAGTCTATCACAAGCTTCCCAACAAGACGGTTGTTTGGGCGCTTGTTGAAAAAAGTTATTTAAGTGTGGGGAGAATGCTCGTTTGTTTGCAAAATTTCTCTCACACACACAAACTTAAAATGTTGATGTGTTTGTGCCTATGTCTGCTCTAAACACTTACCGTCTTATTAATAAAAATTATGAGAGGCTTATAAGAGTGTAATAGACCAAATTTCATATGAAATTTTGTTTTATTACGCTGTTATTAGACTCTCATAATTTTTATGAATAAGGGGGTTAGACGACAGCAGGCTACATGGCTACACGACTACAAATGCTGCTAGCTGCAAATAATGCCATTTAGCCAGCTACTTAATTATTTTGAACACGGCAGCTGCATTGTAAGAAATGATTTCAGTGGTGCCACCTTCATAAAATCGCCTATTCTGAATATATTTAAGTATAAAGTCCACAAGTTTAAATTTAAAAATGCAATTAAAGAAAAATTGCCTAAAACTTTGCGAAACAGTTCCGGTTAGAGATAGAATATTATTTCAATGTAAATTGTTAATTTTTTATCGGGCTTAAGTTCGAATCTTGCATGACTGCAAATTATTTTTTTGTTATTTTTTATTATTAATAAATGAATTTGTTTAAATTCTATTTATTATTTTATATTAAGATTGGAATATTAAGAATATTTTTAATAATCATCAAACCAGCAGAACGGATCAGTACTGATTTCGAGGCCGCTACGCCATCTCATCAGCGTTCTTTGTTCAATTTTTCCCACTTTTGCAAGTGGTGCTAGTTAGTAGGAATATCAACTATTTAACCAATATTTTAACGAAAATTGAATATGAGAAGTTATCACATTCATATTATTAAGTTATTACATTTTGGTTAGTACGAAATTCCCCAACCCTGACGATTAATATTCCAAATATTCCAATATCTCTTTTGCTTTTTTCCAGAGCCATTTTCATTTATTAATAATAAAAAATAACAAAAAAATAATTTGCAGTCATGCAAGATTCGAACTTAAGCCCGATAAAAAATTAACAATTTACATAAGAAAAAGTTCGACTAATAAAAATTCATACATAATGTAAAACATTGCGGGGGCACGCGCACTTGTTCAAAGTAAATTGACAACTAAATTCAATTACTTGAACATAAATAACAAAGAAGCTTTACCTATCAGCAGCCGATGGCTCTGGAAAAAAGCAAAAGAGATATTGGAATATTTGGAATATTAATCGTCAGGGTTGGGGAATTTCGTACTAACCAAAATGTAATAACTTAATAATATGAATGTGATAACTTCTCATATTCAATTTTCGTTAAAATATTGGTTAAATAGTTGATATTCCTACTAACTAGCACCACTTGCAAAAGTGGGAAAAATTGAACAAAGAACGCTGATGAGATGGCGTAGCGGCCTCGAAATCAGTACTGATCCGTTCTGCTGGTTTGATGATTATTAAAAATATTCTTAATATTCCAATCTTAATATAAAATAATAAATAGAATTTAAACAAATTCATTTATTAATAATAAAAAATAACAAAAAAATAATTTGCAGTCATGCAAGATTCGAACTTAAGCCCGATAAAAAATTAACAATTTACATAAGAAAAAGTTCGACTAATAAAAATTCATACATAATGTAAAACATTGCGGGGGCACGCGCACTTGTTCAAAGTAAATTGACAACTAAATTCAATTACTTGAACATAAATAACAAAGAAGCTTTACCTATCAGCAGCCGATGGCTCTGGAAAAAAGCAAAAGAGATATTGGAATATTTGGAATATTAATCGTCAGGGTTGGGGAATTTCGTACTAACCAAAATGTAATAACTTAATAATATGAATGTGATAACTTCTCATATTCAATTTTCGTTAAAATATTGGTTAAATAGTTGATATTCCTACTAACTAGCACCACTTGCAAAAGTGGGAAAAATTGAACAAAGAACGCTGATGAGATGGCGTAGCGGCCTCGAAATCAGTACTGATCCGTTCTGCTGGTTTGATGATTATTAAAAATATTCTTAATATTCCAATCTTAATATAAAATAATAAATAGAATTTAAACAAATTCATTTATTAATAATAAAAAATAACAAAAAAATAATTTGCAGTCATGCAAGATTCGAACTTAAGCCCGATAAAAAATTAACAATTTACATAAGAAAAAGTTCGACTAATAAAAATTCATACATAATGTAAAACATTGCGGGGGCACGCGCACTTGTTCAAAGTAAATTGACAACTAAATTCAATTACTTGAACATAAATAACAAAGAAGCTTTACCTATCAGCAGCCGATGGCTCTGGAAAAAAGCAAAAGAGATATTGGAATATTTGGAATATTAATCGTCAGGGTTGGGGAATTTCGTACTAACCAAAATGTAATAACTTAATAATATGAATGTGATAACTTCTCATATTCAATTTTCGTTAAAATATTGGTTAAATAGTTGATATTCCTACTAACTAGCACCACTTGCAAAAGTGGGAAAAATTGAACAAAGAACGCTGATGAGATGGCGTAGCGGCCTCGAAATCAGTACTGATCCGTTCTGCTGGTTTGATGATTATTAAAAATATTCTTAATATTCCAATCTTAATATAAAATAATAAATAGAATTTAAACAAATTCATTTATTAATAATAAAAAATAACAAAAAAATAATTTGCAGTCATGCAAGATTCGAACTTAAGCCCGATAAAAAATTAACAATTTACATAAGAAAAAGTTCGACTAATAAAAATTCATACATAATGTAAAATATTATTTCAATTATATGACTACAGCGGCAGGCCTCATAGTACCCCATTTGATCAAACCAATTTTCGATCAGTTTTTCGAGTGTATGAGGACATATCTCGGCAATGGCATGACGGATGTTGGCCGACAGAAAAGTCATCCAAGGATGCCAAATCACAGCTTCTTGGTTGTTAAAAATTTATGTACCAATAGGATGCCATTTTACAAACCCATATCGTCTATATATGTTCTATATTCTAGGTGTGATAATAAATAAAAAATAAAAATTTTGAACCACGCCAGTCCGAAGACAAGAAAATAGTTACAAAATTATTTTTATTATTTAATTTTGTTATTATTATTATTTTATTTTGAACCACGCCTGTCCGAAGACCAGATAAAAATTAAACAATTATTTTTATTTTTGAGATGGCTGTTATCTTCTGCATTTTTTTATTTTCAAAAATTTTTATATTTTTGGTCAGTCTAAAAAAATTTTCAGTGTATTGGCAGCACTAATCTGTTTATTGTCGCCTATGAAAATAGAAATTAGTTTAATTTGACTACAACCACAAAAGTAGCACGGACAACAACCTGTCGTGTAGTCGTGAAAATTTTCACTCCCATATAAACACATGTATTCTATTTCTGACAGGTTGTAGTCGGTAGCCTGCTGTCGTCTAAAGCATTAAACACATTCAAGACCGCAGGCTACCGACTACAACCTGTCAAATATAGAATACATGTGTTTATATGGGAATGAATATATTCACGACTACACGACAGATTGTTGTCCGTGCTACTTTTGTGGTTGTAGTCAAATTAAACTAATTTCTATTTTCATAGGCGACAATAAACAGATTAGTGCTGCCAATACAATGAAAAGTCTTAAATAAATAAACGTTTAAAAAATTTTTTAATCTAGTCAAGAATATGAAAATAAAATATATAATGGACCTTTCAAGAATAAAAATTATTTTGTAATTTTTATTTATTTATTTTTTTTGCGTTCTCTCTCGGTTTTTATTTTTTAATTTTATTTTTTCTTTTTTTTATAGCTCCTAGAATATATGTAGGTCCCATATAAACAATATGGGTATAATTTCAAAGTACTCCAAAATGTCTTTCAATTGTTAGACATATTTTTGAAATTTATTAACATATTGGAAGTATATTGTTAATTTTATCAACGGGCTTAAGTTCGAATCTGCAAGACTGCAAACCATTTTTTATTATTTTATTAATAAATGAATTTGTTCAAATTCTATTTTATTAATTTATATTAAGATTGGAATATTAAGAATATTTTTCAATAATCATCAAATAAATTAATAAAATAGAATTTGAACAAATTCATTTATTAATAAAATAATAAAATTACTTGAATCATATTGGAAGTATTATTAAACTTTGTATCTGACTTTTCATGGAATCTTTACCATTATTTTGAATGCTTAAATTTTGTATATATTTGATAGCCGTTATCGATAAAAGACATTAGTTAGGTCACAAATGAATTAACTCATTAACTCATTTTCATAGTGTCATAACAAAAAAAGGACATCAAAATGTATTTATTACAAATGCAAAAACAATAAAGAGCTATAAAGATAAAAGTGTTTTTATTATATATTTTTTTATATATTTACTATTAATTTTCTTTCGGTCTACAAATAGATTCAGAATAAGCGCTTTTGTATATATGAAAGTGGCACCACTAAAATGAGATGTTGACAATGTAGCTGCCGTCTCAAAAATAATTAAGTAGCTGACTACGAGGCGATGATTGAAGCCAACGGCTTTTGTAGTCGTGTGTTCGTGTAGCCTGGTGTTTCGAATTTGTTTAATGCATAACGATAAATATTTTTTGAAAAAAAAATTAAATTCCTTACACAAACAGCATATCATGCTGCCATTTAGTTCCGAAATTCATCCGCATGATTACTTTTAAGTTTGTTTAATGAATTAAAATTTTTTATGGTAACTTTTCCAAATCTACTCTTGATTTTGCTTAAGACTAAGTACCGACATTTCGTTTATATTTGCTACGAAATGCTTACTGATTTCTGTTTAAAAAAATTAAAATGAAATTCCTATATATTAACAATCATATTTAAAAATAAACTCTTGCTGTTGCAATGTCGTGTGTAACATCCAAAAATTTTCTTAATGTTCACTCAGCCATAAAATGTATTTTAACTTAGAGATACTTAAATAAAATGCTTGCAGAAATAAATATCAATATAAAATTCCACATTAAAAAAAAAACTTCTATCAATTTATGAATTAACAAAACACATATGTGTGCTTTGATTAAAAAACACACACTTGTTTGCCTCAGCAACGTGTTACACAGTAGTTAAGTACATTAAACTTCATAATTAAACTCATTAAGAAGTCATAATTTAAAATGTCCCATAAAAAATAACAAAACAAAAGTAAAGAAAAGAAAATTGAAAATGTCTTGTTTTTTTTTTAGGTTAGAGTTTAATGTGCGCTTCATTATGGTGCGCAATTTAAATGAAAATATTTAAAACTTTACTTTGCGCCCTCATTCACATCTATGGGTGGCACTATAAATTTCATAATATTATTAACTTGATGTTTTTGCATAATTTAAAAAAATATTTACTTCACGCAATCTTAAGCCAGAACACAAAACATGGTTTCCAATATCTAAGGAAAATAATTTTTCTCCATAACTGAATAAGTGCAGGGAGTGCTGTACCTGTACGAGTATTCCATTTGGCTTTTTCTTACGTGTTTTGTCATAAATATTGTGTAGTGTGGTGGCAAAGTCCTGTGATGACTGATGTTTTCGCTTAAATAATTATTTCTGGATCGAGGTTTTTTCACAAAAGAGACAACTAACTGAACCAGATCCGCTCAAGTACTCGTATTTTAGTTTAAAAAAAAATTCCTAAAAACATATTGAATTACAAACCAGGCATTAAAAATTATATATAGGGTCCGCCAAATAATTTTTTTTTTTTTGAAAATGCTATAAAAAAACTGCTGAATATTTTTTAAATTTCTTTTTTTATTTGAAAGTACAATCCTTCCGGTTAATAATGGAAAATAATTTCATTCAAATGGCTGCATGGCCCGATAACGATCGCCATTGACTGTAACGGCCACTCTTTACTCATTTTCGAAGAAAAATGGCCCAATTATGCCTCTGGACCAAAATCCGCATCAAACAGTGACTCGTTTTGGGTGCGTCGGCTTTTCAATGTATGCGTGCGGGTTTTCTGTGCCCCAAATGCGACAATTTTGATTGTTTACCAACCCGCCAAGATCAAAATGAGCTTCATCTGGAAAGATGATTTTTTTTGGCAAAATCGGCATCTTCTGTAAGTCGATCGCAGGCCCACTTAGCGAAGCGAAAACGCATTGGATTGTCAACCATATCCGTTCACCGGAAGGATAAAACTAATTATCTGTCAAATCAGACATGAGCTAAGTGTTACCATTCACGAAATAAGCACTAGTTGAACAAAACGTTAGATTGCCGACCCTATAGTATGCAAATATTTTTAAGGTCATGAGTATAAACATTTTTTGAAATTGCATAATATTTTTTTATGTATTTTTTTTTTTATAAATTTTTTCGATATTTCGCTGACCATCGTCAGGGATTTTTAATAAATATGTTCTATTATTTTAATACAATTTTTTAACGAAAAGTCAGCCATATGTTATGCCTTCCGTGTTCAGTAGCAGGCATAACGTATGGTTGTTTTTTCGTTAAAAAATTGTGATAAAATAAAATATTTATAAAAAATCCCTAATGATGGTTCGAAATATCGCATTAAAATTTATGTAATTTTAAATAATTTGAATGCACGTTTTTTACTTATTTCAAACAAAGCAAAAATGAACTAAGAATAAATCAGTAAATATTATTTTTACATTCTCGAAAGCTTGACCGACTACGGGTATTTTGATCGTGTCCATATCCAAAGTTGCGGCACATTGCATTCTCTAATGGAACAACAAATCGAGGGTCTATTTACTCTTGTGTAGCATTTCTAATACTTGGCGACTATGAGTGGTTTTTAAAAGGTATGAGTTACCAATATCTTGTTCGGCAGAATGCAAAACGAGTAGAGTCATCCTAAAAAATAAATTATAACCTAATTCAAATTTCTCTGAAACTTTCTTCTTAATACGCCAGGCCTTGTTTCTGTAATTTTAAAAATTTTATTTTTCTTCGATTTCCTCTACATTGAAAACTGTCCTAATACATTCTGAAATAAAATATATTGCAAGATGTTCATTTAATGTGGTGGATCAATGCATGCGGCAAGTGGCCATAATTTTCATATTTTTTACTCCATAGATTTGTTTCATTATTTTTTTTTTTCTAAATTGTATGTCATTCAATCGAAAACACGTTTTATGCTAATGCAGTCCCAAGCGTCAAACTACAGTGAAAGTTCCCATAGCAGACAGCTCTTATAAGCGGACATCTCTCCAAAGCGGTCAATTCCCAAAACTTTAGAACCGATACCGTAAACCCGAACAAAAAACATTCGCAAAAAATCGACAAAAAACGGACGCTGTCATAGCCAGCGGCGGGCACGAAAACAACATATTTTTTTTGGCCAAAACATTCTAATAAGCGGACATTTTAAAAAGAAATAGATCGTGTACGGCTTAAAATTGTACTAAAAAAGTAAAAAAATTGTACAATAAATAATTTTTAGTGTTTCTCCTATTTTTATTGTGTTAGCTACAAATAAATATTAGAGAAATAAGAACTAAGAAAACCATAAGTGTTCTTGATGCTTTGTACTGTATTAAACAATCATGAGAAAAAGTAACATCCGAAACCATTAAGAACTGAAAGATTTTGTTATACCATTCCAAAAAAACGGACATCTCCAGTTCGCGGACAAAATCTCCGCCGACGGTAGGTGTCCGCATATGAGAGCTTTCACTATAATTATAAGCTAATTTATAAAATAATTTAGGTTCAAAATCTTCCTAGTGTTAGATATTAATAAAGACTTTGGTTTCGGTAATCAGATTCCCCGTCTGTTCATCAATGCGGCCATGCTAAATGACATTTAGCTTTGTCTTTAAATATATGGCAGGGCTTTAAAACAAATGTTTGTGTTAACACAGGAAGTTGATGTGAAGTCATTTGCAAAGCGATGACGAATGGTTGATATATTTACAAGAGTATGTAAGTATATGCATGTGTATGCATTTATTTGGATGATAATTTATTTTTTACATATTTTCTTGAAAGAAAATATTTAAAAATTATTAAACGTAAATTTAACATTTCTCATATATGTACTCAGTTATTGCTAAAATATTTTTATTTATAATTGGCTGAACTAGTTAACGAGTTGATTATAAAACCGAAGGCCGTGGCCATGTTATGAATATGAGATCGAATTTTAATAATCTGCAATATGGCTGGTTTGTGGTATTATAAACGTTGTCCAGTTGTTTAAATGAAGAAGTCAAACAGTTGCAACGTGCAGTGTAATGACAACAAATGAAACAATCGTGCAATATAGAAGCTCTCTCCATTTTCAGTATTGTAAAAATTTGATAGTAAAGCAAAACCAGTGCTGCCATTTTAGCGTTTCTTGAGTATTTCATGTCTACTCTAAATGTAATATTAATTTAAAATTAAATTTTATGTTATTTGCCATCATAAATTTATTTTGTAATTGTTGATTTTTATTTTTCATTTACTTATGACTATCTCCTTAAGTCTCTTGCTATATTCAAGGACTTAGAAAGTAGTCACAGGATGCCATAACTGGTTAATCGTTTTCCACAAAGATATATTGTCTGAACGTTACGATGAAAAATAGTTAGAGAATAATGGAGAGTAATTATAAATTAATACATTCAATAAATATACATATTTCTTTATTTCCATTTGCCGTCGGCGCATGCAAACAAGTAAATTTTAATATTCAGCTTTCTTTGCAATATAATTCATGTTTCTTATAATTAAAGATTAACTGCCGATTTTACAATTACCAAAGAGTTATTTTTTTCGTACGCATTTGAAACAAATACAATTTAAAAAGTTTTGGTTTAGTTAATTTTTTCAACGGGCTTAAGTTCGAATCTGCATGACTGCAAAAGAATTTTTATTATTTTATTAATAACTGAATTTGTTCAAATTCTATTTATTATTATGCTTTTTTATATTAAGATTGGAATATTAAGAATATTTTCAACAATCATCAAACCAGCAGAACGGATAATCAAAAATAATCATTTGCAGTCATGCAGATTCGAACTTAAGCCCGTTGAAAAAATTAACAATTTACATAAGAAAGTTCGTCCAATAAAAATTCATACATAATTTAAGTTTTGGTTTAGTTTCAAATTTATTTATTTTTTTTTTTAATATATGAATTTTTTCAATATTTTGTATGAAAAAAAATCTCGAGTTTAAAGAATTATAACTAAAATAATATAGAAAGGTCCATAATAAATAGAAATCATTACATATTACACATAAGCAAAGTTCGTTCCACGTTAAGTATGGCTATATATCTGCATTTCATTGGTTCAAACTTTCAAAAACTATTTGAGAATTACATAGGAAAAAGTTTTACATTCGTTTTACAAAAAATACAAAAACACAAATATGTTCTAAATTCTGTATGAATTTCTATTTTATTAGTGAACTTTATTTATTTAAATTGTATTACAGGATGTTAACATTTTTCAACAGGCTATAAGTTCGAATCTGTGAAACTGCAAATTATTTCTTAATTTTATTTAATAAATTAATTTGTTTAAATTCTATTTATTATATTTTACGAATGGAATATTAAGAATATTTTTCAAGAAATAATTTGCATTTTCGCAGATTTGAACTTATGGACTGTTGAAAAAATTAACATCCTGCAATACAAATATTTTCAATTTGATATAAATATATTTTATTTTAAATTGTTAATTTTGGGCTTAAGTTCGGATCTGCATGACTGCAAATGATTTTTTTGCAAAAGTGGAAAAATTGAACAAGAACGCTGATGAGATGGCGTAGCGGCCTCGAAATCAGTACTGATCCGTTCTGCTGGTTTGATGATTATTGAAAATATTCTTAATATTCCAATCTTAATAAAAAAAAAAAAAATAATAAATAGAATTTGAACAAATTCATTTATTAATAAAATAATAAAAAAATCATTTGCAGTCATGCAGATTCGAACTTAAGCCCAAAATTAACAATTTACATTACAAAGTTCGACTAATAAAAATTCATATATATTTTATTTTTCTACACGCATATTTTCTTATATTCTTTTCTTTTTTTATTTTTTTATTTTTCAAATAAATTTTTATTATAAAATATAGCAAATTTACATGATTCGCCCCAGCGCCATATTGGCATTATAGAGGCTTGTTGGCAAAAAATATTTATAAAATAAAAATTTATGCTACAATAGTTATTATAAATTCAATTTATGCTGTATAAAAATAAAATCGAAATACATAATATTAGAAGAAAAAAAATATTTAATTATATTCAATTAAATCTGAAGTTCGTCAACATTTTGAAGTAAAATTTGCTTTAAAGAAGATTTAAACTGTGAAAGACTTGATGTACATTTGATACAAGATGGTGGCAAGCTATTGTATTCCATACAACCAGAGTGTTCAACACGTTGTTTTGTTGTTTCCGTTCGGCAAAAGGCTACTTTTAAATTGTCACTATTTCTAGTGTTGAAAATGTTTTGATTTTGCGAAAATTGTATGGTATGATGTCCAATACCATTAAGGCATTTAAAAACGTAAATTAACAGTTGGAATTTGTAAAGCCCGTGAATTGGCAAAACAGTGGGAACTACAACATCCCTGTACAAGGTAACGGTTGGAAAGCGGATAGGTAAAACTCTTCGAGATGTTTAATTTTTAATTTTATATTCAAAATGTCATGTTAAATATTTCACAAAACAAGGGAAATTCAACTTTTTGGAAATTATTCAGAATTGAATTCAGCGTTTGATTTACGGTCTGTTGTATGCGTAAGTTTTCAATTGTGAATCCCTTTTTGTATGTGCAGTGCTCTCACATTGTCAAACATCAGTTGAGCGTCCAGTTTAATGTAATATGACTGATCCGCAAAAATTATATAATAAAATTTGTCCAAAAATGCTGAAAGGATTCCATTTTCTTTTTTTGTCATTTCATTTTTCTATTTATTATTTTATTCGCAAATGGCATATAAAGACGACTGTTGAGCTTTTGGATAATTTTTATTGCATAAACAGGAATATAAAGTCCTTTTTCATGCCAAAAATTTTTTTATAATTAATTTTGCAAACCTTAAAAGAAAATGTATTTACATTACAAATATAGACAGCATACGTTTGTAAGAATATAAAAAAATTATTGCTCGCCACATCACTAGTGCATTTATGAAAGAGAAAAAGCTGCAATAGATCATTCTTCTTCTCGCTACTGAGAAGCACCATCTATGCAATAAGCAGTCAAACTCTCTTTAAGGACTTAGTAAGCGAAATTAGCCACTAGGTGCCGTAGGTGTATTTTAAAAAATTTCTAAAGGACAACAATTTACAAAGACTGCATTACCATATACAATTAACAGTACAAGACCAATAATTCCAATTAGAGTCTTGGAAAAAAACAATAGCAATAAATTGTAAGTGAAATAAGTAGAAATATTTTCAAACAGGACAACAGCCAGTGTGACGGAGAATGTATGTGTGCGTTCTTTTTTTTTTTTTTTGCTAACGAATTGCTAAAAAAAATATGTATTTATGTTTGTATTATTAATATTATAAAAACACGTCGCCTTAATGCTTGAATGGCAATTGTTCTTGCAAAATAGCATGCAACAGAAAAACAACATTTAAAATACACACTGAATGCATAATAAAATAAAGAGAGAGCAACAAGAAGAAACCTAAACCATCAAATGAAAAATATAGAATTCAACCAACCATCCGATCGAACGACCGTTTCAACGGCCATTTAAACTGGCAACTAATTATAGTTTAACAATTGTTAATACGCGTGCAAAATTTTATTATGGTGTTTTTTTTGTTTCTTTAATATTTAATTAACGGTTGCATTAACAGATTGCACCAGCAGGCTAGAGGGCAAACGATTGTAACGCATTTTGTAATTATAAATTGGGGGATATCCTTTTCCCGTAACAATTATTAGTATTTTCAGCAAATCAATAAGTGGTCTTCCTGTGGGACATGTCGGGAATTATTAAAGAATATGTAAATGAAATAAAAATAAGAATTTTTCGTGCTGTTCAGTGCCATAATGTTTGTCAGTGGCATGAATTATAAAACTTCTGCAAACTTGTCTACTGCTGTTTATAAATTGCCGCTCATCAATCAATTTGCCCTAGTGTACAGAGGCATACAGTATCAGATGCTCTAGCTTGAAGAAACCTTTTTCATGAATCCAAATTGCTGCATTTAATTGGCATTCAACCGTTTGACTCCACACATTTAACTGAAATTTTTATGTAAATTTAACTACTTATTTCACAATTTCGAAAGAATTTTTTTTTGGACAATTACATTTGAAACACAAGCAAAATTTTATAAAGAGTTTTTTTTTTAACGTATTTATAAGAAAGACTTTCGGCATCGTGGTAAAGCAGTAATACAATTTTTATTAATTTAAAATATGTTTTTAAGCTCTTTTTCTACTTGACTAAGAATATAAACTTCTTTCATTAAAAAAAAAACAAATTACTTTCTAAGCCTGAGAAACTAACATTTTTGCTTCAGCGCCTGCACTTGATATATTTCTAAACTTTAAGTCAGTCGTTATATTGGAATGTGATACCCTTATTCTTTTTGGATACATACGAGATCTGTTCAAAAAATAAGGTGAATTTTATGTAGTAAGAATTTTAACGAACATTTTTATATTGCTATATTAAATTGAATTAAGATTCTATAGGCTAATTGTTCGAAATTTTAATTTTTTTTAAATCTCAGTAAGACATGATAAATATTCCAAGGCACAAAGGCAAGTCAACATCAGTTTTTGTTATTCAACTTACACAGCAGAGCCGAACAGCTGTTTTCGAAAGACGCAACCCTTTCATCATCAGTGCTCATGTGTATTGTGTTTGTCACCACTTAAAAGGTGGCTTAGTTGAATGTGATAACAATTCCTATTTACACAAATTTTATTGTGAAAAAGAATCCGAGAACTGTATCAACCTGATGTTAACATGTTATTGTTATAATACCCGTGTTACCGTTTGATTATTTTTCTTCATGTCCCATTTTTCTGAATTTTTTGTTCCATCATACCTAAGTCAAGTTGGTGAATATTATTTTTTTTACAAAAATAAATATTAGTTTTTAGAAAAATTATTATTTATTATTTTCTATTTCATAGTCTAAAAATAGTCCAGCTTTGTCAGCGTTTTCTCTAATCTTCGAAGCAAAAAACTCTAGTATATTTTTGATCTCTTTTAGCGATTCGATTTTTATCTCCTCAATCGGGAAACGCCGTGTTTTCTTGGGTTTCTGCAATCTTGGGAACATAAAAAGTCAACGGAGTTGTGAAGAGTATATGGCCTAAAAATTACGTTTTTTTTGTTTTGTAAAAATTTGGCATATTTGATACAAAGAGCCAACAAATAAATCGACATCCTCAGCAATTTTTCTAATAGTTATTTGACAATTCTCCAAAGTAATTTCTTTCAATTTTTCTTGCTGATAAGCTTGGGGCAGATAGGCCGAGCACTGCCCATTTGGAAATAGTTTTCTGGCCCACAGCAGAATCACCGTGTGCCATATCAAATACTTTCGAGCACTTAGTTTCATATTTTATTGCAAACTTTTTGGTGCAAATTGGATAATTTTTCGTTTCTCAAAAAAGAAAACAGCAAAATAAACATGCCAAAAACTGAAACTGTGAACATGCTGTCGAAATGAGCCTACCAAAATAAAAAAAACCCCTGATGAAATGTGCATAACCCGCGAAATTTGAAATTTCGCCTCGATATATATTTTATTAAAAAACTGACCTTGGTGCGTAATAAATTAAAGAAAAATTTAATTTTTATAAGGAACTTGGATTCACTTTTTTATTTATTTATTTTCTTTTTTTTTTTTTTGGTATCAAAAATTTTACAAAATGAATTTTTTTAAATATTTTATTTTAAATTTGGGAAAAGAAACAGCACCACTAAAAGTAAAAATTTCGTGTTAAAAATAATGTATATTAATTAAAAGACCTTACTTAACCTTTGAAGTACGAAACAGTTTACTAAATTTAGCCACAATTTATATTGTAACAGCTTAATTAATAAAAAAAATAATGATAAGAGGTAAATGATTTGGGAAAATTCGTCGTTTTAACCTATTATAAATCAGGATTTTTTTTTATAAATTAGGCCTTAATGATATTCGTATTAGTGGCGGTATATCAATGACTATATGGATGATATCGATAGATATTCTATTTTTTTTGACTATCGATGATTTTATTCTGCTATCGTTTAATATTTAAAAATAATCGATATTTTTTAGTCACTATCGATAGTTTGAGGTAAACAAAATTGTTAAAGTTACTAAAAAAAATATTCTGCAAGACTAGAGAAATAATTGCGTCATTCAATTTCGATCGAAATTAAAATACAATTGACACACGAATTTTAATCCATACCGATTGTTGTGATTTTTCCTGTGTTTTATTTTGTTAAAAAATATTTTATTTCGCAATTAAAGTGCAAAGATAACCAACAACAAAATTTGATACTATCACGATAGTATCTTCAATATATCAAAAGTTTTTCTAAATTTTGACAGTCTGAAATTTTTGTCAGACTATATATCGATATACCTATTTCGGTAGTAACACTCTCGATAGTTTTTCATCTCTAACTCCCAATTACTTTTTAAAGATTTGTTATTGAACTCATTCACTTTGACTATGAAACTGCATATTTTTCTATTTTATATATTTTAATAATAATGATCAAATATGTTCTTTTAGAGTCACTTTTTGCAGTGATATAATCGATTATCGCTTACATGGCGAGTCAATGCAACAAAATTTACGATTAAATTTTCGTGGTTATTTGAAAACCTTCTAATCGACATGGAAACTTCCTATGCTATAGTTACTGCTATAATATTAATCAACTTCGAAATACTAGTTCTCCCACTAAATTTTTTTTAAAGCATTTGTGTTACTATTGAAAGCGATGCTTGAAAATTTTATAATCTTTGGGGTATGTGTATATTCAAGGACATTATATCCAGATGTACATGTCAGTAGGTATATTCATACGTTCACTGTATGACATCTATTAAAGCTCTAAAACTACTCCTTTATACATTATATTCTTGCACTTATACAAATATGTAATTAGAATGGTATATTCACATACTTACTTACCTCTTTTATTTATGAATAATCCGGAAATCAAATTCTTTGCCAGAATGAGCCATCAGTAGTCCTTTTTGATATACAAATATACAAACATACATATATGTTTGTATATAAGCAGTAGTTTATGTGTGTGTCCTTCACTTTTAATCTTTTAAAAAGTTTTATATATTTTTTTTTAAATTAACAATTAATATATAAACTAAATATCAATCAGTTGTTTTATCATTTCATGAGCAATATTTTACTGAAGTTGGCAATTTATCTTTCATATTCCATTTCAATATATTTTTCACTTGAAGTTAAAAAATAAATAAATAAATAAAACAAATATATTATATCTAGTATCTTTGTTAAAATCTATTTAAAAATTTAACTGTGTGATTTAGCACCTCGAGGCCTTATTACAGTAATTTAGTGCCGTTTATGCATGTAGTTATTATCATTATCCCAAATGTTCACAACCACACATGCTTACTTTCTTTCATCTATGAGAAACGCACACTGGCAAACGCTCAACGCTGCTTATTTATTAGTTGAGTTTATATACAACATATTATCTTTATTCTTTAGTTTCTTGGGTTAAGTAAATAAGCCGTCGGCTATATAAATTCGTAAATAAATGGTATATGACAAGCATCCACCTACTAAATGGGAAAACAACAACACACGACATTGATTGTGTGAATTGTGTCTCTTTTTTGTATAGGGATTATAAAAATGTGATTGTATGTGTTCAAATGTTTTCTTTTTTTTTGGTTTTTGTTTTTGCTGTGTTCTGCTTAAATGTCTCTGATAACGAGGAGACAAAAAATACAAATGGTTGTGCTGTTATTGTTGATGTTTTTGCTTTTTAACTGTAAAGTTTTTGTTGTTGTTATTGTAGTATAGGGTGACGTTTATTTGCAGCTACCAACCAATGACACACGACGACATTTTTTCCATTTACTTTATTATCCGGTAACAAGAGCGAGAGAGCAGTAAGAATCTTCGAAAGAGTGAAAAAAACAGAACGATATATAAAAAAAATGTATACACAAACGACAAAAAAAAAACGACCACGGCACTATAACGACGTTGCTGTTATTGCTGCTGCTGGCTAAGCATACGTGTGTGTGTGTGTGCTCTGTTGCCTGCCACCATATAAAAAAAAAGAGTCACAAAACATAGAGCACAATTCAAACGACAAAATGAGGAGAGTGTTTAACGACAAATATTCACATTTTCTGGTTTCCTTCTTGTTTTCCACAATATGGGAGTGTAAGTTTGTTTGGAAGTATGTGAATTTTCAAATCGGGTATGGTGGGTGACAATTTTTTTTTCCAAGTGATAAATAAGTGTGTGCAAAGGGAGGAGTAGAGTTTTGCTTAATGGTTTAATAACAGGGTGTTTTTTGTTGTATGAAAGAAAAAAAGAAGGGTTGTTGCAAGAGACACTTTTCAGGATTTTATAAAACTGCACTCACTATAATTTTTGTTGCTTATGTTTTTAAATTACTTGTATGATTGTATGCATAATTAATATGTTTCAGCAATTAAATATTTATTTATTTTATTATCTCATTAAACAATATTTTAAAATAGCGACGCATTTATCACGTCCGTGTTTATAATTTAATTAATATATATTTTTTGTTTTTAATATTGTATACGCGACGCTTAGATGTTTGATAGTAGGCAAGTCGCAAGCCACTGGAGTGGCTGCTGGCATGTTAGCAATGGACGACCGACAACAACGACAACTCTCTGTGTGTGTGTTAGTGTGTTTGTTTGCATGGCTTAATGTATGGCAAATATAAGTAAACGTTGGTTGAGAACCAGACCAACAAAACACAAAATATCAAATAAAAAATATACAACAGCAAGAAAAATAACGAAAAAAAAATCCAACCAAAACGACCATCTATCCACATTTATGCGTCTGTTCGTTTGCTGGCTGATATGTTTGTCTGTCCACACAACCATCCATATCATACCCCCGTATACATGTGATACATTCAAAAGAGACTCACTAAAGTCTTAACCATGGAAAAAAAATAATATATTAAAACCATTGCAAAGCGACCACCGAAACCCCAGAAAGTGTACATAGTGAACAGCAAAAACCAATACCAAGTCAATAGCTGCATGGATTTATGAATGTGTGCAGTCTCATTTAATAAGAGTATCCAATACATACATTTACTAAGAGAGCATTTTTATATAGATTTAATTTCTTCCAGTACTCTTACAACTCAAACTCTTAGATATTCCATTTTTAAACTGTTGTAAATTTATTCTGTCATAAAGTTAACTCGTGCTTCTCGTATGTTTATTTACTACTTACTCAACTCTTTCTCCCCGTGAAGTTAGTTATTTGTGTTTAAAGAAGTACGGTTCATTGTTTTTTCTATAAGCCATAAACTAATTATTTGCATGTAGCATTGGACTTAAATAATGATAATGAGAGATGGCTGATATCTAAGTGTACATTGTAAATTTGTGCACATATATTGTCAATATATTTCTGATGCTAAACAGCTATCAAGTTATAGCTAAATAATTTTTATTGCAATTAATTATTTTGCTAAAACGTGTAAAAAAGACCGGCATGCTACATATAGAAAATATATTCACATACACATTTATGCGTATTCGTTCTGATAAGATGCTGAGTGTCGGATGGTGGTTAGACAAGAATTTGTAGTCTAATTGGCATCCTTATTGACGATCCTTTAATTGTATTATGAAAGTTTAAAAAAAAGGAAAATTATTCTTATTAGATTTGATTCTATTGTAAAAATATGTATGTATATGTAATGAATATTATAATAATTAAAAAATTTTTTTAGGTCAACAATATCAATTATTGATATCTACAATGAAAAATCAATTATTGAGAAAAAAAAAATTTTTTTTAACAAAATATGTTGTCAATATAACGAAAAAATTAATTAAATAATATTCGCATCTACATCACAATATTAATTGAACAAAAACACGAGTTTTTTTCTAAACAAAATATATTGTCAATATGACAAAAAAAAATTAATTGAAAAATCTTCGAGTCTATCTCACAATATTAACAATAATCGCAGTAAATTCGACTTCAATTAATAACACATGCCTGTAATGAAAATATTAATTATGTACACAAATTGTGGCAAAAAGCAAATACACATTAGTACTGATGATGAAAGTGAAGCGTCTTTCAAAAATAGTGTTGTGTGGTATTAAAGAAAAGGTTGTAGTATTTGTCCTCTGAAAGAACTTCTTTATAGTGGTTTTAAAATTTAAATACATACTGCCAAAAAGTTCCTCCTTTGCTGAATTCTAAACATAATAAAAACTTATCCAACACTTACTATTTTGTAATATATCTTCCATTTAAAATATTTGAAAATTTTGTGTGCTTTAATTTTATAAAATAAAATAGGCTATTGAATTTTTAACTTATCAGATTTTTAATGGCGACTGTGTGCTATTTTGAAAATATTTTGTTACTTTCCATTATTATCAAAGCAAAATTTATTTTGTCCCATAGAAATTTTTAGAAATTTTTGCAAGTGATCTATAGAAATTAAAGATGGTCAGTCTTTCTGTGTTTAACTTTTACGAATATGCGGCCAAAATGCGTTTTGTAAATGCAATGTCTTCTTTCGATTTCAAAAATTATGAGAGAAATTCAAGCCTTTTGCAGGTTTTAATAATATTCGCGAAACACAAAACTTTTTGAAGTTTTTCCTCTTGTGTATTGTTTTAAAGTTTTTTTTTGTTAAATAACTTTAAATCATTTTATGCTTCATTGTGGCAGTAGAGTGAACAGAAAGTACAAAAGGTTAGAGCCTCTGTTGGCTATCAGTGTGAAAGTCGTGAGTTCGATTCTCACCTTAGACTGTAGTCTGCTTCACTGAAGAGCTGCAGCAGCTGTACAGGAAAGCATTGAGGATGATCGTAATCAATCAATTCGCCGCCGTTCTCAGCAACTGGGATTCTGCCCGTTCACTTTATGGAAGATATTTTTAGTTGTTGAAAATTGGTGTTCCAGTTCTTCATGCCAGTCGTGGCGCCCACATGGCAGAAATTATATTTAAACATTAATTTATTAAAAAAAATTTTCCAATAAAGCCCATTTCATTGATATGGAAAATATATCACCTTGTTTTATTATGATTTAAACTTGTGTCAGTCTATAAAAAAACACCCTTTATATTATATTAAATTTAATTAAGATTTTATAGGCTAAATTTTAATTTAAATCTCAGAAAGACATGATAAATATTCCAAGGCACAAAGGCAAGTCAACATCAGCTTTGGTTATTCAACTTACACAGCAGAGCAGAACAGCGAAAGACGCAACCCTTTCACCATCAGTACTCATGTGTATTGTGTTTGTCACCATTTATTACGTGGCTTAGTGGAATGTGACAACAGTTCCTATTTACACAAATGTTATTGTGAAAAAGGATACGAGAACTGTATCCTTTATATTAATTGTTATATTTTTTTCAGACAAAATGTAAAAAATATTGTTTTCAGCTTTACAATAATGGTCTTATATATAAAATACGTGGCTGCAGCAACAAATGTTAGCCTTGAGTTCAAGGATTGTCTCGGACATGTTACTTTTTGTAATAAGCCTAAAGAAAGTACTTGGCTGTTGGCATATCTGGCGTACACGGTGGCCTATTAATTTCCGTTTTTCAGTAAATTATTCTCCAAAATAATTGATCGCTGATGTAAATAATTAAATTCTATTATTCTAATACTCTCTTTAGTTGGGATTCGCTCTACTAGTTATTGTCCCGGAGTTATTTATATGATCCAAAACAGGAAGTATTTAAAAAAAATAAAGGTCTTATTCATAAAAATTATTTTTGATATATAAAAGTTTTATAAAACAGATTTCCATACAAATTTTGTTTTATTAACCTTTTATGAAGCAGAAATATATATCATTAATAAGGCAATTCAACTCCATGTTGAGTGTTTGGCCGCTCTGTGTACGAATATCCCCTATTTAAATCAGGAGACATGCTGTCATTTAAGAAATATAAAAACCAATAACAATGTTATAGAATCTATGCTTGTTTTAAATTTGATAACAACCACACGCACTTTTAATACAACAACAATTTATGATACGAATTTAATGAAATTCTCTAACGCTTTCCCTTTCTCTCTATAATAGGGAGTTACTACCGCACAACACCAAGAACAAAAACAACATGTTAATGTATCACCAAATTTTCTAGCAAACAAACACACACAAACACATGTATATATGTGATGCATATGGTAGCCTGTTTGAGTATGTATACGAAGAGAGTGTATCCGCACACTTAGGCAAAATGTATTAGAAAAAGAATTGTATCACCAGAAAATTTAAATTTTGATAAAAAGCAAAAATTGTGAGTGGTTGGGAAAATTCATAAGAGGACGATATGACAAAATTATTTCTGAAGGAGAGTGAGTCTCTGACAAACTGACTGCTGGTAATATTGTGTTTGTGTTGGAACAATATGGTGCCTCTTTATATCCGTACGAATGCATGGCCACGGTTGCCACTGAGTAAAAAAATTTTCTACCAAAATTTTCCGAAAATTTTACCAAAAAGTTACCAAAATTAGTTTTTTATAAAAACAAAAATCTTTATTTTTGTTATAATAAAAACAACAACTTTTATTAATAAAAAAACATAACATAAAACGTTTTAATTCATTTTAGAACATAAATAAATATTTCAATTCATTATACCTACGAATTCCGTATTTAATTTAAATAAATTATTTAATATTGCAGTCATTTAAAATAATCTTTTGCTGACCAAACATAATGACATTTGCATATTACGCCGTTGAACAATTTGGCGCACATTCACACAGTTGTTTTTAATGATTTATGAGTAATGCGGAAAAATGATAAAAGATAAGCAATAATTTGATAGTTTGTCAAGCCTTAAAAACAAAGTTACCAAGTTACCAACCCTAAAAAATATTACCAATTTTGGTAGAATGCTACCAACTATGGCAACTGTGTGCATGGCGCGGGTAATATTTTGTGTGGCAGGTTTGTGAGCGAACCGGAATGTCACTTATTGTTTGTGTTTTTAATGAAGAGAGGAACTTGTTTTTTGCTTACGAGTTGTTATTAATAATCATTGAAAGAGGATGAGTGATTAAAATAAAGAGTACCAAAGAAATAAATAAAAGAGGTTTATCCAGTCGATAAGGCAGTTTCTTATAGAATTCATACGAATGAGTTATTTTAACTATCTCTTTTCAAAATTGAGTTTATTTTCCCATTCTTTCTGTTTTAAGTTTTTCCCATTGTTTTTCATTTGTTTTTTTCAAATCTCTTCCATTCTACCAATTGCTTTAATTATTAGTATTTTTCTTATTGTATTTTATTTTGTTCGATTATTTTGGTGTGTGCTTTCGCCGTTGGCTTTAGGTATTTTAAACACAATTAAATTAAATGCAGCGGACAAAAAAAAAAGACGAGGCAAGAAATCAATGAGAATTGTTTAACTTGGGGGAAAATCATTGTCGTGGAGTAGAACTTGTTTGATTTTAATTCCAGTTGTAGAGCGTATTTGTGTTTATTTACAAGTTTTCATGTAACAATGAATTTTTTTTCATATTTGCAGATTAATGTCGTGCCGCCGGTAAAATATTTTACTTTTATATGAAAATGCTTTCATATGCGTAATTATGTTTATTTATTTAATTTTTTTGTAGGTGTAATTTGTATAACTAATGCAGTAAGAGTTTAATACAAGATCGCCAGAATATTCTTAAATTCACATAAATACATACAGCTATGTCGTCGGCAAAACTGAAAAAACTTCTTTGAAAATTTTACAGGAGAAAGAAAAAACTTTAAAAAACATTTTTTTATCAGACCAACAAATTGCCGAATTGTGAAGACTGGAATTAAAGTGCAGGTTTTAGCCACTCTATGTAGTGTCCCTTTTACTTTCTGGGACGATATTAAAATGTCTTATATTATAAAGAATAGACTTGGCAGGTTTTCATTCTAAGCCGAGGATCTGTATGTATTTGAAACAAAAATTAAAGCAGGATTATTCAAAATTGCCCCAGCCAAAAAAGCTATCCGGCATTATCACACCAAAAGTAAAAACCTGGTTCTCCCATTAAAATCGTAAATATGTGATTTTGTGTTCACACTGCATTTCTAATAAATTCTGATTTTAAAACAGGTTGTTCAATAAATTGTGGTCAAAATAAATTAAATTCCCAATGGAAATAGATGTAGTTGTGGTTGTACATATTTTTCACCTTTTACAACACTTCATTGACAAACTGTACAACAGCAGTTAATATATTAGATAATGTAGAGCTGAGAAATTTTAAAGTGCTCTCTAAAATTTAAATTATTTCATGATATTAAATAAATATTTTAAAATTATGGAAATGCTTATAAAAAGTGAATAAATGCTTGGAAATCATATACAAATTATGGGAATTTAAAAAAAAAAACCAAAATATTTCGCTATAGTAGAATTTCTGTTAAATTATCAGCTGTTTTCAATATTTAACTTGGCAGCACTGCACCTAGCACAGACAAAAACAAGGTTGCATTTCACAAAACCTACTTAAAACCAATTTTAAAATGGTTTTAAGTTGGTCTTAACAAAATCATTTTGTATGCTGAAATCGGGCTTTAAAACAGTTGATTTTTTGAAACCATGTGAAGGTTCCCTCATAGAGCCAAAAATTTCATTAAGAATTTGCGTTGAAGCTCTTGTTTCATTTTCTACTAAAGAAAACACTTAGAGTCTCTATATGAATTTTTATATATATGTAGTGGTGTCACCTATATTAACTTAAAAAAACACACACACAAACATATTCCTGTGTGTATATGATTATGTTAGCACTTGTTAAAAAAAAATTATAATTATGTTATCATAAAAGTTATATAAGATATATAACTCATGTTTGTATGTATAGCATATTTTACAATACGAAGTAATAAAATTCAGTGCCCAACCAAGTCCATGTTGTTTTCACGTTTTGTACTCCATAAGCAAAACTTTTATAAATAACTTAATAATATAATTTTTCTTGATGTTTGTTTTAAAGCATAATTATTTTATTATCCAGTTATTGTTGCTGTTTTACTTTCCACTCGCAGTCAAATCGAAATACATACGAAAAACTTGTGAAAAGAAAAAAACCAAAAAAAAAAAAACACAAAAGAAAAATAGTTTCCCTGTAACCCATAAAAACACATGACGCGTGCCCTGAACACAATTCAGAGAAATAGAATTTCTTTATTCTATGGTCATTGGGAATATAAATTATTTGTGGCTAGAAATAGACACAAAACACTAACATTCATTCACATATTTTACATTAGGGCAGTCAGTTTAGTATGAATTTTTATATAAAAAACAAAAAATTAAAAATAAAGCTCTTACATAAAGTATTTAAATCAACAATTTGAGGCAAACTAAAATTTTCTGAAAATTATAAAAAAAAAATGTGCCAACAACAACAAATAATGTAATAAATTTCCAATTTGCCAGATATATTCTTATCCATGATCACCCTAATGTTTATGCATTTGTGTTTGTCAAATACTTACCGAACGCGTTGCAACAGGAAGAGAACAACAAGATATTTTGTGGGTACAATATCTTTTTACAAAAAAAAAACTGTTGGTTTAAATTTTTTCAAAATATTTAATTTCCTTTTACTATCTTCTTCCTTTTCGTACCTTGTGTGTCAACGAAGTGTGATTCTTATATTATGTGTGCAGGAAAATGTAAAACGAAAGGACTTGTATCAAAGCATTTTCGCCGCTTTAACCACATTGATATTAACATAAGATAACCTGACACTAACTAAACCTTAGAACTGCCAATTATCCGATCAAACAAAAATTAAATAAGAAGGAGAAGAAGAAAAAAAAAACGATGTGATATATATTTTTCTTTTGCAAACACACAACAGGAGATTTAATCAAAGCCACTAAGGACAAACTAAACAGTGTTATCAATTAGTAAAATGAAACGGAGTTTCATCTATGACCGAAATCTTTTCTGTACATATTTTTAGAGTGCAATAAGTGAATCTGTGGCGAAGCGCCATTTCTTTTACTTTATGGCTGCATTTGTTTCATTAGTTGTTGTTTGTGGTGGGTGTACTGCTTCAAATATTTATAATCTAACGAAGGAAATTGTAATTTATTCCTTTCGATGATGCGGAGAAATGTTTGTAGGCTACTCATGAATACTGATGATGAAAGTGTAGTGCCTTTTGAAAACAGCTGTTCTGCTCTGCTGTGTAAGCTAAATAATTAAAAACTGATGTTGACTTTTCTTTGCGCCTTGGAATATTTTGCCTGTCTTTCTGAATTTAATACACATTTTCGGTCATTTAGGAAATAAAAAATTTCGATCCAAAATACTTACAGTAAAATATTTAATTTTATCTATTTAATATTTTTTTGTAGAACGCCTGATGTTGACTTTTCTTTGCGCCTTGGAATACATATTTTGCATGTCTTTCTGAATTTAAAACTCATTTTCGAACATTTAGGAAATAAAAAATTTCGATCCAAAATACTTACAGTAAAATATTTAATTTTATCTATTTAATTTTTTTTTGTAAAACGCCAATTTTAAGTGAAAGTTTTTTTGCTGTCAATTTATTTTATTTTATTTTATTTTAATTTTTTTTTTGGAATTGTTGTTTAACACTTATTTATTTATTAATTTTAATCCTGCTGACTCTTTTTCCAAAATTTTTCAAAAAAGGGCTTAAATTTATTGAAAATATTTTTTATTAATATTATATTTATATTTGATCGAAAGGTCGAATATATTTTATATAAAAAACTCTCTGTTATTTCAGTATTTTTTTATAAATTTTCGGGCACTATTTTTCGAAATCCCACATTTATATTTTATTCATATATTTTTTCTTTTTCCTTACAGAAAATCGCCAAATTGTCACAACAGAATGAATGGGTGAGTGAATTTCTTTAAATAATTTCTCTTTCATGTTTTTGGTTTTTTAATTATCACACAATCACACAAACACAATCCCATAATTGGCCATGTCCATCCAAATAATTGTAGCGTTTGATCTTTTTGCCGGCCTTTAACAAACGCAAAACAATTAAATGTCCACCATTGAATAGAACCCAACTCAAGTGCTGATGGAAGGAAGCCGGTTCCCAGGCTGGTGTTTAAATCTTATAAAGAGAATAATGGCTAGAAGTGGGATTATTTGTTTGTGATTTAAAAAACCGAATCAAAATATCATTTATTTAAACTGATGATTAGTTGGATCTATAGAAATTTGAGTTAAAATCTATTTAAAAAAAAACCTGTTGAAAAAATAAGTTCTTGAATGTATTTGAAAAATCTCAAGCCTGAGCAATATTTTCTTAGCGATTTATTTTTAATGCAATGAAAAGGACCTCACATCATGTAAAGGAAAGATACACTGAAACTAAGAAAATATTAGCAAAACAATCATTTATAAAACCCTGAAAATTAATGATTTTTGTATGAAGAGAACTAAATTTATTTAGTTCATAGTCATGCCATCTCAACACCTAGACTGGCATCGTTATTTGTCGATATGTCAAAAATATCATTTATAATGTTTGTTGTTTTTGTTATTTTCGATACACATAAAGAAAAAAGCCTGCTTGCGACCACTTACTTTAGAAATTCGAAAATGTCAGTTAACCACCAACCAACCAACCAGCCATCCATTAGAGTTTGAATCTATTGATGATAAAATTTTCATATTTCAAGTTATTTTTTTAATTGTTGTATTTTTTTTTTCGTGTAATAAAAAAAAAACCCTTTTTGATTTGCAACCAAGTATTTCAGTTCAACTCAATTTAGATTTTAATGTTTAAAATTAACGCTTGTCAAATTTACTGCCTCGTGTTTTTCTCTTTCTTCATTAAATGAATGGCAGGCCATTGATAATTTATGCTTAATTCAATTTGAAATTAATTATCAACAGCACAAGCATCATGTGGCCATAAGAATTTTGCAATGAAACTTTATTTGAGAGAGTGTGCATGTGTGTGTGTGTGTGTGTGTGTGTTTCTGAATTGGCTGTGCAGTTGTTTTCAATCACTTTAACTAAAATTATTTAATATTTTCATTCAATTCTTTTATCTCTTTGCAAATTAATTAAAGTCAAAAATTTTTTTCTTCGCAGCCGCTTAAGAATTTTATTTCAAAAAAAAAAAAAAAAAAACTTTAGCCAAGTGGGACATTGAATTAATAATAATTTTTTTTTTAACATTTTTGTAATTTATAGGCTATAATTTGAAGTTCTGCAAATCGTTAAAAGTTTTACAAATTTAATGATTTTAACACAAAATTTTTAATTTTATACGTGCTAATTCTTTGCCCAAATTTACAAAAAAAGTTCAAAATTGATTATTGAGGGGTTTTAGCTAGTTCCTAGGCACATTTCATTCTTTAATGATTTTTAGTAATTAATTTTTATGGGCTGATAAATTTTAATGCTAAGAAATTAATTGTGGATTTATTTCAGAATTATTACATATAAATATATTTTAATGGCAATAAGGACATAAAAGTTGATATACAGCAACTGTCCAAGAAAACGTATCGTTTGTGTTCTTTTATACCAAGAAAATCAAAGTAAATAAATTTAAAATTTTTTCAGCTATTTATTACTAAAACTCTTCAACAGAAATCTGTTATCTCCAATTTACATGATGACTTTAAAATCTTGGGGTCTTTTCTATATCTTTAAAAGTATCATCTAAAAAACTCTTGCATTTATACTAGCATTTTTAAGTGAATTGTTATTTCTTTGGCAGAGTCGATTTTCTTGCTTATGGAAAAGAATCAGAATGGAAATGAATGTGAAGAGATATAAAAAAACACGCAAAACTAAAATCGTGATATTATTTCCTGTACCCTCTTTTATATCATCGTGTAAATCGGGTGTTAAATGAAAATCACTGGTGTACTACGAGTATGTGAAATGTCTTTACAGTTTCTTCACCTCGGCAATGTTGTCATATAATTTTTTCAAATATCTTTAAATTTCCGGAAAAATATATATATCTACATACACACACACATATATATATATATATATATATATATATATATATATATATATATATATATTTTTTTTTTTATTTTTTTTTTTATTAAAAATAATTTTTTTTTATTATTAATAAATCCAAATGTGTTCTAAATCTACCTATTTTTATAATCGTTGAGATAATTTCTATAAGATTGATATAGAAAATGAAACAATAGCCCTATTCACAATCTTGTGCAAATGGTCGTGCATCATTGCATTTTTTTACTCTACACCAACAAAATACATTGAAAATGCTCTCAAATACTCTCTCAATTTGTAAATGCTATAATGCAACACCATTTGCACAGGATTGTGAATTGGGCTAATGTGTTCCAAAATTGATGAATTTTTATGAAAAATATAATTGCAAGACATCCAAACACAAACACCGTGATCATTCCTCAGCCTGTCTATGCTGCACATCTTGCAACTTTTTTCTGTTCTCAAGATTGAAGGCAGACAAATATCGCTTTGAGAGTTCAAGGACGTAACAAAATGGGCATATCGGAGTTACTTCCAAGGTTGAAATAAAATTCCGTCGGTACTAGAGTTTTTTATTTGAGACAACTACTTTGAAGAAGAAAAATAGAAATTGTGAGAGAGCTCAAGGATATACAAAAAACATCCACATCGGAACTACTTCAAGGATTAGAAAAAATACTTTCTAAAGGGCAAAATGAAGCTTGATGAAGAAAATAAATAAATTTTGAAAAAATTTTAATTCACTTATATAAAAAAAATTAAATAAAAAATCAAAAAATTCACCTTTTTTTTAGAATTGACCTCGTATGTACATTTTTATTTTCTTACTACAACCAGTACTCAGGGAATGACCCCTACCATTGCAATGCATTATGCTGGATCTTTTAAAATGTGGGAATAATGTTGACTGGACAGATGGTGAGAGATGAGAAGAGAGACAATATTTTGTAGTTATTTTCCATTTTTACCTTGTCGGCTAATTTTTGCTCCTCTACTATTAATGGAGGATGCTGTAATGCGCTCTTTGGTGCATGATTGTGTCAATCACTGTCTATACAGTGGATCGATCTATGTATGCCTTCCACATTGAAACAGCCCGACAAAAATTAACGCACTATGGCAGATCAGAAAAATTTGGTGCCATATGTAATACGGCCGAGTGTACGATAGCACTCGTGGACTTCGGCCTCGTAGTCTATTTATTAACTACGTCAACTAGTGGTAAAAATAATACATATTTCGATTGCGCCTGCGTCTAGTATTTATTTGTTTAAATATCCTAGTTATCCTGCAGCATATCGTCTTATATTTTCCAAAAAAAATTTATCAAGTAAATTCTAATGTATCGCATATCCCGTATACAATACATCTTTTATTCCTATTGTTTGCTGTTCTAAATGGATTTGAAACTTTTAAAAATTCTTTTATTCATCCAAAAAAGAAATCATTTTAATCCCAGGCGCATGGCGTTACAGTGCTGTGACAGGTTGCAAGATTTGTAATATTGTGTTAAACCCCTTTATGCTTCCATTGTTGTTCATTTTGTCCTGTTGTTTAACCATTGAAAACCCCGGGCAGATTACCACGATAAGCAGTGACAGTTTAGGACAATATAGTACAACAGGACAACATACAAGTAACTCAACACGGTTAGTAGGCTTACTTCTATAGCTGCCAGCTTGCTGACAAAAAGGGCAAATACAAAAAGACAAAAAAAAATCCTCAGAAAGGATTATTTCTTTAAAAAATTAGTTTAAAACAAAACAAAAATATTTATACAACTACAAAATGAAACTAAAGGAAAATTATTACCAAAAGAGGCACGCGCTGGCTGGTATTTTAACAAAGAAAAAAACAAAATTATCAAAAACATACAATGGCCCAACAAAGAAGAGATAATCTTAATATTGATGAAAATATTTGCAAAATTCCATATTGTCAAGAACAATGGGACAAGAAAAAAGTTGTTCATACCGAAGTAAATGGCCATTTCAATTGAAATTGTATTGGCCAGGATGTGGACGAGTATTTAAATTGTGTGTGTGAGTTTCTCAATTTGTAAAGGTTAAATGGATATCAAATGATTATATATACAAATTTAACATTTTGTTTGTAGTAATTTACAGTTGTATGCGTGAGTGTGTGTTTAAAAGTGTATGCAGCCACTTGTTACCTCCAGGAGTTTTTAAAATTTTAAAATATTTTTTTAAAGCAAAACTTGCTGTTGCAGTCTTTTTAGTTAATATGATTAGTTTTGCTTGCATTATTTTAATATTTCAGCAATTTTTGATCTCGATTCTATTATTTTTTTTTAATATTTTCCTTGTGCTATTGTTTTCGTTTTCTTTTGTTTGCCAAAAAGGATTATCATACATTTTGTTTTATTTCTAATGTTTGCTCTTTTTCACAGCATGTCCTTTTTCATTGTTTTGTTCTATATTTTTTTTAATTTCCTTTCTAGTTTAAAGAAAAATAATTTTTAATAAATATTAGATTATTATTTTATAATCCGATCAATGGCAAAAAAATATACTTTTTTCCCATCCTCGAAATTGATCTGATATGGACTTTTTGGTATATCCTTGAGATCTCTCAGCTATTCGGTTCTTATCGGTAAAACGACGTCATTGCATGAGTATTTTTAATTTTGAGAACAGAGAAAATTCGCAGGGCACCAAATCTGCTGAACACGTTAATTAATGCATGATTATGGTCTGAAAATTATGGTTAGAATCAAGAATGATAAAATAAAGATTACGCCAACAAGCTGAAATAAAAATACTTTTCTGCGCGTGATGGAACTCTGACGTCACTCAACATGTGTTCTGATTGGCTAATAAAATTCAGCTGGAGAACTATTATGTTGTTGTAAAAAAGGACAGTGGAGCAAATTGCGATTTTTCAAATTAAATTTGTTTGTTTTAAAAAAGTTATTTTATTTTCCACGTTTTTTTATTTGAAATTGTTAATTTATAGTGATTTTATATAAATATTGAACCCAATTGCTAATTATTTTTCTTTTTTCCCCATTCAAAACAAATTTTTTTGCTTGCAATAAACCAGCCATAACTTCCTTTGAGTTTCATCTCTTGGAAAACTATAAAATGACACAGCTTTTTGAAAACAAAAAAAATTTTGAGAACAATATTACATTTTAACACAATTATTTCTCACTTGTTTTTTTTTTGCTGTCACTTTGTTTCCAATTGCCCACTGCACATTTCATGCTTGCTCTTTTTATTCTCTTTTCTCTTTAATTTAGGTTTTTTGTTTACAGTTTATGAGCCTTAAAAGTCAAGTTTTAATAAGTTTTTACACTTTAAGTTATTTAATAATTATTTTAATATATTTATTTTAAAATATAACACAATTTATTATAAAATATAACATAAAACTTGCACTTTCATAAATCCGATTTCATTTGCTTGTTGGAAATCTCTCTGAGTAAATTGAGTGAACAGTTGCCAAATATAGCATAAAATATTAATTTTGTACGAGAAAGTATTAGTTTTGCATATGATAAACATTTGGCAATCTCTTCGAGGGAACAAATACGTCATCAAACGGTAAATCATGCGCAAGGCGTAATCTTTATTTTATCATTCTTGGTTAGAATTTATATATATTTGAACGAATGTAAGACTTTTTTTATCAATTAAGGCCAATTGTTCGAAAATGTTTTTCAAATTCAGAAAGAATCGATAAATATTTCAAAGTACAAGGGAAAGTCAATATCAGTTTTTAAATTATTCAACTTATATAGAAGAGCAGAACAACTGTTTTCGAAAGCCGCTGCATTTACATTATCAGTATTCATATGTATTTTAGTTTGTTACCAGCTATTTCAACCTTTTTTGTACCTCGCCGGCTAATTTTTGCTACAGGGCCGACGAAGGTGGCTGCTGTTACTCTGCTTTTAGTACATGATTATTTTCTTCCTGTCATGGCAGTTAATTTTCCTTAAAAAAAATATTTTGGAAAAATGTGATTGTGCCAATTGTTGTCGATCAATAAAATAGCAACACAAATTCCTTCTTCTCAACGGGCAGCATTTGCTTTCCTTCCGTTTCCTCCCAGATCTCAGCCACGAACCATTGCATGACCAAATGTTATCCCCTATATTTTTATATTTATATTGCCCAATAAATTTTCCAGATTTATTTCTAATTTTCGATATTCAAAAAGTGCATGGCCGTTTGCAGATTTTATTAAAATCAGTCGATTGGTTCGTGATAAAGCGGTGTTAAAAATTCTGCAATGATTTTGAAAATACAGTAGAATCCCGATTATCCGAACACCGATTATTCGGATATCCGATTATCTGGACTCATCATTCGTCTCAGCTCTAATTGTCTTAAAAAAAAAATAAAAAATAAAAAAATATTGCATTATATAAACGACTAACATTTAAATAAAAATTGACAAATGACAAACATACTAAATTTAAATGTATGTAAATTGATTTTTTTATTTGATTTGCTTTGAAATCGATTATCCGGATTTTCGATTATACCGAATACCCCTGGTTTTATTTGATCCGGATAATCGGGATTCTACTGTATATGGATTGTTGAAAATATATATAAAATTTCAATCGATTTTTGTCTAGTCGGATTCAAACCTTGACCGGCTTCAAGACTTTCTCCACTGAGCTATTTGCTGAAGTAGAATCTTTTTCCCAGCTATTCTTTAGGATACCAAATAATTGGCAAGACTTTGATAAATAGAAAAATAGGAGGAAACTCCCAAGCTCTGGGGTGAATGCCTTATGGGAATAAAACCATGAGACAAAAAATTTGTAGCAAAAAATTTGTCGGCGAAGTAAAAGGTTGAAATACCTATAAAAATTCCCTATCTTCACATGTATCTTCTCAACACTAGCGCCTCCTTTCTGGTTCCGGCGCAAAGCACTGCATGTGTAGGGGGGTCATTCCCTGGGTGCTGGTTCGAAATAGGAGAAAACAGCCTGCACTTCGCTACTCAAATGTTCTTTACATTGATTTTTAATTCACAATTTTCCATATATATTTTTGGAATATATAAAATTTTCTAATGGGGACCTCTTTCATATGAGATAAATAAATTTGGATTTATTTGTTAATAAAATAAGCCTTTAGCTGCTTAGTGAAGCTACTCTCGTCTACAATATCTGCATAAAAAGACTGGCTGCTATTTTCTGCCACAATTACTCAGCATAGCCGTCATAAAAAACAATCATTTAAATTTAATAACTCTAATGGACAAAATTAAGTGGGAAATAAAATTGAATTTATTTCAGAAAATTTAGAAAAAAAAACAATTACAAATAAACTTGTTTGCGTAAAATGACATTTACAAAATAGTTTTAAAAACGACGCCTTAAATCTCATAGTATTTAAGTGTGTCTGCCTGTGCCAGCCAGACTCTGAACCAATGATGCCAGCTTGATTGGGAGCGGCTTAAGCTTTAGGCTGCTTTGTAGTCTACTTTGAATGGCAAATCTTTAAGTTGTAATAAAGGATGGTATTTAATATTGGAACGAAACCAAAGTGGACTACAAATTGTTACAAATAAATAAAAACCAAGTTTGAAAACTGTAATAACTTTAAATTTTTTTTGTTAGCTCTAACTAATTTTCGTAATTATGAAATACAATAAAATTTAGAAAAAGACTAGGTATTAAAACTATGGAAAATAAAAATAAATATTTTTTATGACTATTTCAAAATTCAGTTATTGTTTTCGCCAATTTTTTGGTAACATTTGTGTTTGTTTTAACGACCACAATGCAATCAAAAGAGTTTCTAAAAGTTGCTAAAGTATAAGACGATATATTGGCCATGCAAGAAAACAATAAACAGACAAACAAACACACTCACACATACACAAGTCCCATAGCATTATAAATGTGGTCAACTGCTGGGGGCTATTAAACTCTTAGTATTTGTTTCTCTGTAGTTGTGTGTACTTGTGCTACACGTTTATTTACATATATATGTGACTTGAATGACTTGACCGTCCCCAAAACAATAAAAAATCGGCAATAAAAAAATGATATCAACTTACAATCAGAGCACCCTATTTTTTTGTTTTTTGTTTTTTTTTTAACTCCTCCACCTTAACCCATCACACACAACGCATTCTAAATAATAATAATGTTGTTGGTTTGCTTTTTTTCTCCTTTTTTTTTGTTGGCGCAACAAAATATATCAACTCCCCTTATAATCAAAAGCATTAACGAAATAACAAATAACCCACCAGTCTGTCCGTAATAAAAATATTAAATAAAATTTTTGCCAAGAAATCTTTTGCAAACAGTTAAAGAGTGGCAAAGTGGTAAAAAGATCCCTCTTATTTACTTATAAAATTACTTTAATATTCAAAATAGCTCTTGAGGACTGCAACACACACTCACACACACACACACCCAAACACAGTCACTTAACGCTATTCAATCACACTCACTGTTGTAATAATGTTTGTTTGTGGATGAGTGGTGTATTGTGCCCAAAATTGTCCTCGGGCGACTTATTGTTAAGATTTATACAAAAATTTATCGCGCGTACTTAATCTTTGTGTATTTTTTATTATATTTTTTTTATACAAATTTCATATATACGATTGCGTATATAATGGCTGATATAGAAAGAATTATATTTATATAGTATATTTTTATTCTGTTGTTTGCATTTGTTGTGGTTTTTGATGTGTCTATGGCTGAGTATGTAGTTGGTTGGACGGTTTTTGGTTTGTAGCCATAGTGCAGAAATGCTTTTTTTGTACACTCGGCAAAATATGTGCACTAAAGTTAATCAATTTAAAAATTTTAAATTGTTTTAATAAAAAATATTTTATGGTCATAATATTAATATTTACCAAATTTCTATGCAAAATTCGCCAAATAACCATTTTATAAAAACAAAATATTTTTTTATGAATTGGGTCTTTAAGAAATAGCATCTATGATGCCTATTCTGTAAATCGAGTCGATTTAAAACGACTCCAGTTGGAGAAAAATTTAAACCACTAATAGCAACATTTTTAAGCCCTTTTAGTTTTTCATAAGAGCTTATATTAACATAACTAATTTTAATTTATTATATACGAGGTCCGTTCAAAATATATGGTGAATTTTTAATGTTCTCAAAATGTTAGTTCTTTGATAAATTAATTTTCCATTAGAGGTTATAATATCATAGCTAATCCTAATTTGTTATATACGAGGTCTGTTCAAAATATATGGTAAATTTTTAATTTTCTCAAGATTTTTTTTTTGTAAATTAGTTTTCCATTACAGCTTATAACTAACTTAATATATTAAATACGAGGTCCGTTCAAAATACATGGTGAATTTTTAATGTTCTCAAAATGATTTGTTTCAGTAAATTAGTTTTCCCTTAGAGATTACAATATCATAGCTAATCTTAATTTGTTGTAAACGAGGTCCGTTCAAAAAATATGGTTAATTTTTAATGTTCTCAAAATGTTTTTTTTTTTGGTTAATTAGATTTCATTTAAAGTTTATAATATCATATCTAAGTTAATTTATTATATACGAGGACTGTTCAAAATATATGGTGAATTTTTATTGTTCTCAAAAAGTTTATTTTAGTAATAATTCTTTAAGCTTGAAGAATTTTTTAAAATATTTATTTATTTCATCAATTTCTGTTTTATTCCCTTCAAAGTAGTCCCCTGAGATAAAATACACTAGTGTCAGCGATTTGTGCAACACTCGAAACGGTTTTGATATGTCCTTGAGATATTAGTTTAGGCAGGTTAGGCTGTCATTATAAAAAAAACGGATTATGAAAAACAGGGCTGAGTACACATATGCCACTACCCGCAAATTGTGGTTGAGGAAGCCCTCCTTCTTATATCTGTAATAATTTTGGAATTCAAATACAGTCGACTTCGCTTTATTGGAAATAACCAAAACCCAATATTTTCAGTTATCCAATTTTTTCTCTAAAACGTAGTTCGGATTACTGAAATTTGTTACAGTTAAGCGTACTGCTTAAAATCAGTAAAAACAATATTTTGTTTATCAAATCTGTATATTTTTTTACGTCAATTTAACGTAAACATTTAATTTAAAAAAAAAATTATTCATAGAATTATTAATTTCGTTGTTGAAATTTTATTTTATTTTTTCACTAAAACGAGATAAGTTTCATGCAAAACGTAGTTGTGGGCTTGCTTTTGGTTTTCATTAATACGATATTTTCCGTAAAGCGATGTTTCGCTAAAGCGAAGTGAATAAGACTAGCTGCGTTTAAAATCAGTGCGGGGATTTGTATCGCTTTCAGTAATCCGGTTTTTTTCAATAAAGCGTGTTGCATGCTAATAATGCAAAATGGGACCAATTGAATTTAAATAATTCTCTCACATTTTCCCAGGTGTATTTGACAGGTTATATTTTTCCTAAACCCCAGCGATGGTATAGTGTGGTGCCACAACAGATGTAATCAAAGTTGTGTTGAATTATTTTGTTATTTTTTTTCATATTTATTTGCCTTTTTTATGTATTTAAATCCTTCGCTGATTTAAATGAGATTTGTACGCCTAATATTGTTAAACATGTGTTTGGCTAGTATATCCTTGTATGTGTGCACAATTGCAAATGTGTATTGAGAGACGTAAACGCAATAGTACATCAACAACTAAAAAAATATGTCTATAACAAGCGAAAGACAAAAGAATATTGCAACACTTTAGTTAAAGCTATTGACATTCCATGCGACATGTTGGGTAAATAAAAATCCCCTGCATTGAAATTGTCCCTAGAAAAGACAATAATAACTTTCACATTTAAAAAGAATAAACGTTAATTAAATTCTATTATCCACTTTACTTCACCCGTTCTCCATTGAGATTATGTCGAAAGCATTGCAATATATCAAGTGACAAAAATCTCAGCAGGATAAAAAACATGCAACATGTAGTTTGTGTTTGTGCCACATTGTACAAAAAGCAATTGAATGCCATATGGCGTGGCAGAGTTGGGAGGCATATTTTGGTTAGTTGCGCATAGACGAAAATAAATGTCTCCGCATCCCAACATTTGTATGGGGTGCTGGGGAGAAGATTGCGTGACATTTTATGATGTGAAATCACTATTCTAGCTGAATGTTTGTATTTTCATATGAACCGCTTGCATAGACCACAAACGTACTTTAAAAATTTCAGTTTTAATTGTGGCAAATAATAATTATGTTTTCTTGTTTGCTCACCAGAATTGTTCACAAATTTACCACACACACACATGAACACATGCACAAATACACACACACCGCTACATAAATAGTTTTTAGCACATAGAATCTCGAATTTACTTCATCTTGCTGATATTCACTTCAACTCCAGCAACCAGCGAACATCTGCAATGAATTTTTCATAAAATTTCCAAGCTACTTAGAAATAGTTTATAAGAGTTTGGTGGCATGGTCGAAAATTGTGCACAGTACATTAGAAGGTCTTTCATAGTTCGCTTTCAAAAGTTGTCGAAAATTAAACAAAAAGCACATAAAGCACTAAGGCCAAATTACCGCATTCGATATCGATCGAAATCTCAATACATTTTAAATTGCGAATTTCAATCGATATCGAATTCCATAATTTGCTTCCTGATTTCGATGAAACTTTCATTTTCTTTGCCGTCCTTATGTACCAAATACAACATAATTTAATCTTTTCGAGACAGTTTTTGATACATAACTTGACCAGCCCCACAGAAAAAGGTTAATGGCGTTGTGTCTACTATAACTGCCTGGCCCACGAAGTCACTCGATATTGTTCTGTCGATTTAAAACAAATACAAAATTTCCTGAATTTTTATATCCTCCAAAAAGAACTAATCCGTGTTTAGCGCAGCGAAATATCGTGCTAAGATCCCATAAAGTATATATATATATATATATATATATATATATATATATATATATTCTTGATCAGTGATGAAATTTAAAGACGATCTAACCATGTCCGTCCGTCTGTGGAAATCACGATTATGTCCAAACGAAGAGAGTTAGACCCTTGAAATTTGGTATAAATAACTTTTGAAGTATAGAACAGGCCAAGTTCGTAAATGGGCTGAATCGGGCCACAGGGAAAAAGGTTGCCTTAAGAAGAACTAAAGCAACATCATTTTTAAAGTTTTTTTTTTGTAATTTTGTTAAGCAAATTATATGTTTTTATGCCAAAGAAGGTCCAAAACGATGAACACGGAACCATCTCTTTAGTGAAAGTTGATATTATATGGAAAAATTGTGTAAAAATTTAATCAATTGTATTATTTAAGTCTACAGGCCTTAGGAATTAAATTTTTAACCTTCTATGGCGAAGCCCTACCCCCTCCCCTCTTTGCCCCCTAAATAGCCCCATCCAAAAAAAAAACCATTTTTTTTGTTACACTTAATAACACCAAAAATTTACTTATTATTTTTTTATGGCTAAGGTGAGATGTCGCCTCCACGGTTCTTGCCGGTGCGACCCCGACAAAATTTTTTAACCTCCAAAAAAGAATTGGACTCCATATAAGTGTATACATATATTCTTGATCAATGCTGACATCTAAGACGATCTAGTCATGTCCATTCGTCCGTCTGTGTAAAACATCAGACAGTCAATTTTTTGGAGTCCGGCTCCTTTAGTGGGCGTTGAAGTAAAATGTTAAATGGAAAAATAATTTAAATATTTAAAAAATTGTATCACTTAAGCCTATATTCGTTAAAATGATCTTTGATCTTCCTCTGCCCTACCCCTCCCTAAATGAACCTATAAAAACATTTTTTTCTACAATTAATTGCCCCAATAATTTAATTTTTAAATTTTAACTGTCTGTTATTTAAGATTCGACCCTGTCGAATAGAACGTTGCTATTTGTTATTTTTAATTTGAGTATATGTTTGACTGCTACAAAAACAGCTATCTATTTAGTTTTGCTGATGGTGTAGGGTACATGTAATAACAGCAAAAAAGAAATTTTAGCAAATTTGTGGACGAATCTTTTTTTGTGTATAAATTTTTTTTCTTTTCTTTTTGGTTGGCTCGGTTAATTCGTTAATTAACAAGCGCGATAACAACAGTGCAGAGCAGTTGCACACAAAATATTGCATTAAACAGAAATATACTGCATGCAGTGGATATCAGTTTGGCCTGATATGGACCAGGCTTTTAAATCTGGGATTCTAAAGTGAGCAAAAAACTGAAGTAGTGGTAACAACAGTTGAGACTTTTCTCCACAGGTGCATATTTTGTTGTTGTTTTATTTTTATTTATTTTTTGGTTTGATTGTAACAATGACTGCACACACACGCATACTGTAAAATTTGTTGGACTCCATAAGTAAAGTGATTCCGAAACGTACAAGTGTGCTGGTATGAGGACAAGTTTAACGATTTTTAATTCGCTTTTTTTTTTCTTCAAAGCAACAAAAGAGATCATCATATGTAATCTTGTGCCTTTTAAAGCAAAGCAGGAAAAAATTACATAATATTTTTTCATACTTTTGTATTATTATTATTTATTTTTTTTTTAATATAATTTTTTTTTGTAAGATGATCCTGATGTTTTAGTAGTCGTATCTGGCTGTAATAAGCATTAATTCTTTTTGGGTTTCTTTTCAATTTCTAACAGTTGTTTTCATGCTGTTGTGCTTTATTTCATTTTAGTTTTAATGAAAAAATTTGATAAATAACTGCAATTTTTTTTTTAAATTGTATTCAAGAGGAGTTACAGCTTCTTAGCTGTTCTTATAATTTGTAATATTTTTGTGGCTGTATTTTAAGCCAAGGTCGACGAATAAAAAACCAGAAACTATTTTAAATGAGGTTGTATTTTTCTACACCAGCTGCCAAGGCGAATTCATACCAGGTGGCGTTAGTTCAGAAATCGGTGATCAGCTGTTACCAAGGCAAAATTATTGAATTGTCAAAGTGTTCTGGTTTTTCGTGTGCGGCCATTGTTTTTTCCAAAGCATTTCATTTGACAGTTCAATAACTTTTACACAGAGTTGCATAAGTGAGTCCACCTTGTGTGAATTCGCCTTGCCAGCTGCTTTAGATAACTTTTTTAACAGGCCATACATAATTCTCGAATATTGGGATGTTAAGTTCAATGTAATCACTTGGTGAGTTAAAGAGTGTCACAGGCCAATGCCCATTTTATTACTTTGAATATATTTGCAAGTTATTAAGCTACTTTGTCAAAAAGGAACCATTTAGATTGCACTGAATACGTTCCCAGTTTCCTATTTCTTCAAAAAAAAAAATTTTTTTTTCAAAAAAAAATTTTTTTTTTTAAATTTCTTAATCAACAATTAAATTAAATTCTAGTATTACGTAACAATCCTGCACATGTTTCTTATAGTATGCAAATATCAATACAAGTGCGTAAGCATTTGTCTTTAATATAAATAAATATGATGATGATCATGCACCGTGGCACCATCGATTCGTTTATTTTCACAGCTTTTTGTCTGGTTACATAAAAACTAAAAATAAAACTACACAAGACAAATAAAATCTAGACTTAAATAAAAATGTGTGAATGTGCATTTTTATCTCATTTAATTTCCTGTTTTTCTTTTTCGCATTTAGATTTATTTGTTTTTTATTTTATATATTTTTTTTATTCGAATGTTTTATAACATGCGTTACAAATCAATCAGACGAGTGCGCTTACAAACAATTCAAATCACTCACTATTCAAATTATTTCACTTTTTCATACATCACACGAGTAGATTTTATGCACAGGCCGCTCGCTCTGTTGCTTTTTCAAAGTTTATTTTTGTAAATAAAAAGTTTATTTGCTGCATTGGATTTGCTGTCTAGATATCGATGGATATTTTTGTTTCTAAACTGTTTCCAGCAGGTATTTTAAAAGTATTTTATATTAATTTTCATTTTAAATTTAAACAGTACAATAATTAAATTGCGACAAGTTTCTTTATAGAGGATTTAATAATCTACCCATCATAAGTACACTGTTCGTCAAATAAAATATTGAAATAATATAAATATCTGAGAAAATTGTAGAACCCAAAATTTTAATTTAATTATGGAATTTTTTCCTAGCTGATAATTGAACTAGCAAGAACGTTACACTCGACCAGGTCGAATCTTAAATACCCTACACATATATAGTAAATAAAAACATATCAACGCTCTCAAAAAGGAACTAAAGGAGATAAATTAAAAATGTTTAAAATGTTGGGTCGGAGTTCCTTTAAGACATTTCAGTGCCCAATTGTAAAACTCTATTTTGACAATGCCACTCCGGGAAGGTCCGTGGCAGAGTTCGAAATAGTGTACATATTTTATTCTCTGTACACACAAGTTTACATCAAGGACATTGAAAAACATGACATTGAAAAATGTATGCATGCCTCACTTTATACACAAATAAATCATGAGTGTACAGGACTGTGCATCATACCTCAAGTGTATACATTGAAGACATTGAAAACATTGAATTCACTTTATGTACGTACTCGTATGCACATTTGCGGAGATTATAATATTGTATTTGTTTTCTAACTTGATAAAATGAATGTGTGTGTGTGCGCAGTAAAAGCAAACACTGAAAATACCCAACAGTTTCAAATTAAAAAAGCATATACACGAGATGTACACGAGTACACTCATAGTTATACACAAGTAGAAGGTGTACACGATGGAAGAAAGAAAGACAATGTCTATAGTGTATTCAAGGTGTACATTGTATTAGAGGTGTCCATTAAATTTTGTTGTACATTTCTGACATCTCTGGTCCGTGGGGGAGACATGTTACCTTTGTCGTAAAAATTTAAAAAGTAGATGTTTGTAGCAATTAATTGTGGAAATAAAATTGTTTTTGATAGGATTATTTAGGGGCAAAGGTGGGTGGGGGAGTAGGGCAGGGGAATATCAGAGAACACTTTACATTCTGATTCTATTCAGCACATTTACGAACTTGACCTGTGCTATCCTTCAGAATTCTTCTATACCAAATATCAAGAGTCTGGTTCTTTTCTTTCGGACTGTCCAAAAAAGAATATGGAGGGTATATTCACTTCGTCATTCCACTTGTAACGCAGCGAAATATCCATCTGAGACCCCATAAAGTATATATGTATATACATTCTTGATCAGTGATGAAATCTAAGACGATCTGAGCACGTCCGTCCGTCTATGGATATTACGATTCAGTCCAAACGAAAAGACCCAGACTCTTGAAATTTAATATAAATATATCTTGAAGGATAGCACAGGCCAAGTTCGTAAATGGACCGAATCGAGCCAGAAGGAAAAAAGTTCCCATAAGAAGAACTAAACCAACCGCTAAAAAACAACATAATTTTTAAAGTTTTTTTGTAATTTTGTTAAGCAAATGATATATTTTTATGTCAAAAAAGGTCCAACGCGTTACACTTGAGGCCATAAAATCCAAAAAAATTAGTTTTTGGACCCCGCCCCCTTTGGTGGTTGTTATTATAAGCAAAAATAGTGTAAACATTTAACAAATTGTTTTACTTAAGCCTACATTGCTTAAAAATAAAATTTGTAAGCTTTAATGACGAAGCTGAGACGTAACCTGATACTCCCTTGCCCTAACCCCTCCTCCCCTTTGCCCCTTAAATGACCCTATCAACAAAAAAAAAGTTTAACTTAACTATCCCAAAAAAATTATTTTTAGTGCTTTATTGCGAAGGTGATATATCTCCCCCACGGCCCTTGCCAGAGCGACCGCGACAAAATACAGTTTTAATGTCTTCCAAAAAGAATTGGACCCCATAAAGTATATACATATATTCTTGATCAGTGATGAAGTCTAAGACGATCTAGCAATGCCCATACGTGCGTCTGTGGAAAACATGATATAGTCTATTTTTGGACCCCGCCCCCTTCAGTGGGCGTTGACATATGATATTATATAAAGGAACTCTGTCCCATCAAGTTAAACAGTTTAAACTTACTTAATAAATATTTGGAGGGTATTTAAGATTCGACCCGGTCGAATATAACGTTTTTACTTGTTTAATATATTTTTCATACCTTCATTTCGTTTTGGAAACGGTGTCATTTGTTGCTGCAATGGGAAAAAAATGAGTTTTCTACGCACTTTTGTTATTATAATAATTTTGTTTTGCTTAGCAAAGACACACACAGCCACACAACTGCTGATCGTGTATCAGTAGTGAGTGTAATGTTTTTTTTTTCATTTCTGTGTTTGTATCATTGGAACAAAATCTTCTTCCTCATCTTGTTGAACGTTCATACACTGACGACTGGTCAGTTGTTACTTCAATCATCCAGCACACAATAAGCGAAAATGAAAGAAAATATTAAGAAGAAAAAGAAGAAGTTGGAAAAAAAGCATTGATCATCATTCGATAGGTCGCATTTGTGTAGCGTGTGGAAATCAATTAAATCTAATTCTCACGACCACAAGTGACACGCCACATAGTCAAGAAATCGTTATACTTTGGCTGTATACAATTTATAGTTTTTGCTTTTTCTCTATTTGTGCTCTTTTATTGTATATTCCTTTAGCGTTTTATATATATTTTTTGCTTCATCTAATTTTTTCTCCATCATGCGTTTTTGCCAACAAAAAAATTCTGTAATTCATGCCATCCAACCCATAATAAAGACAAAGATCATCAGTTGGTTGGTTTTTAGCGGAGCTTAACAAGCGCAGGTTGCTCGCTGCATCTGTACTGACTGACTCTTTGCATTGCAAAAGTTCATAATTTCAAGTTGGGATTTTCTTCATTTCTTTGGAAAATTGTTCCCCTTTCGATGCAAGTGTTAATATTTTTTATTAAATAATGTTTACTTTAGAAATGAAATTGCGAAAAGCTCATATGTGCTCATAAATTTGCAATTGTCGGAAATTATCTGATAATAAGTATGTTTTGGTATAGAAAATTACATAGTTGCTGGAAGGGATCAGGGTTGCAAGAATTCTGTAAGCATTATTTTAGCTTGATAATGTTGGGAAGAAGTGAAGAGCGTTTAAATGGTATTAAAAGGTATAAAAAATCAAATTTGAAATTTCTCTATCTGAAACAATACATTTGTTAATTGAGTTGTGGATCTCTCTAACTTTCAAGTTTATGCTTAAAATATGGCTCACACAACCTTTAGCTTCTTTGGAATCCAGAAAGACAAGATAAATATTCCAAACCTCTAGGAAACTTACATAGCAGGGCAGAATGGCTGTTTTCAAAAACCGCTACACTTTCATCACCTGTACTTCCTTGAATTTTGTCCTATCACCTCTTATTACGTGTCACAGCTAAATGTGATAAGAGTTTTTTTTCAAACCTTTCAGTCGCTTTATTTTAAATTACATATTTATAACAGAACCGTTTCTAAAATGAGATTTAAAGAAAACATACAAACACAATCTCTTTTTGTTGTTTTATAAATTTGTATTAGAAACCAATGGCATTTCAAATGTGATGCTTCGAATAATTTGTCCGAAGGTTTTTCGAAAAGTGTAGATATTTTTTTATTATAATCAACATTCTAAATTGTGTAATCACTGTGCTCTTAATTCAGATCTTATATGCATATAAATATGCCACACATATTTTTGTCGTACCCTTAAATAGTCTTATTATCCGCCGATATTGATAAAAAATATATTGCTTTAAAGGTATTTTCATATAGATGTGCACAATATAATAAGGAAGTGAATAACTAATCGATTGTTATTTAAATTGATTATTTTTATAACCTCAAAAAACAAGTAAAAACGTTATATTCGACCGGGTCGAATCTTAAATACCCTCCAAATATTTAGTGAGTAAGTTTAAAATGTTTAACTTGGTGGGACAGAATTCTTTTATATAATATCGTATGTCAACGCCCACTAAAGAGGGCGGGGTTCAAAAGTAGACAACATCATTTTTCCACAGATGAACGTATGGGCATTGCTGGATCGTCTTAGACTTCAACATTGGTCAAGAATATATATACTTTATGGGGTCCAATTCTTTTTGGAAGGCATTAAAACTGTATTTTGGCGGAGTCGTTCTGGCAAGGGCTGTGGGAGGGACATTTCACCTTTGTCTTAAAACTCTAAAAATAAATGTTTGGGATAATTAAATGTAAAATTAATTTTTATTTATTAATATTTTTTTTATAGGGTCATTTAGGGGGCAAAGGGGGAGGACAGGGTAGGGCAGAGGAGTACCAGATTAAGTCTCAGCTTCGTCATTAAAGCTTAAAAATGTTATTTTTAAGGAATGTAGGCTTAAGTAAAACAATTTGTTAAATTTTTACATTATTTTAGCATATGATAACGCCCACTAAAAAGGGCGGGGTCCAAAAATGATTTATTTCTTTTTTGTGACTCCAACTTTAACGCGTTGGATCTTCTTTAATATAAAAATATATCATTTGCTGAACAAAATTACAAAAAAGAAACTTTAAAATTGATGTTGTTTTTTAGAGGATGGTTTAGTTCTTCTTTGGGGAACTTTTTTCCCTCTCGCCCGATTTAGCCCATCTCCAAACGTAATCTGTGCTATCCCTCAAGAGTGTAGCTCTTTTCGTTTGGACTGAATCGTAATTTTGTTAAGCAAATGATACATTTTTATATAAGAGAAAGGTCCAAAGCTTTGAACATTTTTGGACCACGCCCTTTTTAGTGGGCGTTGACGTAAGATATTATATGCAAAAAATGTAAATATATAACAAATTGTGTTACTTAAGCCTACATTCCTCAAAAATAAAATTTTTAAGATTTTATGACGAAGCGGAGACGTTCTTCGATCTTCCTCTGCCCTATCCCCCTTTGCGAGCTAAATGACCCTATAAAAGATATGTTTTTCCTACACTTAATTACCTCAAAATTTAAGTTTTACGACAAAAGTGAAATGTCTCCCCCACTGTCCTTCTCGGAATGACCCTATTAAAATAGAGTTTTAAAATTAGGCACAGAAAAAATATTTTAAGGGAACTCTAACCCACCAGCTTAAATATTTTCAATTTATTCACTAAATATTTGGAAGTTATTTAAGATTCGAACCGATCAAATATAACGTTTTTACTTATTTTGTTGTCGATTTTTGTTAGCAAAAAAATTTATTTTTAAAATAAATCACACATTTTAAATAGAGTTTTTAAAACGCAAAGTTTCAAAAAAATTTGTTAATTGTTAATTTTTTTTTTTGGGCTTAAGTTCGAATCTGCATGAGTGCAAATGATTTTTTTTTATTGATTTTTATTAATAAATGAATTTTGTTCAAATTCTATTTATTATTTTTTATATTAAAATTGGAATATTATTAAAAAAAATTTTTGTGTTTTTCAGTTTTAAGCACAAACAAGTTTTGTTTTATTTATGTTTTCTTTTCTACAAACATGCAGCACATTTTTATTATTAATATTTTTTTAATTTCTGGTTAAACTTAATTTTAAACCAAAAATTTATTTGCTTAAGGGATGGTAGGCAAATTTCTAATAAAGACATAATATTGTTATGTTTCTCTGAAAAGTACAAAAAATATTGCACCCGGCTTAGGAAAGAAAACAACACAAGTTTAGTCGCTAAATGCTTGAGCTAAAAGGATGTTGGCAAATAAAAAGCTTATTTGCCGAAAAGAAATTGTTAGGCAAATATATATGGAGCTATCAAAGACCCCTCGCATAATTAGCGTGCAGTCTACTGATGGTTTACTGTAACTGACAATGAAATAGGGGCATTAACGGAGACAATATCTCAAATAAACTGCATTAATATTTTCGGATAAAGTCTACGGAAAAAATCCAACAAAATATTTTAATTAAAAAAAAAAAAATATTTGTAAAACACACGTTCACCCCCTGCAAATATTTTGATTCTTAATTTATTTGTGTTGTACTTTGCGATTTTTACAATATTATTTTGTGCTAATTTTCCACATGAGGAAAATCTCGCTATTGACCTTGCGGCGAGGGGCAAACAGATGTTTGTTGCAATGTCACAGAGAACAAAACAGTGTCGCATGTTTGAAAAATTTCATTAAATATGCAAAAACTGCACTGCATTTATGGTAAAGCGAAATGAAAATATTCGTTCCTACAAACGAATGAACTTGGAATAATAAATAAATTTCATTTTATAAATAACACAAACAATGGCAAAACAATTTTTCTTGAATTAATATTTGTAAAATTAATTAAAAGTACTAAACAGGAGATTGCAAAAATGCATAGAAAAGCAAAAACAACAGAAAATTTTAAGAATTAAAATAGTCACGAATGAAATTGCGATCACTTGAAAAATACCTGTAGGGATGGATGAAGTAGGGGGGCTTAAAAAAGTTAAAGAGAGTGTATGTGAATAATTCAAAAAACAAAAATTTTAATATTAAGCATTTATTTGGCCCTCTGCTTAGGCAGGAATACAAACAACACGTTAAGTTGCTCAAACAGCCAGACAATGTCATCACTGAAAATATTAATTAACAAAAAGGTCACTGAAGCCGATAGACTCTGGAACCCCTTGCCCAGCTGCAAAACTTGCTACGGGTATATGCTGATCTTTAGATGAATACAAACAAAAATGAGGGGACAGACAGACAGGCAGCAGAAAAATGCAAAACAAAACAACAACACGAAAATTGTCCGAGACCTTCTCACTAGTTTAAAAGCTTTTCGTAAGTGTATAATTGACAGCAAAAACTTAAACTTAAACAGCAAAAACAAAAAATTAAAAAATTATATTATAAATAAAAAAATCTCCAGCATTGTTATGCAAATGACAACGTTTGACACGCAAAGCGACAAAATCAACAACCTACAAGTGCATAATGGGAACAATAATGCGGGTTGCACCAGCCGCAGCAACAACATCTCTCACTGTTGTTGTTTGCAAAAAAAAAAAAAAACAACAACAACAGTGAATTTAGTCACAAATACACGATTGCAGTCAGCCGGTGTTGCTTTTTTTTAACAAAAAAAAAAAGTGAACCACTCATAAACCCATCACATGATGATGACGATTGTGATGATCATCATGATAATAATGGGAGTGCATACTTTGTACTTCATTTTTTTTTTTTGCTTCTTAATTTATTTTCGCTGTTTAATTGTAGTTTTAAAGGTGACTTTAAGTAACTTGAATATTGCCAACCAACCATTCAACGCATCGCAAATAAAACTTAAATAGTCGACAGACATTCTCAAACACACACTCGCACTCACATTCGCATTCACTTAAGGTGCATTTCAATTAAAGCTTTCAAATTGCACTTGTTACATCAATGTTTTTAAGAAAAGTTACGGAACAAATTAATACCGATAGGAGGTAACGGTGGCACGCCTGAAACTGTTGAGTGTTGCAATTTTCTTTTGAATGTGTTTCTTAGAATTTGTGCAATAGTGTTCCTTTAGGCCATGCCAAATTTTGGTAAAATAAATAATGAAGAATATTTCGAAAAGAGCGAAAATTGGAATGACAACATACAAGTGTGATTCATACATAAATATTACAATAAAAGTATTTTGTTTGATAGCCGTTTTGACATTTGCACAGAAAAAAATATATGTCCAAAAAAAATTTTTCAAAAATTTTTATTTACCATTTTTTTAAAAAGCAGGCAGCAAAATATTGAAAAATAAATGCATTTTCAATAATCCGGCATACGATTTTGTTCATAAAATGAGCAAAAATCGTCATAAAAAAACTAAAACAATTTTTTTAGTCTGTAGTGTGAACGCTGCCACATCTCTTTGTCATATTCCGCCTTATTCTGTAAGTATTTGTCAACGTCACATCAAGATGATGTCAAGACTAAGACATCTTCCTATTCGTTTTCCTCAGCATTTAATTACTTTTCGCAGCCTCCTATTATTTTCTACGGCTTAGAAAATAGTCTGACTATTTTTGGCAGCATTAACCATCAGTTGCCTTTAACCTGAATGTAACTGCTCTATTTTTCGTATTGTGTTGACGTGACACAGACAAACAGTTACAGAATAAGAGGTATTGTAATAAATATGTTTAATCAGTCGCAAGTTAATCAACAACAATCCTTCATGTCAACTATTTTTTGTGTGCAGCCAGATCCCTGATCGTTTACTCTTTTTCCGGAGTTTTGCGTCTCACTGGCATTCATTAATTTCTGCAGCTCAGCTATTGGTATAAATTTATCTTTCTTGTGAAAAATTGTTCATAGTTTGAGACATGTGCTGTCAGTTAAGCGTTTTAATAACATCGCTGACATGTGCTCGAAATCAACCCTTTTGGCATCTGTACACCAACATTTTAGCAAATTTAGTTTGCAAAGCATTTTTCAAATAAATAATTTAATAATAATTAACTTTATTAATTATAATTACTTAATTTATTATAATTAATTTTTAAATTTTCATTTATACAGGGTGGCCCAAAAGACACTGAAGGATTAAAAATAGTTATATCTTTTTTGTGTTTAATAATTTTTGTTTGGAAGAAAATGGACACCATTTGAGAGATGTTATATTTCACACTTAGATGAAAAAAAATTTCCATGAATTAAATATTTAAAAACAAAAAACAAAAAAATTAATAAAAAATAAAAACAAAAAAAAATCAGTTATTTTTAATCCTTCAGTCTTTTTTGGGCCACCCTGTATAATCGATCTTGCCACTGACTGCGATTTCGTTCGGAAGCTGATTCCGTATTTTGTATCTTGATAAAACAAAGAAGTGACAAAATTTTGGAATGGAATCTTTTTTCAATATCACTGGCTAATTCTGTTCGTGATATAAAAAATAACTCGGAAAAATTGTTTCGTTTATCGTTTTTTAAATAACCAAAATACGGAAATTCCATTTCAGTACTAAATCAGAGCCAGAGCCAACGCCGACTATTTAAGTGGAAGCTTTACATTAATTATTATTAATTTATTTATTTGAAAAATGCTTTGCAAAGTAAATTTTGTAAAATATTTCACAGAAATTTTGGTTGAAGCTTTCCTGACGTTCTGCATTAGGTCCACTGAAATGCGTAAAGGATAAAAACTGCATCAACGTTCACTTGGAATTTTTTTCTGAAATTTGTGAAAAAAGAATCAGCACCATTAAAATTATTGTTTTTGTTTTAATCTTGGACCAGCACTCAGGGTATGACCCCTACATATGCAGTGCATTGCGCCGAAACTAGAAAGGAGGGGTAGTATTGTGAGGACAGATGAAGAAAGATGAGAAAAGATAATTTTCTGTAGCTATTTCAACCTTTTTATTTCGCCGGCTATAATTTTTTGCTACAGGACCGACGAAGGAGGGTGCTCTGCTTTTTAGTACATGATCGTGTCAGTCGCTGCCAATTATATTCAGTGACCAGTGACTATGCCTTCATCATTGAAACAGGCTGGCAACAACTAACACAACCCTGCGCTAATGCTGATCAGAAGAATTCAACACTATATTTCATGACTCAGCGCGGCGTTGAACCCAGGACCCTTCGCTTCATAGTCTCGTGTTCTACTACTTCAGCCAACAGCAACCCCAAAATACTAAAAATTAAACAACAATTCCTAATTTTATAATTTTATTGAATTGCGTCTATCCAAGTAATTCGATGAACGAATAAATTCGTGTTTTGATCAGCAAGATCCTGCGATTTCAGTCTGATAAATTATTTCAATTTGAGGATGTATAAAATTTCTACTTTATTCCCGCCACTGATCTAATTTCAAACAGAATTTTTACTGGACATTATTTTGGTTCTTAACTTAATAAATATATACCACCAAAGGCGATGGGTGGTATATATTTATTATTGTATAGAAATAAGGAAACTCAGTAAAGTAATTTTTAATCAACTGGACAGTGGAATTCATGGCATTTATCAAACTCGTCGAATTTAGTTGCATTGTGTAGTTGTTATATACCAGCAGAAGAAGTTGAATTATCTTACATTTTCTATATATTTTGCTAGCAATAGCTGCTTGATAGATGCAGCTCGGTCCACACTCTCTGTGGAATGTCTATATGCATTTCATTAGTGCTTTACAAAATCATCAGTAGACTTTAACCACAGTTTTGAAAAGTTAAAAACCTCTTATCTTATGCAAATAATTCCGAAAACCATCTGAGAATTCACAATTTGTAAATTACAAACTATTTTCAAAAATCATAACAGAATAAGCATACTACGCCTTGAAACTCATACAAAAATAAATCAACAAACAAAAAAAAATTCGACATGAATCTATTTTATTTTTCTACACCTTTATACAATCAGAAATCCATTGGATAACAAGAAAAGTATTTATAAGTATTTATAGTATTTATTTTAAAATTTTATTACAATATTCTGTTAAAGCAAACCAAAAATATAAGATAAACAATAAGACACATGATTACTGATGATGAAAATGTAGCAGTTTTCAAAAATAGCTCTGTCCTGCTCTGCTGCATAAGTTGAATATTAAATTTATGTTAAAACCTGGAATAATCTACATGAATTTCTAAATCTAACACTAAAACCTTCAGACTATAACATTTTAAATTAATAGAAAATACCCAAAACATAAATATATTTATAACAAACTAATAAAACTGAAGTACTAACATTTCCCCCACCTGCAAAAGATATGCATATATACATTTGAGTTATGCATTATTATTTTTGTTGTTGTTTATTTTGTTCAGCTTGCAAATATGTTGCATGTATCCTACACATGTTGATTGTCGTCGCAAATGATGTTAGTATTGTAATTTTTCTTTTCTGCAGCCATAATTATCGTTAAAACGCACACACAAAAGGCAGCCAGCAAAGCAGTTTGGATCATGTAAAAACATATGAAAACTACAATTTACTTAAAAAGTTGTGTGTAACTTTAATAATGAGATTCTCATGCGTTCCATAAATATTCGTTGTTCTACTGCCTATTTTTTTTTTTTTGTTTAAATATTTTGCAACTTTCCGCCACTAGGAACAAATACCTTCAAATGCAGAGAAAAACGAGTCCCCTTTTAACTAACATTTAGTTAATGTTTGTGTGCCAGGTTTTTCTTCTTCTGCAGTCTTTATGACATATTTCGATGAGATTCTCTTTCTTCGGGCATAGACAATTACTACTACAGCTGGGAGTTTTGTAGTTTTCTTTCTTTGGAACGCATTCGCTGATGTTTTGGCAGTGCATTAAAGCAGTCTGTCCCTGTCTTTACGTTTTTATGAAGGTCTACAGAAAACGTTGACATGCAAAGATTTTGTTTCTCCATTTGCCACTGTAAAATTTAATTTGATTCTTCTAAGCATGAAGCGCAGCGCGTAAATAAAGAAAAATGGCGTTGTAAGTGAGTGAGCTTTAAATGTTTAAAAACTATATAATTAATGTTTTACCTTAAATAATTGTATGCTATATTGCTGGAAAAAAATAAATAAATAAAAAAACAAAAACATAAACCATAATTATTTAAATGAAAATGGAAAAAATTACTAGTTTCAATTGCAAAATCTTGAACAATTTAACGAGTTAACTCGAATATTGTTTCTCGTCTAAAGAATATTTTGATTCACGTTAAAGTGTTTTGAAATAAATTTCAGAAAATAATTCTTTTTATCGTAAAAAATAAAAAAATTTTTGCTCAAAATATATTGGAGCCTAAAAATATCGTAAAAAATTTCATAAATTTTTTTAAGGAAAAAGAAAAAAAAAAATAAAAAAAAAATAATTTCTAACAAAATTAATAGAACATAATCAACTTTTGAGATATCGAAGACAACGTCCGTGTTAATATAATTTTTGTAAAAATTACTTTTTACAACGAACTTTCTTATGTAAATTGTTAATTTTTTCAACGGGCTTAATTTCGAATCTGCATGACTGCAAATGATTTTTTATTATATTATTAATAAATTAATTTGTTCAAATTCATTTATTAATAAAATATTTATATTAAGATTGGAATATTAAGAATATTTTCAATAATCAGTACTGATCCGTTCTGCTGGTTTGATGATTATTGAAAATATTCTTAATATTCTAATCTTAATATAAATAATAAATAGAATTTGAGCAAATTCATTTATTAATAAAGTAATAAAAAATCATGCAGATTCGAACTTAAGCCCGTTGAAAAAATTAACAATTTACATAAGAAAGTTCGACTAATAAAAATTCATACATAATTTGAATTACTTTTTACTTTATAAACAACAAGAAACTTTTTATAGAAAAATACAAAAAAAAAAATTTATTACCACCGGTTTGATACAGTTCTCGTATGCAATTTGCTAATAAAATTTGTATAAATAAAAATTTTTATCATATTCAACTACGCGGTGACCAGCAAAAATATACATGTGTACTGATGATGAAAGTGTAGCGGCTTTCGAAAACAGCTGTTCTACTCTGCTGTGTAAGTTAGATAATTAAAAACTGACGGTGACTTTCCCTTGTGCCTAGGAATATTTATCATATCTTTCTGCATTTAAAAAACACATTTTCAAACAATTAATCAATCTTAATTGAAAATTAATATTAACTAATTTTAATTAATAATAATTAAAATTAGTCATAAAAGTTTCAAAATTTACTTTTTAAGGAAGCTTGGTTTAAGGAATATAAATTGTTAAATATTTACACTATTTTTGTATATAATCTTTTACGTCAACGCCTACTAAAGGGGGCGGGGTCCAAACATTTATTTTTCTGGCTCCAAGTTTAACACTTTGGACCGTCTTTGATATAAACAAATAAAAATTATGAGAGTTTAATAACAGCGTAATAAAACAAAATTTCATATGAAATTTGCTCTATTACACTCTTATAAGCCTCTCATAATTTTTATGAATAAGGCGGATAGGATTTGCATAACAAAATTACAAAAAAAAAAAACTAAATTGTTTTTCAGATGTTGGTTAAGTTCTTCCTCAGCCCATTTAGGAACTTGACTTGCTCTATCCTTTAAAATTCATCTCTACCGAATTTGAAAGGTCTGCCTTTTTTCGGTTGGACTTAAGTAATTCAAAGTTATCGTTTTAGGGGTGTATAGATAGAGTCCGTTTTCTGAGGTACAAAGCAACTTTAAGCGAACTTCAAAGTGTGTACTCACCCAAGTCTTTCTTACTTCGCTCCGTGAAAAGCAAGACCTAAAAAAAAAAATTAACCTTGTCTATGCAAAACAGGTCCTACTGTGCACTGGGGCTAACTAATGCTAATCTTCTGGGAACATTCAGATAGTAGTGCAAGTTTCAATTAACTAAGAGCCCTAAAAAATAATAATGCTAAGAACAAAGCTAAAATAATCATTAAAAATATGTTGTTAAAAAAATACGAAATTCACTCTTGGTAGCATTTTTGCAACTTCACATAATAACTCATTCTGTGGTAAAATGAATGATGTTTCCCTTAATATATTGTATGACGAATTTCTTACGATGTGGGCTATTAAAAACTTTCTTGTTAATATTGTATTATACATATATTTTAGACTAGCAAAATTTGCAAGGGTTGAAAAATCAGTTTCTAACGAAGACTAAGTTTTCTAAATACTCAAAATATGTTAAACTTATACCCCCTTATTCATAAAAATTAAAAGAGTCTAATAACAGCGTAATAAAACAAAATTTCATATGAAATTTGCTCTATTAGACTCTTATAAGCCTCTCATAGTTTTTATGAATAAGGGGGATATACCATAAGGCTTATTCATAAAAAATATTTTAGATTTATAACAGATTTATAAAACAGATTTCCATACAAAATTTTGTTTCATAAACCCTTTATAAAGCAGAAATATTTTTTTTTAATAAGGCATTATATATAATTTAGGAATCTGTCTTTAGAATTAAAAAAAAAAACAATTTACTTTTCCTTAGCTAAAAATAATATCATTTATCTTTTTATAACATTATCACAACTACCCTCGCATATGTTCCTCTAAACTCCCTTTTGCTGTTGTTTATTGTAAGCAATTTACAAAAAAAAATAAATAAAAAAAAAATTGCGTCACTTTTAATGTAATTTCCCACTTTTTCTCACCGCCATCTTCATGATCATATTAAACACAATAAGGTTGTTTTTAATTGTTTTGCTTAGTGTTGTTGCTGTTGTTGTTGCTATTATTTTCTCATCCATAATTTACGAGTTTTGTTGTTAAAAGGTTGTAATTTTTAATACTTTTATCGTACAGCAACCATGTAGCCGTCGTAGACGACTATGTTTGCAATAAATTTTCTTTTATTGAAGTTTTTAAGACTTGGAAAAGTTGACGACTTCAGCTGCTTATTATTAATATAGTTGTTGTTATTAATGTTATTAAATAAATAAATTCCAAACGCATGTTTGTTGGATTTATATTTTAAAATATTATAAAAGTGTGAACATTTTAATGAGTGCATTAATGTAATTGTATTGCAGTTTTGTGCTTCTAAATTGCATAATTTTTGGAAGAAGTTGAGTATCAAATTCTAAGCTTTTACAAAAATTTTTCGATTAATTGTCATTAATTAATCGATTTATTCGTTATTCCAAAATCGTCATTTTAAAATTATTCGAACAAGAATTTAGTTTCATTTGATCGATTAATTGCATTATTCTTAATCGGATGACAACTTCAGCTATTATCCATCGATATGGAACGTAAAACTGGAATTGTGAAGCTTTTTAAACGACCAACTAATAAATAATATTGTAAATGTAAAATCCGGTTGGACAATTTCAATAATTCTCATTCAAGCACAAAAACGCACACACACACACTCATACCTACTATTCTATGTATATGTGTGTGTGTGTGTGTAAGAGTCTGCCACACAATCGATAAATTTTATTTTATGTGGAAAACACAAAAAGACAACACGATATGCATACTGATGATGCTGATAATTACAGGCCATCATTACAGCGTAATATTGAAAAATTGCCATAAATTACAGTGTTAAATGCAAAATATTATTCTTGTGTAAAAAACTAGTGACAAATCACAGCCAAAGGCTGGTCATATATTTTAAAAATGCATTTAATTAATGAATATTTCATGTACACAAGACACAAGACGCTGCTTAGAAGTAATTCATTTTGTTAGAAGACTAAAATGCGGCAATAACATCCATTTTGTCTAGAAATTCTTAGAGCAGGATATTTTTGTATGCATTAGGCAGAGAGTAGGCAGACAACAGCTTGAACATTTTCATGGCGCAAGATGCCTTGTCATTGCCCTGTGATCGAGACCCATATTTGTGGTAGATTTTGTTTTCTTTTCACTATCACTAGTGAGTGATTGACACATCAACTGTAATATGACATGCAGCTTGCAGTTCTTGTGATAATAATACGTAATTATTTATTTGATCTATAAATATATATATATATATATATTTTTTATTAATGTACGGGTTTTCGTACGATAATCGGAGTTCAAGAGGAAAATATTTTAATCATGTTTAGAGAAATAATAATCGGTGCACGTTTTTTTCTCTATTCAAGTAAATAATATCATATTTAATCCTTCAATGCAATTACTTTTAACAGAGTTGCCAAAGTTTTTTTTTATAAATGATTAAAGGACTTCAAATAAAAATGCATAGATTGTAAATTCATAGTTATGAAAATGGGCAAATATAAAAAAATTGTTACGATCGTTATTATGACTTGGTGCGGGGGACTTGGAAAATAAATGAAAAAATATCGGTTATTCCTAATTTAACGTTAGAATTTTAGAAAAAATTTAACAATTTGTTTTAAATCAGAAACTGCCGAATTGTTTTCACTTCCATTAGATCCCTCACTGTGCAACACGAGCTCTACATACGAGGTCTGTTCAAAAAATTTAGATTATTCTTAAATTTCAGATGGTACGTGCATTTCATTAGCATTTTTTTTACATCGCGAAAATTCACCTTCTTGCTTCTTCGCAATTTTGACACATCAAAAGCAACACCGTTGCCAAAAGCAGCGCCGTCCTCAACCATTGTATTCACCAGATGTTCTCTGTTCTTATGCTTGAAGAGAGCCATGAAGTTATGCCGCTTTGCGATGATTGATGAGGTAAGAACTTAATCGCTGAAAGAATTCAAGGACAACTGTGCTGGAGGAGTGTATTGTATCTGAGGGAAACTACTGAAGGGGATAAAGGAGAAATTGATGACTAAATAAAAAATTGTTGAGAAAAAATTTAAATTCACTTAGTAATAAGTGGTGACCAAGAAAATACACATGAGTACTGATGACGAAAGTGTAGCGGCTTTCGAAAACAGCTGTTCTACTTATTAATTTTATTTTTAAGAAATTTTCTTTCTGACTCATATTAAGAGTAGAATATTTAGAATATTTTTATAATCATCAAAGTAGTAAAAAGGATCAGTACTGACCGTTACTCGACCTCATCAGCGTTCTTTTTTCAACTTTTTCCACTTTCCACGGTGATACTAGTCATTAGGAATATCAACTATTTATTTAAGGTTTTTTTTACGAAATAGAATATGAGAATTTCTTATACAATTTTTTTTTAAATTGAATCAGTTTTGGTTTTCACGAAATTTCCCAACCCTGACGATTATTATTTGAGATATTACATTTCCAATTTGGAAGAAGCAGAGCCACCGGCTGCTGAGATCAAAAGCTTTTTATTATTTATTTATTTAATAAAATAACTTGAATTTAATAAAAATGCCTCAAAAATAATTTGCAGATTGCAGATTTGAACTTGAGTCTGAATAAAAAATTTTTATCTTAAAATTTTTTAAATTATTTTTCTTTCAAATGGAATTCAACGAAATACAGCATTAGATTATTTTAATTTTAAATCAAACTGCCCCTATAAAAACTGCCGATTTTTCAAAATTTTTTTTATAATCTTACGCTTTTCCAATGCGGAGTAATTACTCTGAAAATAGTGCAATGGGTTTTCAGAAGAATTTATTTATACACAATTTTTTTTTAAATTGGTTCAATTTATTATTTCATGATTTTAATTAATTTTGTAACATTTTAATTTAATAACAGCAAAATTGCCCCGCGTTGCGTGTTGGCAACTCTACAAAAAATCTCAAACGAGTGGAAAATATAAAATGGATTATAAGCAGTAGCATGTGTGTGTGTGTGTAATCATATAAGTGTGTACCCAGATGAAACATCTGCAACCATTTTTTTTAATAAAGACTGGCAAATCTCTATTAATACTTTTTTTCTAAGCGATGGCTGTTACAACATTTTGTTTAAAGTGTCATCCAAGCATGAATTTATTAAAATGAAAAAAAAATAACAAATAAAAAAATCCAGAATAAAGAAAATTACGGAAATGCTAAGTAAGTGCTGAACTGTATGATATCCTTGCAAACGTCCTTTATATGTATGTAATAGCCGAGCAACACGATGCTGGTGCTGCAACAAACAATTGCTAAAGGAAAAATATCATTTTAAGCCTAAATATCATATTTACATCCATTCCCATAGTTCAGCATGCAATCCAATACAATTACGAAACACAATAGATCACAAATACAGCAATTATTTCATCTAATTTCCAAATGTTTGCTTGTTCATATACCAGCGAATGAATGCATTTGTATTGTAGTTTACATTTTGATGTAGGCTGTTAAGGCTGATGGTTTGTGGCTTCTTATTTGCTGTTGCACAAAATATTCCAGCATCAATGTGTTCACGCTCACATCATGGCTATCAGCAAGTACATGAGATGGATTTTTGGAGGGAGTCGATTTCAAAGCATGTTGTTACATCAGGATTACAATGATAAGTTTGTTGTTGTTTTCAGTGTTTTGTTTTATTAAAACATTCATCTATGCAACTATTTTGTAGACGAATGCATTACCAGTTCCCAGGTAAAACACCATATGACAAGATTATTTCTAAAACTACCCTCAAACGCAGAATAACAAAACACAAAGAAATATTTGTCAATATCAGTTTTTGTGTCATAATTTTGAGGGATGTTTCAAGCATTCATTTATTCAGCCATCCCATTCTCATTGTCATTGTCATGAGAAAATTTATTTATTTTTTATTTGCCAAGTCCTAAACAAAACAAGTCCAAAAAAAATATTCGTTACGTTTTTTTTTTGGATTTTTTTTAAACATGACAAACAATTCTGAATTTGTGGCAGGAGTTTTATTGTTGTACTTGTGCAATTCTTCTAATGCTCTTCTATCTATTTGGCAAAACAAGGAGAAAACAAAATCAATTATATGAGATGGGTTGGTTCCTGGTTATTGTCTGTTCACACAATCAAAATATCTTTTATTTTATTTTATTTATTTTTTTTGTGTAACTCATACTTGCTGTTTATTTTTTATTTCCTATTATCTTTTATATATAGGAGTGCATGCACCGCACATCTTTGTTCTTATGAGTGTTTGTTTGTATTTTGTACAAAACTTTCCCAGTGTGCGTGAGTGTTTTGTAGGCAGGCCAACACAAATTAAATTCGTTCATGTTGTTTTCAGTTTTCTTTAGATTTTGTCAAATTGTCATTCGTGGTTGGTTGACAATTAGCGTGACATTCGTTTGTTGTGATTGTGAGGTCTGTGAGTTATTCTGTTGAATCAGCAGCCTATTGGTTGTTGTGTTTTTTTGTAAATAGAGGGGAAAATTATAGGGGAAAACTATTTTCATATCTTGTTTATTTTGGTTTCTATTTTAAAATGGCTTTTATTTTAAGGAACAATTTTATTTTTGATGTGTAAACATCTATACGCTGGGAGTAAAAATATTTTTCACAATACAATCACAAATTTAGAGTAAGATCATATGGACAACAAGAAGTACAGAGAAACTTAACAGCTGCATAGAAATACACTCAACACCATCTAGTGTGCAATAGACTTGTGTCCAACTAGGTCATTCGCTCAGTTTTGACAAGAACATCTGATCAAACCCATTTAAATTACATAGGTTTGATTAAAGGTTCTTGTCAAAACTAAGCGAATGAGCTAGTTGGACACAAGTCTAGTGTGCAATAGTATGCAAATAATGAAATGAGTACAAAAACATTTAATATTAATAACTTTTAAAAAGATTTTTTGCACATTTAATAAGAAATTTACTAAAACAAAGCTAAATAAGGAAAACAAAAAACTAAACTTGCCAAACTAAAAGTCTTCTTCGTCTATGAGATTGTCATTCATACGCACAACAAGAAGTACAGAGAAACTTAACAGCTGCATATAGACACCATCTAGTGTGCAATAGTAGCTACTAATTTTCATTAACATATAATTGTACTAGCGCTGTACAACTCGAAAACCATTGCTGTAATATAACTACATGCATTACATTTCAGTAAACAGCTGATTAATAGCGTTTTCATTACTAGATGTTTACACATCTCCCCTGCTCTTTTGTATACCCTAAAAAATAGAATTGGAAGGTATATTCAGTAACGTAGCGCACCTGTAAAGTATATATTCTGGATCAGTGCTGAAATCTAAGACGATCCAGCCACGTCTGTCTGTATATCCATGCGTCTGTGGAAATCACGATTCAGTGCAAATAAAAAGAGCTAGACCCTTAAAATTTGGTACAGATAAATTTTGAAGAATAGGTCACAGGTCAAGTTCGTAAATGAGCTGAAGAGGGACAGAGGGGAAAAAACTCCCCTAAGAAGAACTAAAACTACCTCTCACAAATAACATAGCTTTTATTTTATTTTTTTACAATTTTGCTAAGCAAATGGTATATTTATATGTCAAAAGAAGATCCCAAGCGTTGAACTTGGAGCCAGAATATCACATAAATCCATTTTTTAACCCCACCCCTTTTAGTGGGCGTTGAAGTAACATATTACATGAAAAAATTGCGCAAATATTTAACAAATTGTATTACTTAAGCCTACATTCCTTAAATATTAAATTTTTAAGATGCATAGGCTAATTGTTCGAAATTTGATTTTAAATCTCAGAAAGACATTTCAAACAAATTTCGAACAATTAGCCTATGAATCTTAATTCAATTTAATATAGCAATATAAATGTTCGTGAAAATATTTACTATTTAAATTTTGAAGCTTTTACGACGAAGCTGAGATGCTCTCTGACCTTCCTCTGTCCTACCCCTCCACCCACTGTTGCCCCTAAATTACGCTACCAAAAAAAAAATTTTTTTTTCTGCACTTAATTACCCCAAAACTTTACTTTTTAAGTTTGAAGGATAAAGGTGCGATGTGTCCTCCACGGCCCTTCCCGGAATATCCCTGTCAAAATAGAGTTTTAAAATTGGATACAGAAATGTCTTAAAAGAACTCTGACACTAGCATTTATTTACTAAGTATATGGAGGATACTTACTTACTTGTTTTCCTGGAGGAGCACTCAGGACCCTTCACATGCGATATATTGTTTGTAGGGCGAATGATAGAGGGGGTAGTGTTTGCCAAAGAATGGGTTTTCTTTGCAATGCGTGGCACCTTCACCAAGAATACATGCGCCTTAAGTGAAAAATTATCGACTTTTGGTCACAAGTTTCCTAATATCACTTGTGCACAGTCTATTGTAGTAGAGGTAAAACAGTTACGTCCACGATCCATTGAACCAATAGAGTTACTATCGATGAGCTTCTTCCCCCCTATCCTCTACGTGATCGATTAACTTAGAAATAGGCTTTGAAACACCGGCCCATGCATGAGAGTTTTATTTCAATTTCAGTCGGGTGCAGGGGCTAATACATAAATAATGAGGAGATCTGAGGACCGGCACTAATTAAAAAGAGAATTAAAAATAAAGTAAGAAAATCATTTGAATGTTTCTGCATAACTACGGACAGTCCTCTTTTTTTACATGATGTCCTCTTAGATAAACAAAAGTTAAAGTGTCCTTTTTTTAATTGAAATGTCCTTTATTGACCTTTTTGTTTTGATTGTTATTACTTTTTTTTTAAACTCCAAAATTAAAAGTTTTATTTTCTCAATACAATAAAAGTCAAAAACACCAATACAATAGAAATTATTATCATCAAATGGATTGTGCGGAAATGAAAATCTTTTTCTCAAATGACTGCAATATTTCTGGACATATTTTAAGTTCTGGACATATTTTCTTTAAAAAACATTAATATGTATATGTAAGTAAGTCGGCCATGCCTAGAATATATGCAATTGACTAGAAATAGTAAAACCAATTTTTATTACATTTGCAAATGCCCACATTTTAGGGTTCAAAAATATGGTCACCGTATGCGTAACTGACCTGCCAGACGGTACTTCAAATCGTATTCCTATATTGTGAGGGACTTGCGCTGATTCCAAGCTTCAGTGGCCATGATCAGGTATGTGATTACTTACGGTCATACTCATCTGTAGAACAGGGCATTAAACTCTAGTATAACTGTCAGGAATAGACATTACAAAATAATTCTAATGAAATAGCTTCTTTCCTAATATTTTTTTCTTACAAAAAAGAAATATTTATACGTTTCCAAAGAAATCACAAGTCAGTTAATTGGCCAAAACTATAACATCAACTGGCCATTATGGAAGTGTTTGTTGAATGTTCCACTCTTTACAAAAACAAAAAAAAACTGTATTTTCAGCGCACAACTACAAATTATGACTATTTTGTGGCGTGCAGTTACAATTAATGCAAGTTGTTACTGTACAATAAGAAAAACTGCTACTTTAATATTTCGAACAGAGTCTTAACGGTTGATAAATTGTTTGCATATTAACCAAAGAAAAAAAGATACTGGCAACTAAGAAAATTTATACGCTATATGTATGTAAGTATGTGTGTGTGTATGTGTTTGACTTACATTAGTTTCGCTTGGTGACTCTATTAAAACTCTTTAGAAAATAGCAAAGACGCTACGAAAAAATGAAAATTAAGAAAAAGTTTGTTGCCAACAACCGAAAAAAAAATTTTTTTTTTCTATCCATGTACACATTTATGCAATTAACATTTCTAAAGAGAAATAAAATATGAATAATAAAATCCCCAAACACGAGTCTCTAACTGATTAACGAACATGTGCCAGGTGCCATGATCAGCGAAGCCAAACATGTGTCGAGTACGCATTTCTAGTTACAACTTACAAACTAAAAACCAAATCATAAAAGAATAAGCTTCAAGTAGCGCCAACTAGCCGGAGCTAGATGGAGCAAAATATGTTGGGCAAAAAAAAAAAACTCCTTTAAACAAAAACCTTTTAAACGAACAACACAATGAAAATCAGCCAAAATAATTTCAATGACTGCTGCACTTTCCTTACAACATTCAAACAATTGCAATATGTGGTAAGAAAATTTCCAAATATTTTACTGGTTGGTGGTGGAAATTCACCCTATAGTATTTAACAAAAAAAAAAATTGATTCTTTTACATAAAAATTAAGTTGAAGATTTTTAGACTTCTCAATCACTTGAGTAGAAGTTTTAATTAATACCCTTATATTAATGCAACGTATTCTTATATTAATGCAAGCTGTACCACGTGTGCCGCGCAACCCCCACTGTCTCTTCTAACAGGATACTGGAGAGAGTATCGCCAATGTTCAGTGATCAGTGTCATAACTCTTTCTCTGAAATAGGGCGCCAACAAATAACAGAACCAATCACTACTTATCAGACAAATTTGACAGCATGCGTGAATGCTGCTCCGAACTCGGGACTTTCAACTTTTTAGTCACGCGTTAACTACATAAATACATCAGCCAACAGCACCTTATTTATGACTTTCTGTATTTTTTTTATAAGGATGACCTTATTTAAATGCTTAATATAGGGCATTTTAACATCATATTTTTGTTATAACTGTATGCACATGTATATGTGACTACTTATGCATCTGTATTAGTGCATGAGTATTTATGCTATGATTTAGCACACTCTGGTCATCATTTTTATTTCGTTGGTCGTGTGTCTCTATTATTATTCTGATTACAAACCATCTCAAATCACTTAAGCTTGACTTTTTTATTTGTAACAAAAAGAAAAGAAGTAGACGTAGCAGAAAACCCATCTTATTAAATCGTGTATCATCCAGAAAAGCAACAATAAACTTGCTGTCCGCCACTCTTTGGCTGAACATCTAGTATCTGAAACATCAGCAGCCGCAGTTACAGTAAATTTGTTGTTGTTACAATCTTTCAGCTGCTGTTATAAAATCGTTCGTTCATAAGACAAACCTTAAAGAAAGTTTCTAAGAAATTATTATACTTATAGTACGTGTCTATAGAGATATATATATTTTTTTATGTAGCGGTTTTTCTTCAATTTCCCTGCTACTAGCGTCGCTTGAACAAAAGATAGGAAAAAACATAAAGGGTAACTTAACTGGCCATTGCACACATTATTATTTTTCTTATAATATTTAAAAATATGTATTTTGAACAATTAAATTGTTTTTTTTTCTTCTATTTTTTTTGAATGCTCAAACATTTTCCATTTACGAGTTTCATAAAAGTTTAATTGTGGTTACATGTAACATTTTTGTAACAAGTGTTCGTTTGTATAAGAGTGTGTATTTGTTGTAGCCGTTTTGATCGTCCTCACTGAATACGCGAGTTACCTATGTTACACATAGTCACCAACCAAACCAACAACTGCAGCAACAACAACAACTACAACCACCAACTTAACAAACAAACCAACAGCAGCAACAACAATAACTACAACCACCAACTTAACAAACAAACCAACAGCAGCAACAACAACTACAATCATCAACGTAACATTACCAATAACATTGTTAACTAACATACTTATACAAATTGGGTCAGACATGAATAAGCATCTTTATTTAGGTTCATTTTATTTAATTGTATTTTATTTTATTACTTCCTAGTATAATTCTTAGAATTAAATAATATTATGAAAATGCAATATTAACACATTAATAATTTAATTGTATTTTATTTTATTACTTCCTAGTATAATTCTTAGAATTAAATAATATTATGAAAATGCAATATTAGCATATTGATAGTATAAATATTAACAGACAATAAACTATTATGATTATTAATCAACCACACATAAAGTGAATCTCGTTGTTCTTTCTTTATCTGGCGCAGTCGAACGGCGGTTTTTGTGGAAAAGTGAAAGTTGTACAGAAAAATCTCTGAGGAAAAATTTAAGAAATTTAATTACAAAAAAAAAAAAAAAAAAAAAAAAAAAAGAAGGAAGTGAATATCATACTAATCAGATAAAATAAAGGAAATTTAAATATAAAAAAAAAAAAAATCAATTCCTGTATCGTACAGGAATACTGTGGAAAATATAGTGCAAAAGAAAATATATAAATAAAAAAAAAAGAGAACTAAAAGATAAAAATTTTTCTGGGGGTAGAATATGAGCGAATATCATATTAATTGAATAAACAAACGACGATACGAGTAAAATCGTGGAGTTTGTAAAAGGAAAATAATATAAACTGTGAAATTAAAGAAAAGAAATTTAAATATAAAAAAAAAAAAAAAAAAATCAATTCCTGTATCGCACAGGAATACAAGTAAAATAAAGGTGACAAAAATCCCTGTATCACACAGGAACACCAAATAAAAATTCTTGTATCGCACAGGAATACGTTAAAAGCATATATAGTATCAGAGGAAATCTGTGTAACTTCACTTCATCTGCAAACTCCGGAACCTACTGGAAGAAATAACGAGTCAAAGGGATTAATAATCGCACCACGCAACTGTTAAGGGACATGCTGATTTTATTAATATTGCTGTAAGTAACAAAATTTTTCTTCATTTTTTTTAACATTGTTATCAAGCGAAAATCTATCAGAATATTTCGTCAGGAGCTAAATTAGGAAAGTAAGAGATAATTAATGCCAAAAAACAGGGGTTCACCTTATAGCCTTCCGCAAATATTTAAAAGTAGGAGCTTAAATTCAATTCCTGAGGTAGTAGATTCAGCTAGGATGAATAACGATTCACGGGAACAAAGTACTTCGGGCACGGTCCCTCCTGCTTCAACAGCAGTACTAACAGCACAGATGGATGTATTCCAGTCGTTGAGAATACCCGATGCCATCAAACAGTTACCGACATTTGATGGTAACCCCAGATTGTTATATGAGTTCCTCAATAACGTTGAGGAAATTCTTTTGTTCATACGGGGAACAGATAAAACCCCATACGGGCAGATTTTGTTGAGAGCCATACGCAATAAAATTGAAGGACAAGCGAATGAGGTGCTCAACATGTACGGGACCCCATTAAATTGGGATAACATAAAAACGAATCTAATAACATACTACTCAGATAAACGTTCAGAGACTTCTCTGATAAAAGACCTTCATGCCCTGAAGCAATTTGGAAAACCATTTGAAAAATTTTATGGAGAAGTGGTAGAATTGCAATCAGCTCTATGTAACAACATTTTGTTACACGAAGCAGACCAAAATGTGATATATGCTAAGAAGTCACTTTATGAAGAAATGTGCCTCAACTCTTTTGTGACAGGACTAAGGGATCCATTGGGAGCAACAATTAGAGCTATGAGACCTAACACTCTAGCGGAAGCATTAAATTTCTGCATCAAGGAGCAGAATATATACTACCAACAGTCTAATGGGTCTTACGGTAAAATTAATCAAAATAGGCAGAATAACTATTCATACCAAAGAAATCCTTTTCATAATAAGCCTTATTATAATTATCAGCCTAATAGGAACACCTACAATTTGGTGGCACCATCCCCACAGAACATGGCTTACAGGGGGGATAGTCGCAAGGGCAACCAAAATAACAATTCTTATAACCAATATCGTCCACAAGCATCTTTTAATAATAATCAACTCGATAATTTTAATCAACGAAAACAAATGTCTTTCAATAATAATATACCCCATAACAATGCACCCTTCAATAATAATATGACCAACACTAACGTACCCAAATTTCAAAAACCGGAACCCATGGACACGTCAAGTGGGTTTTCCTACCTGAGGAATAGAGGCTCGTTCCCAAGCATTAAACAGAGCCCAAGTGCACAAACAAGAAGACATCCAAATACTGAAGTTAACAATATAATAGAAGAGGGGGAGTATAGCGAATTAACTAACGTAGAAGAAGAGGTAAATTTTCTAGACCTTGCCTCCCACAACCAACGGGATACCTAGACAGGGTTAAACATGGGTCTGAATTGGTTTACATTAAAATCCGGTTCCCTGGCAATAAACTTCTCAAGTTCCTGATAGATACTGGGGCTTCAACTTCATTCATTAACCCGGAACATGTGGACCAACAACAACATATCAAATGTAAACCTACGATAATAAAAACAGTTTTAGCTAAATACAGGATAAACAAATTGGTAATATTACCAATATTCGAAGAATTCAAACAAAAGGGAAAACTCTCATTATTACTATTTAAATTTCACAACTACTTCGATGGTCTTTTGGGCATCGATTATTTATCCAATATTGGCGCTAAAATCGACTTGAAATCTAATACATTGGAGACGGGATTTACGGCTATACCATTATATCACAAACCAAACGTGTGCTCTGGCAAAATCACGATCGAACCAAATACAAAAATGATTATTAAATTACCCGTTGATGTTGAAGAAGGGGATATTTTGATTGCGGAAACATCGGTAAACGGAAAACTTGTAATTTCAGCTGGTATTTATACGGCACAGAACTGGTCTAGTTTGGTCGAAGTAACAAACTTAAGTGACTCTCTGGAAACTATCTATTTTGATCAACCCTTGAAAACGCAAGAATACCATTCCCAGGAATACGTCGAAGTCAATACTACAGAATGTGGGCCATCCTACGTAAACGAAGATACGGATGTAAAAAACTTATTGCGGCTTGAACATCTCAACCAGGAGGAAAGACGACTACTTCTAAAATCATGCAGAAAATATTCCGATGTCTTCTACAGAGAGGGGCAAGAATTGACATTCTCAAACAAAATAAGACACAGCATACCAACAACGAATGATGTACCGATATATACGAAATCATATAGATACCCTTACATCCACAAGGAGGAAGTACAAGGACAAATTACTAAACTATTGGATCAACATATAATACGCCCAAGTTATTCACCCTGGAGTTCACCTGTATGGGTAGTACCCAAAAAGAAAGACGCGAGTGGCAAGCAGAAATGGAGATTAGTGATTGATTATAGGAAATTAAATGAGAAGACCATAACGGATAAATACCCTATTCCGAATATAAATGAATTATTGGATAAACTGGGTAGGTGTATGTACTTTTCCACGGTAGATCTCGCAAGTGGTTTTCACCAGATCGAAATGGAACCAAAAGACATCCCGAAAACAGCGTTTTCAGTAGAAGGAGGGCATTACGAATTCATTAGAATGCCATTCGGGTTGAAAAACGCACCTTCAACTTTCCAAAGAGTCATGGACAACGTCCTTAGAGATTTAGTGGGAAAAGTGTGCCTTGTTTACCTGGATGATATCATAATTTTTTCAACCTCATTACAGGAACATATCAATAATCTAGAAGCGGTATTTGAGAAATTAAGGAGTTCGAATTTTAAAATTCAGGTCGATAAATCCGAGTTTCTGAAAAAGGAAATAGAATTTTTAGGGCACATTGTATCTACTGAAGGGATAAAACCGAACCCGAAAAAAATAAGTGCAGTAAAAAATTTCCCAATTCCGAAAACTGCGAAACAAATTAAGTCCTTTTTAGGTTTATTAGGATATTATAGGAAATTTATACCTAACTTTGCGAAACTAACGAAACCATTAACGGTCTGCTTGAAAAAGGGGATGGACATAAAACTTACCGAAGAGTATGTCAGAACTGTCGAAATGTGTAAAAATCTGCTTTGTAATGACCCAATATTACAATACCCGGATTTTTCTAAACATTTCATTTTAACCACAGACGCTAGTAACTATGCGCTAGGGGCTGTGTTGTCTCAGGGCCAAATAGGGAGCGATAAACCTATTTGTTTTGCCAGCAGAACATTAAATGGTTCAGAGATAAATTATTCTACAATAGAGAAGGAACTTCTGGCAATAGTATGGGCCACGAAATACTTCAGGCCCTACCTCTACGGACATAAATTCAAAATAGTAACAGACCATAGACCATTAACTTGGATTATGGGACTAAAAGAACCAAATTCAAAACTAGTTCGTTGGCGGCTAAAATTAGAGGAGTTCGACTACGAAATAGTGTACAATAAAGGAGTACTAAATTCCAACGCGGATGCCCTAAGTAGAATTACACCAGATATAAACAACCATGAAGCTTTCTCTACTATAGGCACTAGTGGGAGTACGATTCACTCTGCAGAAGAGAACCTGGACGATGGGATCCCAATCTCGGAAAAGCCCCTGAACGAATTTAATATACAGCTAGTAATAGAAATACAACCGGAATCAAAGGTTACTGTGGAGGTACCCTTCAAGAATAAGTTAAAACGTATTATAAAAGCACCATCCTATGACGAAAATTCAATCATAAAAATTTTTGCTAAGTTTATTAAGCCTAATAGGCTTGTTGCAGTTTATACAGATAATGATGATGTTTTTCGCATTGTACAGAAAATTTTTTCACAATATTTTGCTAGCAATAAATCTTACCGCTTAGTACGTTGTACACTCAGAATAAGAGATATTTCAGATAACGATGAACAAGATGAAATTATAAGGAAATATCATCAAAATAACAACCACCGAGGAATAGAGGAAACATATTTACACCTTAAAAGAGAGTATTTCTTCCCACATATGAAAAACAAGATCAGCCAAATAATTAATGATTGCGACACGTGTCAGACACTCAAATACGATAGACACCCACAAAAATTAGTTTTCCAAATTCCGGAAACCCCGGAAAAACCTCTGGATATTTTACACATTGATATATATCACGTCAACAATCAGCAAATACTGACTATTATCGATAAATTTTCAAAATTTGCAGCGGGGTTCACAATTGCCGCAAAAACTAGTTTAAATGTAATTAAGTCATTAAAAACCTTCATTAGTACTTATGGGATTCCGAGGAAAATCATATGTGACCAAGGAAAGGAATTTACGGCCATTATTTTTAGAGACTTTTGCAAACAATTCAATATAGATCTACATATAACTTCATTTCAACAATCTTCAAGCAATGCGCCCGTCGAAAGGTTGCATTCGACTCTAACCGAAATATATCGGATAATTATGGCTAAAAGGAAAGAGAGCAAACTTTCCACGGATCACGATGAAATTTTCTCGGAGGCTCTTATTACCTATAATAATTCGATACATTCAACAACGAAACTAACTCCGTATGAAGTATTCTTTGGCAGACCACACATATTTAATGAAACAATAAAATTCAATGGAGAACACGAGTATATCCAGAAATTAAACGAATACCAACAAATTATCTACCCCAAAATTAGGGAAAAATTACAAACTACTGTAAAGGACAGAATAGATAAACTGAACGAGAATAGGGCACAACCTGCACCATTACAGGCCAGCGATATAATATATCGAAAAGAGAACAGGAGAAATAAGATAACACCTCGATTTTCTAAACACAAAGTACAAACTGATAAAAAAGTTACCTTTATTTCAGATAGAAACCAGAAAATTCACAAATCAAAGATTAAAAGGAGAATAAAAAAAAATTCTAAAATACAATAATATAACTAATCATTCTGTTTCCTCCCTAGGTTATCTGTGGCCCACTCCCAAAGGCTAAACACACAACAAATAGACAATGAATTGGCTATTATCGAATTGAGAATGGGTAATGCCAAGGTAATAAACCATTATCAAAATTTAATCCATGTAATAGATCTTAAAGACTATGTTAATAATTCAGAGAAAATTAAAGAAACCTTAGACGTATTTGAACCAAATAGTTCAATCAAAGATTCATTAAAGATCACGAAACTTAAATTAAATCAATTAATGAATAAAATTGACAATTTACTACCTTTTAAGAGGCAAAAAAGAGGTCTATTTAATGGATTAGGCTCAACAATTAAATATATAACTGGTAATATGGATGATAGGGATGCGGGGAACATAAATTCTCAGCTTGAGGAACTTATAAAAAACGAACATATTTTCAACAACACGGTAAACAAACAAAGCATATTAAATACGGAAATGATCCAAAGATTTAACAACATTACAACACACATAAACACAGAACAAAGTAGAATTACAGAAATCTTAAAAAAAACACAAGGAACTATGTACAATAGAATAAATAAAGAAGATCTTATAATTTCACAAATACAATACTTGAATAGAATCAATTACAATATTGATTTGCTAACGAATCAAGTTAACAATATAGCCGAAAGCATTGTATTTGCGAAATTAAATATTATTTCTAAATTCATCTTAAGTCATGACGAAGTAGAAAATATTTATAATATACTAAATAATCAAATACACAAAATATATTCTGTAGAACAATTATATGAAATACTAGAATTACAAGCATATTATAACAAATCGAATATAATATTTAATGTAAAAATTCCAAAATTTAAACAAGAAACTTTTAATTTTTCTCACATTATACCCTTACCAATAAATGTAACAAGACAAATATTATCATCAAATTATATAGCTTATAATAAAAATTCTATTAACTATTATCATGAAAAATGTTTGAAATTAATAGATATTTATGTCTGTCCCAATCCTACAAGAAGCGAACCTATGGAACAATCACAATGTATGGGTAAACTGTTACGAAAACTACAACCAAAATGTAACGTAAAAGACGTGGGACGATTGGAGTCTATTTCCCAGCCAGAAGATAACTTCTTACTATTTATTAACGTACCAACAACACTTGTACAATCTGACTGCAGTAAACCGTTCAACGTGACTAACACAACAATCCTATATTACGAAAAATGCACAATCAACATTAATGGGTTAACATATGAGGGCAAGGCACAAACGTACCGGGAACACATCAACATAACATTACCTGAATTTGTCGAAATAATTCCTGAAGCCGTCATTGAAGAACTCAACATGCAAAAATTAAAGTCTTATCATTTCAGTGACCACGACTTGATGTCCGCCTTGAAAATAACAACAACCACTCACCAGTATATCACATACTCATCGATTATGATTATCATTCTAATAATTATCATATCATCAATGTGCTTAGCAAAACGAATTAGAATTTCATACACACCAAAATCGTTTATGTTTGAAAGTATCGTTCGTCCACCTACAGATTCCTTGTGGCCCTCACTATACTCTAAGGGGGGAGGAGTTACCTATGTTACACATAGTCACCAACCAAACCAACAACTGCAGCAACAACAACAACTACAACCACCAACTTAACAAACAAACCAACAGCAGCAACAACAATAACTACAACCACCAACTTAACAAACAAACCAACAGCAGCAACAACAACTACAATCATCAACGTAACATTACCAATAACATTGTTAACTAACATACTTATACAAATTGGGTCAGACATGAATAAGCATCTTTATTTAGGTTCATTTTATTTAATTGTATTTTATTTTATTACTTCCTAGTATAATTCTTAGAATTAAATAATATTATGAAAATGCAATATTAACACATTAATAATTTAATTGTATTTTATTTTATTACTTCCTAGTATAATTCTTAGAATTAAATAATATTATGAAAATGCAATATTAGCATATTGATAGTATAAATATTAACAGACAATAAACTATTATGATTATTAATCAACCACACATAAAGTGAATCTCGTTGTTCTTTCTTTATCTCGCGCATAAAATTGCATTTTAATTAAGACTAGATTTTATTTTTCCTCAAAAAAAAAAACGAAAAAAAAGAATTGTGTAAAATGTTGGAGAAAACTTTTTGTAAATAATTTAAAGAAAATATGTTGCTGCCAATGGTGGCATCACAAAAACTTATATGAAAAAATATGTTTATTAGTTTATTTTGTCATTTAGGGCTTTATTTCTTACTAGCTTTTACTCGCAACTTTGTCCGTGAAGAATATGTGAAACTTCAGCTAATGCGTATGGTATGTCAATAATGCGTTGTATTTTTACTGTATCAAAGGTTAAAACAAGTTTTCAGTTTCATAATATCATATATCCCTAGAAAATTTAGATAACCCTTGACGTCTCATAAAGCCATTGCCAAAAACAAATACATTGTTAACAAAACTATATCAAAGTTTAAAATGTTCATAATTATCATTTTAAAAATTTCATATGTCCATACACATTTTCGACCACCATTGACCACTTAATAGAATCATTTCCTAAAACAAAAGCCACTCAATATTATTCCTCGGATCATAAAATATCTCTATGGCAAATTTCATATAAATCGGTTCAGCGGTTTGAGCGTGAAAAAGTAACATACAGACACAGTTACTTTTAATTTCTTATATTAGTAAGAAAAAAATTTTAAATCATTATAAAAAGTGGAAGATATCATAAAAAGTGCAAGTGATCATAAAAGGAGCAAGTTATTATAAAAAGTGCAAGTCATCATAAAAAGTGCATGTCATCATAAAAAGTGCAAGTCAATATAAAAAGTCCAAGTCAATATAAAAAGTGCAATTCAATATAAGAACTGCAAGTCATTATAAAAAGGGCAAGTCATTATAAAAAGTGCAAGTCATCATAAAAACTGCATGTCATTGTAAAAAGTGCAAGTCATCATAAAAAGTGCAAGTCATTGTAAAAGGTGCAAGTCATCATAAAAGCTGCAATTCATTATAAAAAGCGCAAGTCAATATAAGAAGTGCAAGTCGTTATAAAAAGTGCAAGTCATTATAAAAAGTGCAAGTCATCATAAAAAGTGCATGTCATTGTAAAAAGTGCAAGTCATCATAAAAAGTGCAAGTCATTGTAAAAAGTGCAAGTCATCATAAAAAGTGCAAGTCATCATATAAAGTGCAAGTCATCATAAAAAGTGCAAGTCGTCATAAAAATTGCAAGTCATTGTCAAAAGTGCAAGTCATCATAAAAGCTGCAATTCATTATAAAAAGCGCAAGTCAATATAAGAAGTGCAAGTCGTTATAAAAAGTGCAAGTCATTATAAAAAGTGCAAGTCATCATAAAAAGTGCATGTCATTGTAAAAAGTGCAAGTCATCATAAAAAGTGCAAGTCATTGTAAAAAGTGCAAGTCATCATAAAAAGTGCAAGTCATCATATAAAGTGCAAGTCATCATAAAAAGTGCAAGTCGTCATAAAAATTGCAAGTCATTGTCAAAAGTGCAAGTCATCATAAAAGCTGCAATTCATTATAAAAAGCGCAAGTCAATATAAGAACTGCAAGTCATTATAAAAAGTGCAAGTCATTATAAAAAGTGCAAGTCATCATAAAAAGTGCATGTCATTGTAAAAAGTGCAAGTCATCATAAAAAGTGCAAGACATTGTAAAAAGTGCAAGTCATCATAAAAGCTGCAATTCATTATAAAAAGTGCAAGTCATCATAAAAAGTGTAAGTCATTATAAAAAGTGCAAGTCATTGTAAAAGGTGCAAGTCATCATAAAAAAAGCAAGTCATCATAAAAAGTGCGCCATCATAAAAAGTGGAAGGGATCATAAAAAGTGCAAGTCATTATAAAAACTTCATCATAAAAAGTTCAAGTCATTATAAAAGCTGCAAGACCATTAGAGCCTCTCAAGTTTGAAAACAGTCGATTGCGTCAAGAGGTCAGTGTTCTAAACAGATACTGGAACTAGGATCCATGTTAAAAATACGAAACTGTATAAGAATAAGAGGACGAAATTGTGCTCCATCTTCTAAGACAGTGTAGTTTGTGACCATTGAGTTATCTCTATGCTGAAATTACCAAATTAACAAAATTATAGCTTTAATTTAATTGTCACTCTTGGCTTAGCCAAAAAAAGTTATGCGTGCCGGATATAAAAATCCTTTTTTATACGTTTCTTTAGATAATAGCTTTAACTGTGTGTGTGTGTGGATGGCTTTGTTTATATCTAAGCGTAACATATCAATTTGAATAATTTCTTAAACATAATTAGATGTTGATACAAAAAAAATTAAATGCACTAACACTAAACCAAAAAGCAACCAAGCAATTTGAAATGCAAATTAAAAATTGGACCAAAAAATTTGTCAGAAAGCTAAGAAAAAAAAATTAATATATAAAACGAAAGACTTGTTTCCTGCACAATCAAGCTAAATTTACAATCGTCGCCTCTGTGAAACTTTAATAAAATAAAAAACTAAATACCTATTTCAAATATTAAACATGTAAGAAAAAAATTTATATTCGATTATAATTTTCCAATTTCCGTTCAAGGCGTTTTTGATGTTAGGCCGCTGTTGACCAGCTCAAATCAAAATACAATACAAATGAACAAAAATAAATTAGAGCAAGACAAATAAAAAATGTTAATAAATCCCTCAAATAGCTTTTTTGTTACCCAACAAAATTTAGATCGCTTGAATAATAAATATGTACACATAATCGTATAAGTGTGTAAGCCAAAAATATGAAATAAATTAAGAAACATCTTTAAGCAGCACAGGAGAATACAAAAAATAAAAATAAATAAACGAAAAAAATACGACACAATCATCATGGTCGCCAGAGTCCAATATGTAGTAAAACAAATTGATGATAATAATGGTTTTGGTGGTGGCTGCTCATTGGGTTCTTTTATATATTATTTTTCTTTTTTTTTCATTTGGACCTGGTGCTGATGATTGTGGGTACCATCATCACAGCATCTTCTTAAAATTGTATTCATTCATACAACATTTATGAATGTATTTATGTATGAATACGGAATCCAATAATCATCATCTACATTCACATACTCGTTGTATAGCAGCAGAAGCGCAGTCCCAACAACATAAAAAATTAATAATTTAAATTTATGAAAAACGGAAAGAAGCGCCCCTTCTTTAAGTCTTTTCGAAAAAAAGCCAAAAAAAAAGAAAAAGAAACCATTCAAGATAATATTCTACAAATAATACACACACTCACACTCACACGTATCCTCGCATACGAGTATCAATTCACCAAAAACCCATTGAAGAAAAACAAATCGACGACATTCTGTATTCACAAAAAATAAAAAGCCCACAAAAGACAAAAGCGGAAAAGTACAACAATAAAAGAAAACCAGACCAAATGACCAGACGCAGTTGAAGCCATGACGGATTTTTTTTTTTAATATGTATTTTGTAAGAGGATACCAAAATTGGGCCGTAGTATTTAAATTTATGGCATCAATGCAGTATAATTTGTTTGGCGGCCCAAATAAATTACCAAAAATAAATGCAAAATGTTTGCACATGTTTTTATTAAGCCCTCCTTAATTTTGCATTTCATTTCTTTTGTGCTGCCATTGTTTCGTAATTTTGCAGTTGAGTTGTTAATTTATCAAGGTGCTTTAAATCTGTCATTTAAATCGGTTTATTAGAAAACTATTTTTTATTTAAATATTTAACTGTTTTATCAAAGTTTTTTAACATAAAGGTTAACCCCCATATTCATAAAAAATAAATCGTATTTGAAATCTGTTTTAAGAAAATTTTGTATGAAAATTTTTTATTAAAATACATTTCAAACTTATTTTAAATTTTATGAATACCGGGGTAAATATTTAATGTAATTAAAAGAACTTCATAGTTATTTTTTTCTCATAATTTTACTTCTATTACATGAATTTTCTTGTTTTATTGCTTGTTTTCATTTAAACTACTGTTTGCATATTACCGGCTAATTTGTTATCGGCTCTTACTAAAAAACTACAAACCACCACGAACCTTAGAATCTCGTGTGCTACTTGTTGACAGATTTAGACTTAAAAGTGTTTCCTCTTTTCATAAATAAAACCGCACTTGTTTCATAAAGTACTTTTTCCCTAAGTACCTTTTTCAAAGACCATTTTTAAATTAAGTGCATTTTCTTAAAGGTAGTAAGTAGTTGGTGCTGTTGGCTGAAGTAGTAGAACACGAGACTATGAAGCGGAGGGTCCTGAGTTCGAGCCCGTGCTGAGTCATGAAATAATGTGTTGAACTCTTCTGATCAGCATTAGTTCGTGGTTGTGTTAGTTGCTGCCAGCCTGTTTCAATGATGAAGGCATAGTCACTGGTCACTGAACATAATTGGCAGCGACTGACACCATCATGTACTAAAACAAGAGTAACAGCACCCACCTTCGTCGGCCCTGTAGTAAAAATTAGCCGGCGAAGTAAAGAAGGTTGGAAAAAAATTTGTCTATCTTCTCTTCTTTCCTAATCTGTCCCCTCAATACTATCCCCTCATTTTCAGTTCCGGCACAATGCATTCCATATATAGGGGTCATCCCCTGAGTGCTGGTCCGAGATAAAAAAGTAGCTCTTCAAAAGAGTATATCTTCAGAAAAGTACTTTTTCTGCAGTACTTTTTTGAAATGACTTTTGCAAAAAACTTTTTTGAAAGTAATAAATTTTTCTCCAAACTACTTTTTTATATACATACTTATGTTTTTCTAAAAGTACTTTTTGAAAAAGTACCATTGCCCAAAGCCTCATTATCAAAAAGTATATACTTCAAGCTCCTCTGGAAAAAAATTTTGTATCTCAAAAGTACACTTTGAAATAATAAGGTTTTTAGAAATTAAGTTTCAAAAATTGCAGTTTCAAAAATGTACTATTTTCAAAAAAATAAATAAAAATAAAATAAAAATATTAAAAAATATCTTAAAATCTGGAAAATTTTAAAAAAGTATTAAACTAAAATTTTTTGTGAAAAAAGTACTTTTTGCAAAAAGTACCATTTGCAAATCGTACTTTATTTTTTCATATTACCAGTTTAATACCAATGTTCAAGAATGCACTATAACCGTTAATAATATTTTAAATAAATTTAAAATAATTATTTCAATAATATGATTATTTTGGAATTTAAACTGTTTTTACGTAGTTACCCTTTTCTTACATTTTTTGTCCCCTTCGTAAAAACATACATACATGCCATTATTTCAGTTTATACTGATCAGTAAGTAGGTAATCAAAATTATTTTCACATGCAGCTGCATATTTTCTTTATCATAAATAAAAATTTTCCGAAAACGAATACTTTTGTACCCTTTTCAAAAAGTACCAAATCATACTCGTTTTTCATTGCAGAAAAATAGAACGCGTCAAAAAGCTTTCTGCTATAGTTAATAGTTTAGAAAATGAACGGTGTGCAGAAAAGTTGCCAAAATTCCCTCCTTCCCTTTTTAATCTCCGTTTGACCCTAAACGTTTTTGCATTTTCTATGGCAATATACCAATTTTTAAATTCCAGAAAATACTTCAGTCCGGTTCAAAAAAGTGCTAAATGATATTTTAGTTTAAATTCAGAAAGACATGATAAATATTCCAAGACACAAAGGAAATTCAACATTAGTTTTTAATTATTCAGCTTACGCAGCAGAACAGCTGTTTTCGAAAGCCGCAACGGTTTCATCATCAGTACTCATGTGTATTTTGTTTTCACCATGTGGCGTAGTTGAATATGATAACAGTTCTTACCTATACAAATTTTATTAGGAAATTGCATACGAGAAGTGTATCAAACTGATGGTGACACATTCTTATTTAATACTCGTGTTGCCGTTTGATTTTTTTTCTTCATGTCCCATTTGTATTAATTTTTTGTTCCATTATATCTAAGATAAACTTCTTTGGTTTAAATTCTTTTATTTGAAGCTCAAGTGCCAGCTTAAATTTGCATGTATGCTAAATGTTTTATTGTCTTTGACTAAATTTCGTAAGACGTTAATTATAAAATATGTAAAAATTTGTTTTCCAAACTGCAATAATTAGGCCATAAGATTTAATTATTGGTGCTGCTAATTAAATAATTTCTGCCAAACATGAGTTTGAGATGCAAACCATTCATTTTAGACAACATTAATGAGCTGCGATATAAACAACTTTTCTATTTGCTGTTGTACACGAACATATTAAGAGGAACTTGAGGATAATAGAAATACATGAAGAGCATAATTATGCTAGCGATCAGACATAAAGAGTTTAAATTTCTGAAACTGAACATATTTTTAGTGTCTTTGCCTCGAAATACACGAGTAAATTGGCGTTACCCAAGTTTGGGGGCAAAATATGCGGTATTTGTTTGGGTTGTTGTGTAATATATGCATGAATTGATTTAACAACTAAGAATAAACAATATAATTAAGGAAATGTTTAACACACAAAAACACTAAGCCAAAGTAATAAATATTAGATACCATGCATTACGCATTGAAGTCTAGTGAAGTTTTAATAAGAATCTTGTACATGAATGTAGAGTCTTGGAAGAATTTATGGCATAAGAAGCCACAAACAGTTATGTGCACGTTCGGATGCATGGAAAATAAACTCATATTGACATGTGGCAAAGATTCTATAGTTTTTTTGTTTCGTCGCCGTTGCAATATTATTAACAACACCATCATCATCAACAACATCATCTCTATCATCATCATCCACATCGTCATCATTGATTATTTAGCGCGAAATAATCTCGTTAAAATAACTGAAGCACATTTTGGGCTGAATTATAGTCGTAGTGTTGCTGTTTAACACTTTGCTTGTGTTTGGTTAGTAGCATGAGGCATGCAACATAAACTTTTGCGAGACATTTATGATTAGGCAAACATAATGAACATTTTGCATTTTACATCTTTATTGTAGTCATATAACTTTTTAGTATGACTTCTTGGAATTTCAAATCAATACACGTATCTTTGAATGTTGCATAGAAACTGAAATATTAAATCGGAAAGTTTGCAAAAAATAAAATAAAAAAAAATCAAGAGAACTCAAAGTTCTTGCTGTCATTTAAATGGATCAATGGGAATAATTGGTTGGCAGAAACAGGAAACTGTTTTAAAATAAAGAAATAAATTTGCAATGAGACGTAACAACATGTGCAGATGGACAAAATTTGTGTGTTTAAAAAATGCGTCAAGGTGTTGTGCAATATTATTAAGAAATTGCTGTTAAAATTTTAGTACTCTGCCACCACCCTATTGTTTTGGATAATTTTGCATAAAAGCCGTTCTCTTGCTTGGAAATATATTTAAGGATTTGAAGTGATAATGAAGTTGAATAGGAATATTTGAGTTCAACTTAAAAAAATAATTACTTGGAGAACAAAGAATAGTCATTCATATGCGGCGTCTTTCGTAACTGTGAAAATTTTGAGAAATTTTGTTGACTCGAATCAGCACTCCGAGTATGACCCCTATATATACAGTGCATTACGCCGGAAGTAGATATGAGGCGATTGTATAGAGAGAGGGCAGATGAAGAAAGATGTGATAGAGAATTTTTTTTAACTAAAAGGTAAGCCAAAGAAGTCATCCGATGACTTCTCCAGCGTGAACAGCGCACCATGCAGTCACTTTGCGCCGATGTAATGGCTCCTCGTGCATCACTCGTGGATTTTCGATGCCCCAGAAGCGATAGTTTTGCTTATTCACGTACCCGCTGAGGTGGAAATGAGCCTCATCGATCATTATAATTTTGGTCGAAAAATCGTCCACTTCGTCATCGATATTGAGGATGGGCAGTTTATCGCTCCATGGCTTGTTCACTTGTATTCTACATCTCTCTGGTTCACAAATATCAAAACAGATTTGACATTGGCTGCCATTTGCAAAAGTAAGAGCATCTTCCAATAGGGTGATTTCCCTTGGCCCATGCACTTCAACCTTTTAATTTACCGGCTAATTTTTTGCTACAGGGCAGACGAAGGATTTTTTATAATTGACTAATTTTCCGCATAGTAATTAATATCAATAAATAACGTTTAAATTTTATTTGAAAAAAAATCTAAAATAACACAAATACCCTGCTGGAGATCGAACTAGTATCGAATTAGTATTGCACTAGTACAAAAATCACCAGTACTGTAAACTTTCCTATACCATGTTCATGCTCATATTAACATTAAGTGTGTTTGGAAAATTACTAGTACAATTGGTACTACATGGAAACTAGGGGGATACTAGTACTATTAGTACTAGATGAGCACTAGTATAATTTCTTCTAGTCGGATACTAGTACAATTAGTTCTGCATTGCGAGCTGGTTTATATATACTGTTCTTTGATCCAAATTTGAATTTGCGTAAAAATAGTTGTAACAATTAAAAATAAAATAAATGAAAATGCGAGTTAGCAATTCGCGTTAAAACATCATCAAAAAGTAGTATGAAGTTCTACAAGTCAAATCAATCTACAAATGAACTACTTGAAGTACTAGTACTTTTCTGTATATGTTCAATCACCTTTTGAACTAGTGCTTGCTATACTAGTAATCGTACCAGTAGCTTATCCTCCTGCAGGGTAATAATTCTTAAACCATGCACATACACATACATATGCACAGGCACATGTATGTTAAGTAACAACGAACAGAAAGAATCTCTGTATCTTTTATTCACGAACAACATTAAAAACAGCATGAATATCATTTTCTTTTCGTTAACATTTAAAATTTATTTAACCAAAAATCAAAAATCCAGCAAACAAATTTCTATAGATTATTTATAAAATTGCTTTCAAAATATTTTCAAAACTAAATCATAACACGTGCGTCACTTGAGAAGTCAAATGTCATTGAGTCGACCCCCATTCCTACTTTTATCTCTTTTAAAGTTCCACTTTTTTTCAGTTGTTGCTGCCATCATGGAGGAAGATGGCAGTAATAATTTCCTTTTATTTGGAAATGTTTTCAATTCAATTGTCAATAATTGACTGAAGTTGGTTTCTGTGTTTTTTTGTTTTTTAATTCTTAAATAAATTTAATCATTTCAAAATTGTTCTTTAATTTATTTTAAGTGGTTTAATCTGATAAACTCAATTTGCTCAAGTGACGCATGTTGTACTTCACGTTGTTTTTTGTTCCTTCTTTTTCTATAAATATTTTTCTTTTATTTAAAAGAAATAAATGGCATTAAATTAAGATGGTTAAGTTGGTATTTCTTTAATTTATTTATTGTTAATTTAGCTTTTTATGTATGGCAAGAATTATCGTTTTGTATATATGGCAAAAAAATTATTTTTTTCTGAATAACATTCTTTTTAATGGTTTAATAAAAATTGCTTTGAATTCTTTATTTGTGGTATAGCTTCTGTCATAGCTAAAATGCTAAAATCACAGAAAATTTTAAACATGCTGCATTATTATGTGCTGAGGCACCTTTGGAATAAGTAGTTTAACTTACACTCAGAAAACGAATCTTACGTCTATTAATGATCCTACAAAGAAATTTTGAATTTCCATTAAAGAGATCTCATCAATTATATTGCAGATTCTGGCACTTTTAAAATGATTTATTAACATAACAATTAAATAGTTTAGGAATATTAAAAGAAAGTACAAATGATTTATTATACTAAAAGAAGAATATCAAGGAATGAATGTCCTTTTAAATATAATTTCGCTCAGATTTAAACTGTTGCAAATTCAGCCAATATCGTTACACCACCTGATCAGTAAATTTTGACCTTATTCCGAAATATTACAAAACATCTTTGCTTATAGGCAAAAATTCAAAAACCAATTGAGAATTGCATGAGGAAAAGCATGAGTTTTTTAAGATTTTGTAATTTCTTGGAATTAAGCTGAAGTCAACTGATCGTTTGTGCAACGCTTTTCCATGTTAAAAAAATTAATAAAACATTTAAGTGAAATATTTTGTTAGAATATTTTTCGTCTTGAAGTCACTCTTATAAAATAACGTTAATGTTTATTTTTATCGATACTTCAATATACTCTAGAAGACAGGCAGAGGCTTATGATATTACCGAGGGAGCATTAAGGATTGATGGGCTCAGTTTACAGGCAAGAACTATTGACATTTGTGTAGATAGTCTGGCAGCAATTAGAGCCCTGGACTCGGGGATAGTAAAGTCGAGATGTGTACTGGCATGCATTCAATCTCTGGATCGACTTAAAGGACATGATGTCAAGATAGTTTGGGTTCCAGGGCATGAAGGCATTCAGGGGAATGTAATGGTGGACGAATGCGCAAGAGCGGTTTCGGCCTTGGATGAAGCAGTGCTACGTAGGGATATTGACATTCCCTCAGTTGAGCTGCTGGAAAAAATTCAGGAGTGAGCAGAGAGGGAGGTGACAAGCGGGTGGTCAAGCATTACCACCTGTAGGGTCTCCAAAACTCTGTGGCCCTCGCTTAGCAGAGTTAGGACTTAACAGCTTCTAACTTTTGAGAAGAAGTCGTTGGCACTCCTGGTAGGGGTCCTTACTGGGCACTGTGCAATTGGGAACATGTCAGAGCGTTTGGGCCTTCCCCATGATGGGCGCTGCAGGAGCTGTTTCGATGAGGAAGAAGAGGAGTCAGTACAGCATTTCCTTTGTGACTGTCCGGCCATGCGATAGCGTAAGCTTAGACATCTAGGATCTCGTTTCCTGCGATATCTGGACTGCCTCAGGGCTGCCCTGGCAGACTTTGGGAGAAGTTGTGGGTGGTTCTCAGGAACCAGTACTTCGTCTTGAAGGGATTATGTAGGGTATAGTCCTCTGGGCATCACAATGGGCCTTTTATGACCTCCGAGTGTTTTTCTCGCATACTGCGGGCAGCCCTTCTAACCTAACCTAACCTACTCTATAAGAAGAAGACTTCAGTATAACAATTATCATCAATTAATAATATTATACAACGTTATAATTTAACTCAATTGTTACTGCTTTGGAGATGTTTTTGTCACTGTTTCAGTCTTTCGAAAAAAATTTAAAAATTAATTTCTCGGAATATTTGAAGCAGCCAATTATTTTAGGTATAAATACGACACACATATTTTTGTGGTACACTTTAAAGTATCTTGTCATTAAGCAATGTCGATGAAATAAATGTGGTTTGAAAAATAATTTTGCTTAGGTAGGCACAACAGCAATATCTTATATATTATTATGCCCCATATATGTTGTGGTGCACTTTTATGTGACTTATTGTCTACCAGTATTAAAAAAGCATATAGCGCTTCAAAGTTATATGTTTGCACATTTACACAATACATATATTCTATATAGATTCGTAGCATAAAAATTAAAAAAAATCTTTCTAAATTTGGTTAAACTGTTTACGGTTTGTATTTAAAAATGCATGTCTATATATAAACATTTAAATATGTATACATATTAAGTAGTCGAATTTTGAGCATCGGGCGATCCTAGTTTATATAAATATATGTATACCACATTATTAGTCCATTTGTATTCAACATGAATCTTGTGTTATTAATGAAAGAAGGGAACCCTAAAATAATTACCTTTAAATATAAGTTTCCGTTCACATAATATATAGCACACAACAAAAAAAAAATTAACAAAAAATGTCTTCTAGTTGTCTGAGTTTTAAAATCTTGCAATATCATTAAACCTTTTAAAAACAACATCTACCTATAGAACACTATAAAAAAAAATTGTATTTTATTTTATTTAAAACGACAAACACAAGCACATTAAAGCAAAAGGAGAAAAATAAAAACGCATAATAAATGACCCTCCGATCTAAAAGAAATTCCATTAAAATTGGTACCTCCCATGTGTCACACAGTTCAGACGAATCAAAGAAAATGATTTTAGTTTGTGTGATTTTTTTTTTGCCTCTGCTGAATTTCAACAAACAAAAATAAAACCTAATGAACCATGCTAAAATACACAAATACCATCCATTCAGGAAGACAAATGAGGGGAGACCCTATTCTCTCTCTCGTGGCTGTTTGTGTGTTTAAATTTATTTCACAAAAATCTTTGAAAGGATCATCGTTATTCTTTTCATGTTGTCGTTTGTGGCTTTTGTATTATTTGTGCTTTAGACGACAACTTAACCACCATCGCATTGTATTCACTGCCGCCAATCGAAATAAAATCACTTGGTGAATTGTAGTCAGTAATCACACACGTTCAGTGTATTTTCGTACGTTGAGACGTGTTTGGTTGATACAGAAGGACATGTTGTATAGCAGCAGCACAAATGTCTACAAAAACTACCAACGAGATGATCTTCTTGGCTTTAATACAAAGCAAAGAAAAAAAAAGAAGAACGTAATGCTTCAAATTACCATAACAACCTACAAAATGAAACTAAAAAAAATGTAAAACAAAAGATGATAAAAGTGGGGGAAATAAGAAGTGATTCACTCACCAACGCCACCAACATCACAACAATTACTGGCCTGGCATCCCATACAGCCAAACCACTCGTACGCTTTGTACTACTGAAGCTGCAAGCGATTTTATTTAAAGGACAGAAAATTGGTTTCACGGAGACTGACTATCTTAATTATAGGCCTCGAGGCAAGAAAACAGTAAAAAAAGCAAAGAACTTTAACTAAACTAAAAGACAGAATAAAGACTAAATTTGGATCTTTATTTCTTTTTTTTTGCACTGGCTACAGTATCAAGAATTTATTTTTCATCTGCGACATCACTACACCCAAGATGCTGCTGTCGTGTTTATGTATGTTTTTGGATGATGGTGGTCGGTCGAAGAATTATTTTAAAGAAAGTTTTTCTGGGTCAGATCGTAGAATACGCAATTATATGAAAAAAAAACGATTTAAAAAAAGGTGAAGGTGTTGCGGCTTTCGAAAACAGCTGTTCTGCTCTGCTGTGTAAGTTGAATAAAACTGATGTTGACTTTCCTTTGTGCCTTGGAATATTTATCATGTCTTTCTGAGATTTAAAAACAAATTTCGAACAATTAGCCTATGAATCTTAATTCAATTTTATAAAAAAAAATTTTGTTAAATTTTTTATGTGTGTAGAATATGACCTGTTCAAGTGAAGCACATCCGAAATGCTAAATTTTCAAATACTCTGGCGCATAAGTCAGGCTGATCGATGACCGCTGGTATTATTTATCTTGGATTTGAGAACCGCTCTTGATTATGACACACAAGTGACTTGAGAAAAAGTCTAACGATTTTCCCGGTTCCCTATTTACTTTACTTTCACGTGAGATGACCCTGCCCACAAATCCTTAGTGCAGAATATTCAAAGTGGCATGAGCTGTTTGGTAAATAGCACCGTCTTGTTGTAATTGAATCTCGTGGGTGTCCTGATCATCCAATTCTGGCCAAAATAAATTTTAAATTTTTAACCTATAGCATTCGTCGTTGATAGTAATAGCCGCGACAAAGTTGTTCTCAAAGAAATATGGGCCGATGACGACGCCAGCCCAAATACCACACCAAACACTGGCTTTTTTTCGGAATGCTCTTGCGGATTGGTATTTTCTCAAATTCAACAATTTTGATTGGTCACGTACCCATTCGTCCAGAAATGGGCCTCATTGCTAGTGAAGATTTTTCGATGAAAAATCGCATCCTACTTTGCACGAACAGGACACCTATTTTGATAAAACAATTTTATCATTTGCACATGTTGTTGTGTGCTATATCCTTGGCATAGCATACTGAATAAAAAATTATAGCTAATTTTACAGTTGAAAGGTTTCGTTTATCAGCTACCAAAATTCAAAAGTTTTTGTTGAAAGACCCTTTAGTTTGCGGACCTGATGTACTTGTATTGGCAGAGTTGCCCAAGCTGGTGGAAGCTGGATATTATGGTTAAGATTTAAAATTAAATGAATTTAAACAAGTAAAAACGTTATATTCGACCGGGTCTAATCTTAAATACCCTCCAAAAATTTAGTAAGTGAATTTAAAATGTTTAACTTGGTCGGACAGAGTTCCTTTATATAATATCATACGTCAACGCCTACTAAAGGGGGCGGGGTTAAAAAAAAAATTGACAATATCATGTTTTCCACAGCTTATGTTTTAAAGCTTAAAAATATTATTTTTAAGGAATGTTGACTAAAAACAATTTGTTAAATTTTTGCACTATTTTTGCATATAATCACGCCCACTATAGTGGGCGGGGTCCAAAAATATTTTTTTTTATGTTATGGCTCCAAGTTTAAGGCGTTGGACCGTATTTGACATAAAAATATATCATTTGCTTAACTAAATAACCAAAAAACTTAAAAAAAAGTTGTTTTTTCTGGGTTGGTTTAACCCATCTCCGAACTTAACCTGCTCTAAGCTTTAAAATATATTTATACCAAATTTCAAGAGTCTAGCTCTTTTCGTTTGGACTGAATCGTGATTTCCACAGACGGACGGACATGCTCAGATCGTCTTAGATTTCATCACTGATCAAGAATATATATATTTTATGGGGTCTGAAACAAAATAAATTAATAGATTTAAGATTTTAAGGGAATAAATTTAATTGAACTAGTCGAGTGATAATATTTGCCTTCAACTAAAATGGTATTTTAAAGAAATAGTGGAAATAAAGGTTTCTGTGTAGGCCAGTGTAAAGATTACCTAATGCAATTTCCAATCACTGCCCCCCAACTCAAAAATAAATTTGATGGAACTGCTTATTGCTCCGCAAAAAATTTTGTTAGAAATTGTCTTCTCTGCAAAATTTATTTATAACATGAAAAGTCATAGAGAAGACAAGAACGATCAGGATCCAGATAGCTTGAAAACTCAAACTGCCGTTGAAAAACGGCTTAAAATGAAAACATTTCTTAAGAAATATTTAAACCCTATTAAGAACTGTCGAAAACAACGGCATTTGAAATTGATAAATTTTTACCGTGTTAATTGCTTTTACTTTAAAGTTTCGTAAAACATGTCTCGTCTTGCAGGTTATAAAATTGATTAAACACTTCGTCATAATGGCAAATTAAATGTCGACAGTCTTCTCCTTAGTATGCCCCATTTTTAATTGCATTTTGCATTAATTTACAATTTTGAGAAAATCAAAAATATGTTTTAAACAATTTTCAAGCCAACTACGTACTTCTTACACTGGCTTCAATCTATACAAGTGTTTGATCTTCCATGTATGAAATGTTTCAAAATATGGCGGCAAATAATTTTAAACCAATTTTCACAGAAATTTCGCATAGTTCCTGCTGTTGTTGTTATTATTATGGCTTTTGTAAATTTTTTACTCTTATTTTTTTAACGTTATTTTGCAATAGTCCAAGTGTCTTACTGTCATAGTAAATATCTAGCTGTAGCAAATTACTGTTGTTGTTGGCGGTGGAAAATATTATACGTAAGTACGTACGTTCATACGTACATACGTACGTACATGTTATGAGGAGGATCAGCTAGCAAAAGCATCAACCACATCAAGAGTCAAATATATTGTTTTGTGCACTTAACTGCGTGCACCATGTAATTTTGTGTCCCCCACATCATCGGCAGCTTCAATCTAACTTCAACTGGAGGCTAAAACTGAAAACTGCCAACTATAATCTCTATACAATATTCAACAATTTTCAATATATTTCGAACAACAGATGTAATGAGCTGTTTGTCATAAATGAAAATGTAGGCAAAAACGAAAAAAAAGAAATAAATAAATAAATAAAATAAGAAAATTAAAGAAACACTGATCTGATCGATTGATGGCAACAACAATCAAAAAAAGTAAGAAATATGCTTTTGAAGCATGAATTGAAATTACAGTGCGCAACAAATTACTAAATGTGTGTTCCATTATGCTTCTAGGAGAGATTTCGTAAAGTTTTTTTTTAAATACTTAACAAAAGGGATTTAATATTAAATAACTAAGATTCATGTGATAAGTTTTGAAGTTCTGCAGAAAAGATAGAAAGAACTTTTTATTTATTTTGTGGAATAATTTAAAATTTTTAAATAAGACTTAAAAATAGCAAATACCCCTTTATTAATATTTTAAAATATGACGAAAATTTAGTTTAGAAATTTATTTGCAATTAATTGTATCTATGAAAGAAAATTAAAATGTATTAAATATTGACAAAATCTTAATATAAAATTGATGAATAAAAGACTTCATTTGATCTCTGCATAGGAAACTTTATTAAAGTCCTCCCAAAAAAGTCCAGTGTGCCAGGAAAATTTTTCATTATGACTTAAATTAAAAATATAAACAACTGCCGCATGATATCTGCTTATAAAACACCAGACACGTAGAACTTGTATTTTTTATAAGTGGTGATCATGCGGCATTTTTAAAAAATAATAAAACATTTTTATATGATTTAGATTGAAGACCAATGCCGAAAGTTTTGCAATTCATTAGGCTTAAATAAAACTATCACAACTTTAGCTTTTTACGATGTTATTTAAGACTTGAAAATAAAAAAAAGAAATGACTTCAACTTTAGTTCTGTTGTTTGTCGTTGGTGCTTTAATTTATTCTCCTTCATTCCTAAAAGTCTTACAAAACATGCGAACATAATGAAGCAGCTAAAGTGTCCACCCATTCTCGTCTTCTACATCTTCAAAACAGAACATGAAATTTTCTGTTCATTTTTTTTCTCTCTAAATATTATTTAGAAGAGTAGTTCAAAGTCGCCAAAAACCAAAATAAAACTGCGCATCGAAAAAAAAAGAGTTATATAAATGCCAACAACGTTATTGTCTTCTTACACGATCACTGGAATCATTATAATGCTTGGAATTTAGCATTATAATGCTTGCATGTTGGCCACTTTTTATAGCCTACAAAGGGCAACACCCACTCTGTCTCCGCACAAAAGCTCTTGTTGACCAGAACTCATAAGGAAAAAAATACAAAATACAAAAATTAAAAACTGCAGCCTTATAAATGAAATGCGAAAGAAAATGAAGCAAGAAATGAAACTAAAATGCCATTATCGTCCACATCATTATCATTCGTATTCGATCATTGGAGACACCAAGTGAAAAAAAACTTTAATAATTATAATCAACAAAGTTCTTTTTCTTTTCCCGTAAGATCCTTTTTGTTGTTGTTAGTTTCATTTGGCTGCGAGTTTGGAGGAGTCTCTTGTATAATCGTAAACCAAAAAAAAAAAGGATTTTTTTAACTACAAAATCAGAACGCATGTTTTAAGTTTTTAAAGGTTGATATTTTTTATGGCGGGGTTTTTTGTTATTCAATAATTAATAGAGTGTTACTAAGGCAAGCAAGCGGCGACTTGAAAATTATGTTTAAAATATAAATTGCATTTAAGGCTAGAGTATCAGAAATTATGCATTTGACTACTAATTTTATAAATCAAGAAATCGATCATTTTCTTATGTTTTACACTAACATTTTTAATTAAAACTATGGCATTTAAAATTGATTGAAATAATTTATAAAAAAAATTACAGTGATCTTTAAGGAGCTAAGACCTGGTTTTCCGAGCATTAGACGACCTTTTAACCAAAATTTCTTTAAAAAAATTAAGTTATTATGTGAAACTTCTACTCAATTGATTGAGAAGTCTAAACTAGTTTTATTATAAATTTTCAAAGCTTAAGGCTGAATGAGACGACTCTGCTATAATATCTTCCAGCATATGTAGCGCCTTTGCAGTAGACAAACAGCCAAAAATTATAACAAATAAATAAGAGTACGAAATCCCTTTTCCACAGGAGCCACTAACTTGTGTTGTTGCCCGTCTTCCAAATCTGCAACAGATTTTAAAGTTTATGCTGGTTGATTAGTAAATTTATTATGATGTTTTCTGCTGAAAATAATCTTTTTTTTCCATGATTCTTTTCTGATTCATTGTAACCTTTTGGCCATAAAATTGAAAATATAATGGGAACTTTTAAAAGAATATTAAATGATATTTTGAAGTTGTTAAAAATTCCAACAAATATTAAATATTAATTGAAAAAAATCTGCTCTCTTAATACAGACAAATTTTTAAATTTTTTTTATTAATACCCTGCAGGAGATCGAACTAGTATCAAATTAGTATTGCACTAGTACAAAAATCACCAGTACTAGTTCCCAACTGTGAACTTTCCTATACCATGTTCATGCTCATATTAACATTCAGTGTGTTTGGAAAATTACTAGTACAATTGGTACTACATGGAAACTAGGGGGATACTAGTACTATTAGTACTAGATGAGTACTAGTACAATTTTTTCTAGTCGGATACTAGTATAATCAGTTCTGCGTTAAGAACTGGTTCATATACATATAAAAAAATCCCTAAATTTATTGGTTTTTTAAACTCAATAAAATTTTTTAAATCTTTGTCTTCACTAGCAATTTTTGCTTCATAAATTCTTAGTTTAGAAGAGGAAATGGAAAGTTCCTCTTATTTAGTTTTTAAAATGTCACTTTTTTAACACACAAGAAAACTGCGGCTTAATTACATAAATTATCGAATAAATAAACTGATATGCAGGTGAGAAAGTCTTCTAATACTATTCTTTGTTTCAAATTTTAATTTGTTTAAAGATTGTAACAATTAAAAATAAAATAAATGAAAATGCGAATTAGCAATTCGCTTTAAAACATGATCAAAAAGAAATATGAAATTCTACAAGTCAAATTAGTCTACAAATGAACTACTTGAAGTACTAGTACTTTTCTGTATATGTCTAATCACCTTTTGAACTAGTGCTTTCTATACTAGTAATCGTACCAGTTGCTTAAAGACAATTAACGCTTATCCTCCTGCAGTGTAAATTTAATTACGAAATTATTTATAAAAAAACTCTCTCACAAAAATTTTCTCATATACAATTTTTAAAACTTTCAAAATGATACTATTTCTATTTTTGTTGGGTGCAACATCACCACCCAACTTTTTAATACCTATTGCCACATAAAAGAATATAAAGTTTTTCGTCGCCCTATTATCACCTCGTCAATTTCATTGATTTAAACGACTACAAATTCCTGCGTTTTAGTTACAGAAAAAAGTGCGGCAAAAGTTTTGCTTCTTAACAATTTAACAACAACAAGAAAAAATGTTTATGCCAAGTACGGACGTACCTTCACTGTTTTCTGCCTTTATTTTTTCGACACCAAGAATACAAATTAGAAAGAAAAAAAATATATAACAAGAAAAATTGTGAAAATGTTACCAGAAAATAAAAATTTAAATTTAATTTGTTTATAATATGTCTTGAAATGTTTATGTTAGAAGGAAAAGAAAAATACTAATTACGTAGGTGTCAAATTCTTTAAAACAGTAGAAGCCAAAAGAACAGAAAAATAAATAAAAATAAAATAAAATATATGTGAAACGAGTGCTTTTCTTGAAATGATAATGACGACAATAAAAGGTGTTGCATTTTATTTGCAGAAAATGGGAGAAATTGTTCAGGTTTTTTTTTCAAATATGAATGCAATTTTTTACTTATACAAAATTATTAAATTTATTATTAAGATAAAAAATTTTTTATTCAGGCTCAAGTTAAAATGTCCAATTATTATTATAATTTTTTTATCCGTTCTATAAAAACATTCTAAGTTTTGGGCTCTTAATAAAAATAATTTAAGTTTAATAAAAGTTGTTAAAAAACTTATTCTGCAGATTTTAGATTCCTATATATTGCTACCTTCTATCGGCAAATTCCGAGACGTGAGCTTTAATATCCACCACTATTTAACTTTTCATTAATAAAGAGTAACGACCTCTAAATCAGTACTAGACCCCCTTCTTCGATAGGATGATTATAAAAAATATTCTAAATAAATTTTCCACTCGTCATAAACAAGTTTTTAATTTTAAATAAATTCTTAAAAATTTATAAAATCGCAGGATTGAACTTAAGCCTGCTAAAGTATCCTCAGTCAATGCTATTTTTTTATTTACATTTTACCTGGTAGTCTAACATAAATTTCTTCCACCTGACTTATAGGGCTATTTCAAACATTGTCGGCTTATAAAATGCTTTAGGTGTCAAAAACAATTTTTCAAAGAAAAGTTTAATAAACTTGTGCAAGGCAAACATTTTTTGAGAAACGAACATGAAATTGCACTTTTTAAATAAAGTTGCACTTTATCATTAATTTCGGTCTATTCAAGGATTTTCTTTTAAACATATTTTAAAGGCAAACGTGGCTTTGCTGTGGACAAATTTAAGATAGCATCAACCATCAATTTTGTTCGTCTAGCTAAATGAAACTTTAGAAATCTTGAAATAATTTTTGTTTGTTTCTGCATTTGAAATAAAATTAAGAGTAACATTTTGGTACTTCAAATTTTGAATTCCAGATACTTTACTCTGACCCTATGCGACCAAACATTTCTGCCTGGGTACAAATCACTTAGTATAATAGACTACTAACTGATACATTTTAGTTCCGTAATGTTCCATATCTAACGTTTAGTTTCATTATCCAAGCTCTTAGTCAGTTTTAATAACTTATTTATTTGTAAAGAAGTTCTTGATTAAAAAAAAGAAGAAATCAAAATAATTGGCTGCATGAGAACTGCCTCATTACAAGCAACCACACACAGATCGTAAATCGTCAGGTGAAAAGAGAAAAAAATTTAAATAAGTTGTTTATTTCTAAAAATGATGGCGACTCATACGAATGTCTTACATTTGGCTCCTGTTCATGAGTTTTTGTGGGCCAGAGTAATTAAAAATAGTGATTATGACATGAAAACAAACTGGAAAATATTGACGAATATTTTCTGATTTTATAAACAGCTTAAAATTGTTGTGGCATTACAGAATACACATCCAACAAACAGAGTATTTCATTTTAATGTTTTTGTTTATTAAACAAACGTTAACAATCAAAATTTTATACACGAGCACATAAACTGAAACAGAAGAAAGAACAAGGCAGTCAGTCGGGCAAGTCGAATATTAATAAAAAAAAGTCTAATATGTGAAACAAAAATATTAAGAACTAATCAAGTTAAATAATGTTCGTTCTCATTAATAGAAATACGAATGAAAAACTTAAATACTCGTGTGTGTTATGAAAAAATTAAATAAGTTTCGATTTGTACAAGTGGAGTCAGCCAAACAACAGCCAGTCGTTCGAAAAGATCAAACTCATCATGATACTTAATGATGAAACAACTTGTCGATGATGTTGGCTTTTAGTTTTATGCTGATCATGACGTTACATTTGTGCGTATTTTGACCTAAACCAAAATCCAGTAATCCACAACTTGACAGTGTACGAGTATCTGGCTGGTGGACTGACTGCCGGACTACTTGATTGCAAACAGTCGCGGAGATCTTTTGAACTTTTTTACTCCATCATAGAAATTGGCCTGCACATGAGAGTGTTGTTGGTATGACTTGATGTATGAGTACAACAATAATTAGTTTTTTAGTGTTCTTTTTTTTTTTGGAGAGGGGAACAGTCCAGTGCACTGCGGACTCATGTGGTGTAAAACAATTTTATGTTTATGTCCATCATTGATCATCATCAGCAGTTAATTTTTATAGAAATTTATTATTATGATTTTATTTTCCTTCATCTACTTGTGCTCTAGTGTTTGATTTGCTCATCCTATATGCCGTAATAAAGAAAAAATTTGTTATTTAAACAAAAACCGTCAAGAAAATACTTTAAGTTATTGATTTTCATAGAGATGCCGTAAATTTCAATGTCCTAAGAAAAAGTTGCTTATTCTGAAGAATTTCTTGGGAATGGCAGGTGGGCTGCGAGGGGTGAACATCAACGATTCCATATATTAAACAAACTTATTTAGCTATTTTATATGAATGCATAAGAGGGCTGTTCGTAAAAAATTTTATGAATATTTTTTTTTTTAAATATTTATTTCTATATTAAAAATACAATTTCTATTTCGTGCCAGCATCCTCGAAAAAGTTCTGATATTTCCTTTTTGGCATGTTCTTGATCTCCTCAATCAAGGCCATTTGAGTTCGGATATTCTTGACAAAAAGTCCTAATGCGACATTCAATAATTGTTGAGTGTTTCTCTTTTACTTTTTGGAAAATGCAGCAATTTGGGAATAAACTGCTCTGCCATGCTCTTCTTGCCCAAAATTTCCAAAATAATTAGAGTATAACATGAGGCTACCGATATGCCGAAATCCCGCATTTCATAGTGATACGACGATTCTCTATGATCATTTTCTTAATTTTCTCAACATCTTGGAGTGTCGAGGAGTATCGCAAAAAACATTTCTTTTCAACATAAAGCGTGTTTTTTTAGTGTCACAACAGCAGAGCAACGCGTGCAATTTGTTCAAATTTTTAATCAAAATAACTGTTCTATTCTATTTTGTTGCGTACATAATCGTCATTCAGAGCGGCTAATTCGAAGAACAATAGATCGTTTTCGGGCCACATTTACTTTTACTGATCATGTGCATCCCTTGAAATGCCGAAGTGCGCACTGAAGAAGCTGTAGCCGCTGTACAGGAAAGCTTTGAAAATGATCCTAATCAATCAATTCGTTGCCGTTTTCAGCAACTGGAGTTGTGTCCTTCCAGTTTATGGAAGATTTTTTTAGTTGTGGAAAATTGATGTTCCAGTTTGCGGGACAGCCATGGCAGCGACATGGCAGAAATCATATTTAAACATTAATTTCATAAAATTTTCTTTCTAATAAAGACCGTTTCATTGATATTAAAAATATATATTCTCGTTTTATTATGATTTAAACTTGTGGCGTACTCTATAAAAAACACCCTTATAAAAACTTATGACAAAATTATATTTAAGGACGACTCTTGATGGAGAAAGCTGTCCCTATCTTGCCATCATTTTGCTGCAGACAATTTATTCTTTACTCCGCTGGGGAATTTTGTCTATAGTAACAACTTTAATACGCTATTTAGTATATGTGACACGCAAAATCGAAAGGGACCTAAGGGTAAAAACCGATTTTGTCCAGGAGAGCCATTTTAAAGATTTAAGTACGTGTATCTTTGGTGTACCATCACTTCATAAAACGCAAATATCTCTGGGAGGGAACACTTTTGGGGCATGGGATCGTTCTCATTCGATGCTCAGATGTTGTCCACATCAAAAAAAAAAAGTGAAAATTGATTTTTTTTACTCTTTAGTCCCTTTCTCTATGCGCTGTCACATATAAGAGGCGCAGAGTTATGATTTCAAATTTTTCGGCTCAAAACTCAATAGAAAACATTTTGTAGAAAAAATATACTAGATGGCAGGCATGTGCCATGGCTTCAACAGTAGCTCTTGGCATAATCCTGTCTTTTAAAATTAAAAATAAAATGACTGTGTTTTTATTTCTGCTTTCTTTATATATGGAATCTAGTGAGTGGATCAAATCGTTGTGCAAAACTACATATAAAAGAGTCCCCTAAAATTCATATTAGACTGAATGGATAATCAATAATCCACTTATTTGCTGTACTTCAAAATCTATAGAGCAATTTTTGAAAGTGTATTTGGAAAAACAAACAAAACACCAACAGATACATAAATTGGAATTTGTTGTTATAAAAATTAAATACTTGTGATTAAAATAAAATAAATATTTTTTACAGTTTTTCTTGTATAAAATCCGTTCAATACTCGTATTTTGCTAAGAAGTGTTTATTTAATATTGTTTTGAAACATGAATTGATACAACAGCATTTGAACATGAAGTAATAAAATAAATTTTGCTGCCATGTTCTTTTAATTTTTTTTTTTTTTTTTTAGTTTAACTGTAGCGAGTTATTTGTTGCCAAAACCTATACAAGCAATAATAATTAAATTTTATTGTTATTATTTATGTACTTCGAGAAAAAAAACAAACACAAACATTTTTCTAATGATTTCATACGTTAATTTAGTTCTATATTTTTTTGTGGTTTTTAACAAAATTTCAAAGATAAATATTTCCTTATACTCTTGTTCAATATTTTCAAAGAACTACTGAAAATGTTTTCGATTTTTTATTTATTTAAAAATATGTTTTAATGATATTTAGCAGGTGATAATTGCTTCTTTTTTTTTTTTTTGATGTTCAATATTTTTTTCCAAATTAACTTTGAACATTTTGCAAACAATTTAATTTATGTAAATAATTATAATTATATTTTATTTTTATAAAAAAATAATAGAAATTTATTATGGCCATGAAAGATATAAAGGATGTGGTGCTACTAAAGATCTGTGTATGTCTAAAAACCATGTAGTTTCCGGAGTGCCAATACTCCAGAGCTGCCTGGCTCTAGTTTCAGTTACTTTTATTTAGTAAATTCAAACCAAAAATCTTTGGCTGAGGTATAATGGAACAAAAAATTCACAAAAATGGCACATGAAGAATATAAACAAACAGCAACACGGGCATTAAATAAAAGTGTGTTACCATAGGTTTGATACACTTCTCGTATGCAATTTCCTAATAAAATTTTTATAAATAAGAATTGTTATCATATTTATCAAGGACGCCAAATAAGTGGTGATAAACAACAAATACATATCGCACCCTAAATACAAAAGGGGCACAACTCAAAATTTTCCAAAACTGACTTCTTTTCATAAATTAATTCAGAATACTCATCTCTAACTACTGTAAAAATTTCTTTCACATCACTATGTGATGAAAAATACAGTTATGTCTATTTTTGTTCAGTGTGTTGCTTCTGCACAATGAACAGTTTTTTGTCTCTCCTGAAAATTTTAGTATTTTGAGTTGTGCCCCTTTTGTATTTAGGGTGCGATATGAGTACTGATAATGCAAGAGTAGCGGCTTTCGAAAACAGCTGTTCTGCTCTTCTGTGTAAGTTTAATAATTAAAAGCTGATTTTGATTTTTCTTTGCGCCTTGGAATATTTATCATGTCTTTCTGAATTTAAAAACAAAAATTTCGAAAAATTTAACTATAAATGAATTGAATTTATTACAGCGATATGGATGTTCGATGCAAAAATTCCTACTAAGCAAATATCTTTAATTGATTTTATTTAACGCTTAAAAAATTTGTTTTCCACAATTTGAAATAAAACTCCTACCTCAGTAGCCATTTGTTGTCCATTAAAAATGTAAAATCATGACAAAAGTCAGCATTATATATGAGTATAACGACCTTAAGACCCTGAATAAAATAAAAGGTTTTCCCTGCAAAAAAAAAAAATTGCAAATATTTTACTTTTATCCTCTTGCCAACAGAAACACACACACACACACACATACACAATCTCACCCATCCATTCACTGGATCAACAATCATAATCAATATAAAACTATACATTTCAACACTTTCCCCTCTGCTGCTCCTCAACCATTTTATTTTGTGGAAAGTAGCAGATACAAAAGCAAACATAAATTGATGACAAGGGTCAACATTTAAGGTCAAGACGTAAGAACGTCATGTGTGTGTGCAACTGAGTGTTTGTAAGCAGTTTCAAATTGAAAATATGCATCATCTACTACAGTTCGTTTTCAAACAGATGCGGAAATATTTGCTGGCAATTTTGGTTGAAAAGAAAACAATTCCAACAAAAACAACAACAACAAACTAAAACCGAAATAGTTAATATTTATTTTATTTTTTTTTTCTTATTTCAAACATTAGATTTTGTGGTTTAGTTCAAGTCATTAATGGGCAAATAGTAGGTAGATATTGTACTCGTATGTAGTTCTTTTCTTCTGTTTCCTTTTGCTTCAATTTCAAATCAGCTGCCACAAGTTATCTGAACTTGAGTGTTCGATTAGAATCTACTGGTAATAACCGCACAATACAAAATACTTGTAGGCTACGAGTAAATAATTGAATTGTGACCACACACGCCAATTTCTGTTCGTGACTCGTAAGTGTTGCTTTCACGACCTTTACGAGGTTTTTGCTGGACATTTCATTTTCCTACATATTCCATTACTTCCAGCCACTTTTCGTAACGTAATTATCGTTTATTAACTGCTATTTTTAAAAATTGGTAACGCCTGTCACATTCGCTAGGATATAATTGTAGGGTCTTGGTTACGGCGTTAAATAGTAAAAATTAAATTTTGTGTCCACTTAATTTGTTACAAAAAAAAAAAAAGTTATTGTTAACATATGGTCAACTAGCTAAGGATCTGTACTAATGCACTCAACAAAGATCTGTGTGAATGTGTCTGAGTGTATGCAGCCATCATATGTTGTCCTTTGTTCTACGTTTATATGTGACTAATGTCCTGTTAATTATTTGATAGCGGCATATGGTGAAGGACTAGAGAAAATCCAGCTTCACTTTCAAGACGAATATTAATTATTTGTTTTTCCATGTTTCCAATTTTTATTTTGCGTATTTTCAATGCCTTTCAATATTTTCCCAGAAAGGAAATATTTTTGCTAAAAATTTTTTAAAGCAAAAGTGTATTAAATTTTGTATAGTTTTCAGTAAATGTTGCTATTAATTTGTTGATTTATTTAAACGATATAAAATGTTTGAATTTTTATTAGTCGAACTTTCTTATGTAAATTGTTAATTTTTTCAACGGGCTTAAGTTCGAATCTGCATGACTGCAAATGATAATATTCCAATCTTAATATAAAATAATAAATAGAATTTGAACAAATTCATTTTTAATAAAATGTTTTCTATTCTGACAAAAATTTTGCCTACATTTTTGTAATCGTTTCTAATATATATGCCTGCATGTTCAGAAAGTATTTTTTAAGTCCGATAAATTTTGAGAATTTCTTAACTTTCAAGCAAATTGCCTTACGGTGTTCACTTAATGATGAAAATACCAGGTCTGTTCAAAAAATAAGGCAAATTTTAAAATTTCGCGCACTACTCACATTCTATTCTCATTTGTTATTGTTGTTGTACTCGTCTCGAATATCAGAACTGTTTTGAGGACGGAAATAAAAAGCCGGTACAAGTGTATTATCAACAGAGAAGACTATCTTGAAGCGAACTGAATGTAAATTGATTATTTTATTAAATTAAATTAAGATTTAGCTGCTAATTGTTCGAAAAAGTGTTTTAAATTCAGTAAAACAAGATAAATATTGTTTTAATGATTCGACTTACACAGCAGAGCAGAGCAGTACAAATTTAGCAAGGAAAACCTTTTTTTTACTCAGGGTCTCAGGTCGTTATACTCATATATAATGCTGGCTTTTGTCTTGATGGACAACAAATGGTTGCTGAGATGCAAGTTTCATTTCAAATTGTGGAAAAACAAACGACTATGAAAAGTGTTAAATAAAATCAATAAAAGTTTTCTCTTTTTCTTTCTAATTGTTCAAAATTTTTATTTAAATTCAGCAAGACAAGATAAATATTGCAAGGCACAAAGGAAAGTCAACATTAGTTTTTTTTAATTATGCAACTTACACAGTAGAGCAGGACAGCTGTTTTCGAAAGCCGCTACAGTTTCATTATCAGTACTTAAGTGTATTTGGTTTGTCACCAGTTATTAGGCGGCCTTTGCATGTATAGGGGTCATCATCCCCTGAGTGCTGGTCCAAGATAAGAAAACTTTTAGAAAACACAACATCAAAGATTTTAAAAATTCATTTACGTTTATTTAAAATTTTTTTAAATATTTTTGATATATACTTTAGATCTCTAACATTTTTTTGGATGAAAAAATTTTATGAAAAACATAAAACAATTTAACTTATTTTACAAATTTGAGACGGGTTTCAACATACGTTTCACTTAGGCGAAGTTCTTTCCTAAATTGTATTAATTAATAGAATGTGTGTTATTCTTTGAATTAAATTAAGTCAAAATCGTATTATTTGATTCAAAAAGATATGATTAATATTTCTAGGGACTAGGGAAAATCCGCATTAATTTAATGTTCAACTTTCACATCAGAACACAACAGCCCTGATTTCGAAAGCCGCCACACTTTCATCATGAAATTATAATTACATTTTTGGTTTCATATTGAAATATATATTTGTGCACTCGTTTCTATACAAAATCTTTTAATAATCTATTAAACCTCTTATCATTTATTAAACCTCTTTAACCCATTTCGTCCCAGTGTTCCATTTTTCGAACAGTAAATTTCAAGCGTTTTAAATTTTTTTTATCTGTTTAGGAAAGACTTTTTAATATTTTTTCATGAAAATTTTGAAAAATATTTTTAAAAAAATTTTTAATAAAAACTTTTAAAAAAAATGTTTAATGAAAATTTAAAAAAAAAATTTTTATGAAAATTTTTAATGAAAATAAGAAAAAAATTTTAATGAATATATTAAAAAAATTTTTAATGACAATTTAAAAAAAAAATGAATAATGAAAATTAAAAAAAATTTGTAATAAAAATTTTTAAAAAATTTTGGACATCTGAATCGTAGCTTCTGGACCCAAATTACCATTTAACTACGAAGTTTCATAAACTGATTCGAAAAAAAATCTCTGGGACGATATGGGTTAATAAAAATTTAATGAAGATGTTTCGGCGTGTAAATTTATTTGTATAGCTGGCATATAGACGGTTTCATTTAATTGTTCTACATCAATAAAACTCGTAGATGCTATTCTAAATTCCAAAAGAAGAAAAAAAATCAGTTTTGAGCAGCACTTAAGATGTTATAAAATCTGAAATTTATTGTATTCGCCGTACTTTGGCAAAAAAAAAAAAAAGAGCAAAGAAAAAAAATCTCATCAAAACGAAAAGAAAATATTAATGGAATTTTATGGTTCATCACGAATGAGTTGGACGACAACATTGTATGCGATTTTTTTTTTTAAATTAACTCTTTCCATTTTAAATTCTTCGGACGCGTTTTGTCCCCTTAAATCTTTTCTTTCTATCTTTCACGACATGTCATATCGAATGCATGCCAATGGAAAACTGGTTTCATGATGATGAGATATTTTTCGATTTAGTTTTTGTTTTTTTTTGCTTCTTTTATTTGTCAAAAGAAATGCTGTACAGTATGATGGAAGAGATCATCCTTGGTGCAGGTACAACGAGATGGTCAGTCATTATTAGTTCGCACACACACACACACACAACCAATCACATCAGGTGAACGTGACATCAGGAAAAATTATATGGAAAAAATAAAACGAATATAAGAAATTTTTTTCTTTCTCATTTCAGTCATGTCGTCGAAGTCACAGCAACACTTAAAGATCAGTCCATACATGTATTACAATTATTATCAGCCTTTTTCTTGTTGCGTACTTTAAAGTTTAGCCAGCAGTGGTGGATTGTTAACACTTATGTAACAGTTATGAATGTAAGATGTTTTTGTTAGTTTGGTGTGACAGAACAGGTAATTTGTGGGTCTAGGGAAGTGATGTGACTTGGCTACTCTAGGTCCCAATTTACACTATTATACATACTTATTTAATAAGAGATTCTTTATGAGCTTTCGGATTTGATTAAAAAACATAAAATTTAGAGAAATGTAGAAAATATATATTTAAGTCGATAGGACGATCTATGTAATTCCATGTTTAAAGATGTTTTCATGTAAATGTTGACTGCGGCTACGCCTCAACTTGTTCATACGATGTGTCCAATTTTAGCATACCCACTATCTCTCTCTCTCACTCTCTCCCTCTCTCTCACACATAGAGTCCGGTAACTGAAAAATAAATTTGGCTTCCAGAACATCAAACGTTGCTGGCTTGTCCCTGTAGACATGAGTGCATAAAAATAGATTATTTTCCCTTTGCCTTTCTCATCTAAAATTTTGTTACCATATCGACTAGGGTTGCATCGTGTAAAGCCTAATTAAAAAAGTTTTTCACGAAACTATATTCAGTCTTCAAGTAGGAAATTCAAGTAGGAGCCCTTCTTTTCGGTCAAACCCTTGCTTACATGTGTTTAATTTTTTTTCTGAGGCCTTATTTATCAGCCCATGCCGGATCATCTTCTTTTTAACGTGGTAAAAAAAAACAAAATAATAATAAAAAAAACTGTATGCCAACTAATAAAGATCTTGTTGATGATGATGTTTAATAATGATATTTTGTCGTTTTATTGTTTCTCATTTTCATTGATCAAAAACTTTTGGGCAATAAAAGCCAAAGAAAGAAAAACAATATCTACGCAAAATCAGAACAGGGAATAAAATCAATAATAAAAAATCGTGAAAAAAGCACAGCGCAAAGTTAAGGCAAAAAAGAAATAACTAAAAAAAAAAGCTAAAAAATAAATGTTTAATCTGAAAAAATGCCGCCTTTAAACGAAACTATCAAAGCAGCCAATGAAAATCACCACATTTGAATCTGTTTCGTTTCGTTCTTTTAAAGGCCATTTGCCAGCTGCTGCCGTTGTTGGTGTTGTTGCCGCCAACACCATTATCGCCGCGATACAAAACATTTATATTCATACATATAAGTGGCAAGCTGTTTTTATTTTTCAATATCCGCTGCATTCACAATAAAAGAACACACAAACTGAAACAATAACAACGCAATAATAATAAAAAAAAAATAAAAGAAAAGAAAAAAAACTTCAACTGTTTATCCATACCTGGGGATATTTTAATATCTGTCCCGCATTTATTCTACACAAACTGTTTCACATGCACTCACATACACACACACACTTACACAAACCATGAATTTCCTTCTTAACACTTTTATCGAAATCATAAACCCCACCAACAACATCATCAACAACAATAGCAACAACAGCGACAGCATAAAAACCCCACAAAAAAAAATCTCTACTTTCAACTTGATCATGCTTGCGATTATTATGATGACGATCATGCTCCAAGTTTACATTCCGCGCTGACTGCACTCAACTAGTTAGACAAAATCACGCATACACACACACACACACACATACTGACACCTTGGCTTTGCTTGGCGATATCACTGCTAAAAGATCTTCATGGAAAGAAAATTCAATATCTTGCTCGGATTTTGACACATTTGACAAATTGCTTTAATATCCTTATTTTGTTCTTGGCCACAGCCAACGTATTACGATCATTTTCAAGGTTTAAAGGTTACCAAACATTATGTTGATCATCATCAATAACTCAGTGTGTTCACACTTGTATTTCAGCGAATAATACGATCAAAAGTATGTATTAAAAAAAGTGAACAAAAATTTTAAATTATTTCAAGCGGGATTTAATGGCAAAAAATTCTTCATGATCATGGATGGTGTGATTGTTATTTGAAGTTGGTTGAATTTTGGCCATCTCTGCAATCACAAGTTGTTGCTAAAGTTCATCATCGGATTACATCTTTATTAATTCTGCACTGATTTTGGTAGGACTCGCAGAAAGTCTTTTTTTTTTGCAGCCAATTGATAACAAAAGTAGAGGTTTCTAAAAAACTTCATTTTGAATTTAACTTTCTTTGAGGAATCATAATAATTTTTGGGCGCATGTGGTCTTCTGGTTTCTCTAAACAATAATTTATGGAAAGTACGAGCAAGTTGCTAATTACTTTAAGTTGCCATGATTTTTTTCAAGAACTGGGGCCAAATTACCGCATTCGATACCGAATGAAATTTCCATACATTTTGAATACAAATTTCGAACGATATCGAATGCCGTAATTTGGCCCCTGATCATTTTTCAGTAATTAAAGTTTTACTGCCTTGTACTGTGTTCACATATGCGTTTTTAATTGACACAAAATATTCCTTTAATTGAAACAATATCTTTTTGGTGTTCATACACACTCAATATTACTACGATAATTAGCATTTGACAACTGGAAAAAAAAAACTGAAAAAAAATTATTTCAATATTCATGACTTAGCACGGGGTTGAACTCAGGACCCTCCGCTTCATAGTCTCGTGCTCTACTACTTCAGCCAACAGCACGTACGTTTGATTAGGCAAATTTCAACAAAGTCTGTTCAATAAGTACTTCCGCTTTTCACTGAACTCAATTGTGACAGTGTTGCATTATAAATTTTACTCATTATTAAAACAATTATCTCTTAATTGCCAATAAGTTAATTGTAGTTTTTATATGAAAATTTAGTCTCAATAATGGCCTTAATTGTTATAATTTAAATATTGCTGTATAAGTGAACACCATATTATTTATAAAATTTATTTTTATATTTTATAAAATATGTTTTTGATTTATAAAATTTATATAAAATAGATATTCATAAAAAATTTTGTTCTACTATAAGCCCTTTATAAAACAGAAATACGTTTTATGAATACGTTTATGAATACTGTAGTTAATCAAAATCAATTGCTTATATGTTATCTGGTTTTTATACTCTCCAAAAAAGAATTTGGAAGGTATATTCACTTTGTCATTCCGTTTGTAACGCATCGAAATATCCATCTGAGACCCCATAAAGTATATATATTCTTGATCAGTGATGAAATCTAAGACGATCTGCGCATGTCCGTACGTCCGTCTGGGGAAATCACGATTCAGTCCAAACGAAAAGAGCTAGACTCCTGAAATTTGGTATAAATATATTTTATAGCTTACAGAAGATTAAGTTCGGAGATGGGATAAATCGGGTAAGGGGGAAAAAAGTTCCCCTATAAAGAACTAAACCAACCCATAACAAACAAAATCATTTTTAAAGTTTTTTGGTTATTTTGTTAAGCAAATGATATATTTTTATGTCAAATATGGTCTAACGCCTTAAAATGGAGCCATAAAATAAAAAAAATTATTTGTGGACCCCGCCCACTTTAGTTGGCGTTATTATATGCAAAAAAAGCATAAAAATTTAACAAATTTTTTTACTTAAGCCTACATTCCTTAAAAATAAAATTTTTAAGCTTTAATGACGAAGCTGAGACGAAACCAGGTACTACTCTGCCCTACCCCCTCCTCCCCTTTCACCCCATTAATGACCCTACCAAAAAAAAATTTTTTTTATTAATTTTGTATGTAATCATCCCAAGCATTTATTTTTAGAGTTTTATGACTGCCTGTTTCTGCCCTACCCCCTTTTCCCCGTAAATGACCCTATAAAATAAAATAAAAAATTTTATTTTTTATATAATTATCCCAAGCATTTATTTGTAGAGTTTTATGACAAAGGTGAAATGTTTCCCCCACAGCCCTTGTCAGTGCGACCCTGCCAAAATACAGTTTTTATACCCTCCAAAGAGAATTGGACCCTATAAAGTATACATATATGTATATTCTTGATTAGTGATGAAGTTTAAGACGGTCTAGCAATGCCCATACGCTCGTCTGTGGAAAACATGATATTGGCTATTTCTGAAGCCCGCTCCCTTTAGTGGGCGTTGAAGTATGATATTATATAAAGAAACTCTGTCCCACCAAGTTAAACATCTAAAATTTACTTACTAAATATTTGGAGGGTATTTAAGATTCGACCCGGTCCAGTATAACGTTTCTTTTTAAATTAACATGTTTCTTTTTAAATTAACATGAAACCTTTGTTTTGAACAGACCTCGTATCATGTGTACCGTTGCAAAGGAAATGTGGTCTTGCTACAATGAATGATAAGACCTCAATACAATTAACAAATAGGAAGCTTAGACAGATCTCAAGGCTTGTCGCAGTCGTGACAGGACTCTGTACGATCGGTGAATACCATGGTGAAATAACTCTGTCCTCTAATTAAGTCTGTAGTAGTTTTCATGATGAAAGCATGGAAGTGATAGTTTACCCCTTTCCCTGTTCAGCTTTACAATCTACCTAGATATAAACTTTTAGACAGTCATATAGCGGCTGACCTCTCTGAGTTATTAGAAATCGATCTAAGTGACTTGATCAACTATTTAAATGTTGGTGAGTTAGATTCAGTGCCAATAATGGAATCCATGTGCTCGGCTAATGGTGATTTCTTTTCTAGAAAATCATGCCGCACTTTTTTCTGAAAAATATCAATATTATGTCATTTAGAAATCGCGAAATTATTAAAAATTAATCTACCAGCTCATGCAAGTATTAAGTTTTGTATTAACACTCCACCTGGGAGCAACTCTTCAGAGAAGATATTAGAAAATCTTACATGTTTTCTACAAAAGAAAACGCCTTAAGACTCTATGGGTTTAGTGGTCTGGCAAAATGCAATCACCCAGATTCTTTTTGATTAGCTGCTCGAGAGTTGCCAGCCTCGTACGCAGACCGAGATGTGTGCATAGTGTTGCTGCTTAATTTTTAAAAAAACTTTAACTTTTAGTATTCGGTTATAACTCAATCGGATTCACAGAGGGCTGTACCATTTACAATTCTATGAAGTTATTTAGCACTAGATTTTGCAATACCACGTTTTTTCGGCGTATAAAGGTTCCTGTATGCGAAGCCTGTTCTTTTATAAAAATTCATTCTTCAAACAAAGCGGCTTGTCGCCAAAACAAAAGTGATTGCTTAGAGTAAAAATTGTCTATGCTTAAATGCTTAGTTTCGCATGGTTCACATACGCGCTGATCACATTTGCGTTTTGTAGAATTAAAAAAAATAATAATTATTTGGCGCTGTCGTTCTTTTCGTCTTATATCTATAAACATTTTTGTTTAGATATTTAAGAAGGAAAAAAAAAATCAAATCACATTTATATAGACAAAAACAAAGTGTATACAATATATAAATTTAAAAACGATCAAAAAAGAAATAAGAAACAAAATTGTACAACACAAACTGCGAATGATATTTAACAGATGGCCTCCGCAATGAAAACGTGAAAATGTGTACAAATATGTGCTTCCATACCATTTCGGATGACCAAAGTACTCGTACACAGCAAATATCATCTGCTTATAATAATAGCACAAATAGAACAAATGAGGAATAAAGTTTAGGACAAGTAGATGGAAAGAAAAAAGTGCTAAGAAATTGTCGAAGATGTGATCACGCCATCGCCCCAGAACATCGGCAACAGTTGTTGTTTATATTAGCCAAATAAAATCTAGGTGTTGCTAAAGTATTACGAAGTGTTCAAAGTACTTTTGATTGTTGTATAGAAATTGTTTTAAAGGAATAGCACAGCAGGTTGTCTCCAGCCAAAGCTAAAGGGGGAAACAAATTCAAATGAGCAAGCAACAAATGAAAGCCATAAAAAAACGATGATATTTTTACGAAATTTTGTATTATATTTTTTTCTAATTATTTTTATTAACGAAATGTGTGTTGTATGTGCATGAGTATGGATTTGGGCAAATGGAAAGGTATTTGTAACAATCAAAGAATGTGTTTACACAATTCGAATTGTTCTATTTTTAGTGTTTGACAAATTAGATATTAAAATTTCCAGCACACTTTAACAAATTAGCTGATGCTTGTGTAAACATTCTTATGGCAATTGCGAAATTGTGGAAATTTTTATTCAAAATAAAAGAATTCTTAATATAGAGAATTAGTCATTTTGAAGATGTGAGTGCGATCTTTAAACATTTTGTAGAAAAATGTTATGAATATCTTATTATTTCAACTGAACGATATTTAATTATTCTATTGCCAGGATCCTTGTACAGTTTTCTTGCCAGACTTTTAAAAACATTCACAAATATCCTTTCAGCAATTATTTTCCAGCAAATCGTTTAATTTCAACCTATAATTTTCCTAAATTTCATTTTTCATTTTATCTTTATACGAGTGCATGTATTTGTTAGCAGTTGCGTTAATAGTGAGTGACTGCCGTTTAAGCCACATTTTCAAATAAGTAATAATAAGCCAACCAAACATTTAAAGTCAACCCATTTAAAACTCTTTCAACTCGCACAAAACGTAGAAAATTTTGAGTAAAAAAAAAATTATTTAATCTTAAACATTTTTCAGATAAAGACGGTCGGTTAAGTGAGTGAGGAAATAACCAAACAGCCAACCAAAAAACAGCTGCATTTATGACCAAACTGGAAGAATACAAAAAAATATATATAAAAAAATCATTCTTGTACTCGCGCGTCAATACGGAATAGAAAATAAAAGTCTAATGAACGATTCTTTTTTCTTTCATTTGTGTTAACTTCTGTTTGTTTATTTGGTTTAAGTGTCTTTTTCGTGGGCCCATATACTCTGACTGCATTTGGTTGCGGCTGGAGTAGAATGCGTTGTTGCTGTGGAGCTGTTGTTGTTATTGTTGTTGTCTAAATGAATGAAAAACCTCCTTTTGGACTTTTATCGCTAGATAATTGCCGTCAAAATTACAGGTTTTTACATTCACATACATTTAAGAAAACGACTAAAACGACTTGAAATTTATTATACGCCGTTTAATAAATGCTATGAATTTTGGTTTCTTTAGTAAACTTTTTCTTAGTCATAAATGTGTGAGAGAATTTGTTGAGGGAACGATATGGTCGAAAACTATCATAACTAGAGCTGTTGCGATGTAGGCAGCCGTAGTTGCATTGAAAATTTATTACAAAATATATTTTAATAAAATATTTATTTGTTGTTGGGTAAACGAAACTGTAAAATTTAATTTCGTTAGTGGCACTGGCAACAAGTCAGTAGATATTTAAACACCATGTTCAAACAGATAGGCTTATATAAAAATTCACATATGTATATTAAATGAGAATTACAAAAACGTAATTTTCAAATTTTAAATATTTTTTCATACAACACCACAAACAATTTTTATTCTATATAAATAATTATTTGTGTGTTGTAAAATCCATATACAATTAGATAAAATTTGTACTTGAGTAAAAAATATCTGATGTAGTGTTCTTTTCTAAAAAAGTGCAATATTTTCTGCACTTTTCAAAGAAAAATTACAAAACACAAACAACTTTTATTTTATACATATATTTGTATGTTTTAAATTTCGTATGCAATTATATAAAATATGGAATTAAGTAAAAAATGTGTAATGTTGTATTCTTTTTTAAAAAAGTGCAAAATTTTTCGCACTTTTCAAAGAACACATACAAAACATACGCAACTTTTATGCTACACAGTTATTTGTATGTTTAAAAAATAAAATGTGGACTTGAGTAAAAAAATGTTAATGTTGTGTTTTTTTTCTACAAAGGTGCAATATTTTCTGCACCTTTGAGGGAAAATTACAAAACACAAACAATATTTATTTGTATGCATGTTTTAAAAATTATATGCCATCAGATGAAATGTAAAAGATATCTAATGTTATGTTCTTTTGTAAAAAAGTGCAATATTTTATGCACTTTTCAAAAAAAATTACAAAACAGAAGCAACTCTTATTTTATGCCTTTAGTTGTATGTTTTAAAATTCGTATGCAATTAGACGAAATATACAAAGATATGTAATATGATGTTCTTTTCTAAAAAAAGTGCAATATTTTCTGCACTTTTTAAAAAAAATTACAAAACACAAACAACTCTTATTTTATACCTTTATTTGTATGTTTTAAAATTCGTATGCAATTAGATAAAATATACACTGAATAAAAGATATGTAATACATATGATGTTCTTTTCTAAAAAAGTGCAATATTTTCTGCACTTTCCAAAGAAAAATTACATTATTATGAGTTTTACAAAGAGTGAATCTAAGAAAACAAATTTTTGGTGTAAAATTGAGTTCGATTCGATTTATCTTTATAATTATCAATTCACCAGTGTATAATTTTTCTAAAAATTGCAAGACACAACTTGCAACTGTAATTTCAAATAGCACCGCCACCTCTCTTACATTTATTAAAATTCTACACACTCACTCACACTTCCATAAAAGCCAAGATTATATGTTGCTCCCGCCAATAGACAAAAAAGTTGAAGAAGAGCGTCAGTCAATATTAGAAGAATACTTTAGATACGTTGACCAAGTCATGGCAAAACAAATCGTCATTTAACGTCAGCAGCAAATGTACAAGAAACGAAAGGAGGAAAAAAAGTGGAACTAAATGAATAGGCGCAGTCAAAATGTGCATTTAAATAGTAAAAAAAAAATTACACTCGTCGTACCATTCGGTATTTAGAACAGAAAACGAAAAAAAAGACAGTTGCCGGTTATGAATCTGACTCAAAATTAATACGCGAGGCAGCTGAATTTGGTATTTGGTTTGATGGTGTGCTTAAATGTCTAGCAGAAAACGTTAATAGATGGAAATGAAATGTCTTTTGGTTTTAGTCAAATCAAAAAAAGAACAGGAAGACAAAAGAAAAGGGAAAAAATAACTCAAAAACACATTTCAATAATTGTAGGTTTTCATTTAAAACTACTTTAGTTTCAATGTAAAATGGGTATTAATGAATGACTGAATGGGAATGTCTTAAAAGTTGGGCGTGTGTCTTCCCCAGAAATTTATGTGACGACATGCTTTAAGGGTGTGATGTCCTACTCTACGTATAAAAGTACAAATACTTGGAAGAAAAAAAAACATAAAAAACAAATAAAACCTGAGCGACTTTTATAAGCCTGATTGCCTAAGGACTTTGCATTTCAGTCGAATTCTTTAGAAATTTTATGACTGTTTTGTTTTTAGCATCTTCAGCAAATTTTATGTATGGGGTGTTACCACACTTTTCAGTCATTTTAATGAAATATTTGATGTTTATGCTCAAACAGCCAACCATTCTGGAGAACGAAAAAAAAAAGAATTTGTATATTAAATAAAGATTCAGCTTTTTATTTGAAGCACAAAAGCAAGTGCTGCCAGTTTTGCTGGTAATTGACCAATTGTGATCAATAATGTTTGCATACGATTACACCCATTTAAGCTGCATTTAGGGGCTAAAGCGTTGCACTTTAATCGCTTTTTAAAAGTTTATAATTTTCACATGATTTGTAACTTAATATTAGAGTTTGGAATACGATTTTTGTAATTTAATATGGATAATTACCGGTTGGAGAGCATTTTTTCGTAGCAATTTAAAAAGGTTTTATGCAAATTTTTGTTGCAGATCTTTTGTTTGTTTTATTTTCTGTAAACGTGATACCATCAGCATTTTGCTCACAATTTTCAAATATGATAAGAATTTTATCGGTAAATGAAGGATATTTTATACAAGTCAATTAAGTAATTGTTATGCAGGCATATCAATACAATTACACTATACAACAGAATGAAATTTTTCTTGAAAGTCTTACGACTGGTTGTAGCAGATCAAACAAAAAATGTTGAAAGTTTACAAATAAAATCATTTATATTTATTTTTTTAATAAATATTACCTGTACTAAACAAATTTGTTTGAAGGCTCAGTTAGCCAACTGGAATGTAACGTAACTGTAACGGATGGAATCAGCTGTTATGTAGTTGGAAGTGTTACTACGTCATATAACATTTCAATACCAGGTCCAATGATTGTACTCTTACACCAAATTAACCGGCAGTATCCTTCCGTTACAATTACATACCGTTACAGTCGGCTAACTAAGACTTTACTTTTGATTACTTAATTTTCGAAATACTGAATTTTCATACTGTGTAACGGAATAATATAAAACAATTTGTCTCAATTTAACATACCATTGCCTAAATATGTATTTTAAAATTAATTTCTATTCAAAAAAGAAAAACTTCTTGTTCTCTTATCCATTTTTCTTTATTCATATCATCGCCACAGTTATTTCAATTCCGTCAAACCACATGTGACAATTATGATGACTTAATATAAATTGAAAAATGTTAAAATGTTATGCGTAACACATCAGTAAAAGGAAAGGAAAACTTAATAATATTCTACTTTTATTATTGCTTCGGATGGCGCCATATGGCTGCCATTGGAACAATTGATATGTAACACAGCACGTACAACAATCATGCTACAAGTAAAATATAAATGAAAGAAAGAAAGAAAAAAGTCCAAGTAGACAAGTAAGATGAAATCGAGAAAATAATGAAATATTTACCATGATTATTACAACAACGGCATTATTTTGTATTGTCATACAACAGCAACAGCAACAGCAACAACCACGGACACTTCCAGTGATACCACATACTCACACTGGGATACATTTAGCAGTCATGTTAATGTGTAATATATGATTGAATGATATGATGGCCAAGAAGTCATACTATTGTTACTTGCGCAATTAAAAAAAAAACACACAAGAAAAGAAAAAAAAAAACCACAAGGAACAAACACTTAAACAGAATGAAGAGAAAAAAACTTATTGCTTTCAAGTTTTTCCAATGCCGACATGTGACGAATGAGATTTTTTTATTATCAATTTATTGCTTTATTAATTTGACTAGAGCTGGTGATTTTTTTTTTAACAGAAACATGTTCTTTTTCCTGGTCTTTGCTTGTTGTTTATCAACTGTTTATTATTATAAAAGTTATGCCTTTTTTTTGAATTGTTAATATGAGTGAACTAAAAATCTTCTTCACCCATTTTGTAATTATCCGCATAACTGACTTTGAGAATTTTGCGTTGTCATTTTGTTTTAAATAACTCCTTTGCCTCTAACCAGATTCTTAATGATTGTTTTAAATAGAGAAGAAAAAAAAAATTAACTAAAGTCGTATTAATATTATAATCCAGTTCACAAAACTGAAATACCTGCAAAGTGCCTGTTTTGCCTAATATGATTTCTTAGGATTTATTAAGACCGTAAAAGGAAAATTACTAAAGAACCAAATATGTGACCTACTCCACGAAAAGAGACGAAAAGGGTAATTTTCTACCTTTGATATTGACCTTTTTATAAATTTCCAATATTATATATATTATCTGTTTATATCACATTTTTAAATTTTTTCATTAATTATGTTCATCTTTACAGGTGATTTGTAAAAAAACTAAAAGGCATAGAAACTTGAAGTTTGCGGCATTCGAAAGAGCATTTTTTCCTATAAGAATCACTCAAAAAGTAAAAAAAAAAATTTCGGCGCAGAGGTGCCTTTTCGTGGAGCTGGTCACATATACATATAATGACAAAATATTTATTATATTTTATATATCACATACTTTCATAACTATTTATTTTAGTTAGAAATAGCCAACTGATACATACGAGCCCTGTTCAGAAAAGAAGGTTAATTTCGCAAAAATATTCATTTTGTTCTTTATAAAATAGTCCGTTTCGCTGCGTGTAATGTTCAGCGACCAGTGCTATGCCTTCGACACTCAAACAGGCTAACAACAACTAGCACAAAGTACATACTAAACTGATCAGAAAAATTTGTTATTATATTCATTACCGAGTGCGAAATCGAACCCCGACATCTGTGTCTTCGTAGTTTACGCTTGAGCTACTCTAACCATTATTACTCTGAAATAAAGGGTGGGCAAATTTGAGGTTAAGAAGTAAATCGGCTGAAAAGCACATGTTGTTTGGACAATTTCAATTTTATCGATACCAATGTAAAGCAGAGATATTGGAATTTATAATGAAATATGTCCGCTTTTATTATTGTATTCTGATATTTTTAAGCTTAAGGTCTCTTTATTTTAATTTAATTTTTAATTTCAATATTTCGTCACTCCTTTGTGTGACTTCTTCAGAAAATTAATTATTTTATGTTTTTGTATTTTATTTTTTTTTTTTATATTATTTTATATTTTTTTAATTTCCTGAAGAAGTCGCACAAAGTAGTGACGAAATATTGAAATTAAAAATTAAATTAAAATAAAGATACCTTAAGCTTAAAAATATCAGAATACAATAATAATTAAAAAGAGGTCAAGAAACCACAAGAATTTATGTCCGCTTTTTGTAACAAAATTTTAAACCATATTTTGCAAAAAAGTTTCGCTTATCTTATCAATACAGTGCCGAATTTTATCTCTTAGACCTACAGTTATTTGTGGTTTGTTCACGTAAAAGTGGGCTTTCAAATGGCCCTAAAGAAATTAATCACAAGAACGAGGCTGCCAATTAACATCGCCAAGTCGAAAAAGGGTAAATTTCTCATGCAGTATTTGAATTGTTGGAACGGCTGTGTGCCTTGTGGCGGCGTCTTGCTCAAACCAAAGCTCACTGATGTCACCATTAGCTAAATGTGGTCATAAAAATCAGTTATCATGATTTGGTAGCACAGGGAATTCACTCTGACGGCGTTTCTGAATTCATTTTCAAAAAAATATAGTCCGATGATGCCGACTGACCACAAACCACACCAAAAAGGCACTTTCTTTACATGCAATAGTTTTTCTGGGACTGTTTGTGGATTTTGCGGGCCCCATATAGGCCAATTTCGTTTCTTTACATAAGCACCTAATTCAAAATGGACCTCATCACTAAAGATGATTTTGTTGAAAAATGCATTGCCTTCGTTCCGTTTTACAAACAGTAAATTTTCACAATTCTAACTTTTTGTTTAAGAGTGTAGCGTTCCCTAGTTAAAATTTCCCTACTTTTTACTAAATAAATGTCAGCAGATGAGAGCTCAATTCTTGGCATTTTATCATTTGACAGGCAATTTACTTCCTAACCTCAAATTTGCCCACTCTGTATATACATTCTTACCACATTGTCACAAGTACGTAAAAGCAGCATAAGTTGGTGTACAAAATTTGGCAGCACTGGAACAATGGCTTGAGTATCCACTTGTCTTAAATATATAAAATGATTCGCCAAAAAGTTTGCAAATTTATTTCACTGAATTCGGAGTATAAAATTTGGTTCTATTTTCCAGAAATAAAGCAGCAGAATTCTCATAATAGAAGTTATAATTTTATTAGGCTTAATCATATATAAAGATGTTTAAGATTCATTCCCCCGCATTAAAAATAAATCTGACGTCCTTGTTCGGGTGTCTGGCTAAGGCACGGTACTTGTTATGGTTGCGTAAGCGGCTATCAGAACACAGATGACCACGTACACGTTTAACACACAGGATAAGTGATATAACGGCACACATCTTCTCTGAATCTATCGTTTGCCATACATCTTCTCTGAATCCCTCATTTCAGTACCGGCGCAATGCATTGCATATATAGGGGTCATCTCCTGAGTGCTTGTCCTAGAAAAAAAATATAAGAGTTGTAAAGAGCTCGAATTAATTAAAAATATGTTGTGGCAAAAAAAAAAAGAAAATTGGATCCATAATACATATGTGATTGCTGTCACAGGAAACAGTGCTGCTAATTAGCAGTTGTTCATATTAACCGAACAAAAGCGTTTAAAAAGTGCTTTCAAGTGGCTTATGGTGTTTAAATTAAAAATAATAATAATGATCATGTGTAATATAATAACTCAACTTAAATTCACTTGAATATGAATAGAAATACTTTAACTATGACTCTCTCTGTCTATTCGCTTTCTGTCTCTGCCATTTGAAGGCTTGCGCCCAGTCCCATGGTTGCAGCATTACTAGACATTTGGTCACTTAGTAAAACTAACTGGCCAAAGTTAGTAAATAGTGTAAAGCATAATATTTCTTACAGCTTTCAGTAGGATTGTACGATTAAATTTTTTTTGTTTTACTGCATTTCTGTGGAAGTTTGTGGATTGCCAAAGGCGACACGTTCGTCCGCTGTTTAAACTGAGTAAGTAGTTTTTGTTCTTTTTTGTTTTTTGTTTTTTTGGTTATAAAACTCATGGTTACAAGTTGTAGAAAGAAAAGTTTGTGGCAATTGCAAGAAACAAAGAAAAATAAACTTTAAATAATGTTGATCTTGTTAGCGTAACCTACTCGCGTCGTTGAGGACTGACCGTAAGCACCTGACAACAAACCGTATGAAAATAAACGAAAACAAAACTGATCCAACTGTGAGTTTAGACGGCGATTTTATTCCTTATTTGCAGTATTTTCATTTTTTATTTTTATTTTTTTTTTCGTTTTAATCTATAGCTGCCTGTAATTTCAGGCCTTACATACAAAAAAAAAAAATTTCTGTATATATGCACTTATTTTCTGCTGTTGTTTTACTTTGGCAAACATGTTGAAATTGTAATTTAGAGTACGAATGCAGAGAACGTTGTACCAGAAACAGTAATAATTTTGAGCATATCAGTAGTATATCTGAAATTGCTGGCAATTTTTTTTTTTGTATTTTTGCTATTAAAGTGAATTTATGACAGGCGGCAATTGTATGATTTTTGACAACCGGAAGTATCACTGATAATAAGCGTACATAATTGTTGATGATGTTGATGTCCTTTATAGAGGAGTACTCGTTATTTCTCTTCAGAAATGTTCAAGTCTCTTTGTATTCTAATAAATATATAAAATTTTAAAAAGTCTGAGGCAAGTTTTAGAAACTAAACAATCACTGGCAGGCTTGCTTAAGTTAACCGCTGCTGTTTTCCTTTCCAACTTTGTATTGAAATATATTGGAAGTAATTCTAACACAAATCGACTTCCCATGTATTAAAAAGGGTCAGCCCTGCTATGAATGCCTGTAATGCCACATCGGTAACTACACCATTGGGTGCTATGAAGAACTACATCATCAGGAATTGTTTGAACAGAACTGATAGCACAATGCATTAAACACATTCTCGACAGCAGGCTACCGACTACAACCTGTCATAAACACGTGTTTATATGGGAATGATTATATTAATGGCTACACGGCAGGTTGTTGTCCGTGCTACTTTTGTGGTTGTAGTCAAATTAATCTAATTTCTATTTTCATAGACGACTATAAATAAATTAGTGCTGCCAAAACAGTAAAACATCTTAAATAAATAAGCGTTTAAAAATATTTTCAAACTTGCAAAGAATATGAAAATTGTTAAAAATAAAAAATGTAATAGCCCTTTCAAGAATAAAATTTATTTTGTAATTTTTATTTATTAATTTTATGCGTTCTCCTTCGGCTTTAATTTTTTTATTATATTTATTTATTTTTTATTTTTGGTAATAACTTCTAGAATATATGTAGGTGTCCCATAGAAACGATATGGGTTTCATTTCAAAGTACTCCAAAATGTCTTTCTATTGTTAGACATATTTTTCAAATTTAATCACCTATTGCAATAATAATTAAATTTTGAAATTTTGTATCTGACTTTTCAAGTACAAATTCAAGTATTTTGAAAAAAAAAGCTCGATGCATTAACATTTGAACTCTAATTTTGTATATGCTTGATAGCCGTTATCGATAAAAGACGTTAGTTTGGTCACAAATGAATTAACTCATAAACTCATTTTCAATAAAGAGTTATAAACAAATAAAGGGTTTTTTATAATTAATTCTGTTTCGATCTATAAGTAGATTTAGACTAAGCGCTTTTTTATATACGAAAGTGGCACCACTACAATGAGATGTTGACAATGTAGCTGCCGTCTCAAAAATAACCTACGAGGCGACGATTGTAGCCAACGGTTTTTGTAGTCGGTGTTCGTGTAGCCTGCTGTCGTGATTGTGTAAAGCTCAATAAAGAGGCGTGTAAGGTTGCTTGAAAAATTAGGTCTTGTTACAATGATAATCGCACAATACAATTAAGAATTAAGAACAGTAGGGACATATCGAGAGTTGACGCAGTCGTGACGGAAGCCAGGCAGGCCGAATTTAATAAACAAATTTAGAAAAATTATATTTTGATTGAAGATTTGAACTTTAGTCTGAATAAAAAAATCTTATATTAATAATATTTAAATATATTTCGTGACACGCATATACTAAGAATATTTAGAAAAATGTAAATAGAAAAGTTTATACAAAATTTAAATTTTCTTGGCGGTCTGTAAAAATGAAAATGTGGGAAAATTATATTAAAAAAAATATATATAATTCATAATTCTTCTATGTATATGACAGTCTTCTTAGTCATATATTCCATTTAAAAATATTTCTAACTCAAATCTTGCCATTCGAAATTACCTTGTAAACCTTTTAAGTTTTAAGTTGAGATCGAATCTATAATCAAAATAGAATGCACTGAATACTTCCTCAATTAACCAAATAAAATTAACAAAGTGTTGCTATTGATTGTGATCACTCACATTTACTTAACTTACAAAAGACACAAACAACAACTCTTCAGTCAAGTAGAAACACACAAAAAAAACAGAAAATCCCTTACGGTCGGTCGCCTTTCTTTTCTGCTTATGACTTTTATTATTATTATTATTATTATTATTGAAATTTTTTTTGTTTTACAAAAGATCATCAAACCTCAAAATAACAAGGATGACTTTCAGATTATGTTGTCACTTGTTACTAAAAGCAATTTTTTCTAATCTGTAAGAAAAAATCTTAATTGCAACATGACAAGTAACATTAGTTGACGTTGAAGTTGCCGCTGCAGCAGCCGCAGCAGCATTATCGTGATCAATATAACCACAGTAAACCATAGCCTCAACAGCAAGCAGCCATAACATGGACGTTGACACAATTGTGACAAATTATTGACAAAATACCTGAACACGTAAGTACGCCGTATGGACGATGAAGATGTTAAAGAAAATGTAAGAAGAAAGATATACCTGGCGGCGCCATTACCAAATAGCAACAAAAACAAAAGGAGAAGCTGGAGAAGAGATTTTCAAGCAGATTAAAATGACTACAAACTATACGAAGAAGAAGAAGACGTAGAAGAAGTGGAAGAAGCCAGAGTACTCTAAAACAAAAACAAAAACCATGGAAAAACTAAAAGGGAACAATAAAACAGAAGTCAATGTGAACAAGTGCAACATTTACGTTGATGCATCAGTCAGTCAGCCAGTCACTCAATTGCATTCAAGTTCTAGACACTCACTATTCATGTGGCTAAAGTTTAAGCTTCTTATCACTAGCATCAATTCCCATGACATCGAAAATTAAAATTGACTATAGGAATAAGAAGAAGAACAAAACAATCTAGGATGAAATTATGCAGCGCGGCATTAATAAACCCCAGCACTCTTATTTATTCCATTAAGCAGCTGTAAAGAGTCAAAGATTAGAGAAGAGCGTTTGATTAACATCAGTAACCATTATAATGTTCGTTGTGACAATGCCAACAAAACGGTGATCATTATAAGGAAAATAATGACGATTGGAGAAATTAATGTTGCTGGTGTTTATGTTTGTGTTATAAAATTAAATTGTGGAACAATATTTTTTATGCAAGTAAATGATTTTAGATAAAGAAAATATATTTTCAAGCTTTCCACTGAAGTAGAAGATCTGCAGGACGGTACTTTCTGTAGCCTAGACTTGATGGAATATGCACAAGAGTGGATAATTTTCGAAATCCTTGCAATTATACTGCATTTGCTCTGAAGCTAATTATTAAGAAGATTAGCAAGCCAACAGAAATGTTGTAAAACTACAAAAGCCAACAGTTGGACTTCTGACTTGTCGTTAATAATTTAGAAAGAAATTAAAAACAACAATAATTTTGTAACAAAATTATGTCCATTCACTAACACACCTTTTTAAGAGTGGAAAAATAGAATGTCTTTCAAATAATTGTTTACTGGTTCAAGCAAATTATCATTTAAATAGTTAAAAACGCAAAATAACATAAATTTATAATAAAAAAGGGAAGTCGGCCAAATGGCCGATACGGTTTTGGTTCTCTCAACACAATACTTCTTTCTATATACGATATTTACTTAAATAACTTATGGTACTTATGATGGAACAAAAAATTCTGAAAAATGGGACATGAAGAAAAATAATCAAACGGTAACACGGGTATTATAACAATAACATGTTAACATCAGGTAGATACAGTTCTCGGATTCTTTTTCACAATAAAATTTGTGTAAATAGGAACTGTTATCAAATTCAACTAAGCCACCTAATAAGTGGTGACAAACACAATACACATGAGCACTGATGATGAAAGGGTTGCGTCTTTCGAAAACAGCTGTTCTGCTCTGCTGTGTAAGTTGAATAAAACTGATGTTGACTTTCCTTTGTGCCTTGGAATATTTATCATGTCTTTCTGAGATTTAAAAACAAATTTCGAACAATTAGCCTATAAAATCTTAATTCAATTTAATATAACTTATGGTTACAATTTTCATAAGAAATTTTTTAAGCAAATACTTTAAAATATATTTTAAAATTAAATTAGGGGAACCTTCCCAAGTATGAAATTCAAACAAAAGCAATTTTCAAGCATTATTACGAATTAGATTATAATTCAACAAACCGACATCGAGTGCTCAAACATGAGGTGTGATGCCATGCTCATGTCTCACGTTCTAATCACGCATGATGGTGAGAAAATAATTTTTAATATCATTTGTAATTCCAGTGGGCAATGCCTATCGTCTGCTAGTTATTCATAATATATAAAATAAAATGGGAAATTCCTAAGACGGATACGAATAATACAAACTTTAATAAAATTGCAGTTTCTAAACGGGTCCTCCGCTTTTAGCAAAACTTCGAGAGAAATTGTAGATGAAATAAAGTAGAGCACCTCATGTGTGTATGCAGTATGTGATTTCTTATTCATTTCCACTGCGTTATTTTTAAGCAACAAAATATTTGATATTTACCTACTCCAGACTTTAGCAAATATAGACAAAATGTTATCAAGTTTACATCCTTAAAAATATGAGACAAGAAAATTTTTTTTAAAAAAGTTTTACGTTATTGTATGTAGTAAGTATTTTCACGAACATTTATATTGCTATATTAAATTGAATTAAGATTCATAGGCTAATTGTTCGAAATTTGTTTTTTAAATCTCAGAAAGACATGATAAATATTCCAAGGCACAAAGGAAAGTCAACATCAGTTTTATTCAACTTACACAGCAGAGCAGAACAGCTGTTTTCGAAAGACGCAACCCTTTCATCATCAGTGCTCATGTGTATTGTGTTTGTCACCACTTATTAGGTGGCTTAGTTGAATGTGATAACAGTTCCTATTTACACAAATTTTATTCTGAAAAAGAATCCGAGAACTGTTTCAACCTGATGTTAACATGTTATTGTTTTAATACCCGTGTTACCGTTTGATTATTTTTCTTCATGTCCCATTTTTCTGAATTTTGTGTTCCATCATACCCAAGTCAAACTTTTTTGGTTTGAATTTTATACTTAAGTACATGTGAACGTTTTCCAAACGTTATTTTCAGTTTGGGGAAGGGTAAAGGGATAAAGAATTTGTTTGGTCAATTTTCTTTGCAGGCAGATTTTCGGTTTTTTTAAAACATGACAGTGGCAAATAGCGACCGGTGTCTGCGTCACTGAAACGTTCGTACTCAGTACATAAATAAATTTTATTTAAGTGCAAAATTTTCTTCAGAAATATTTTTGTATATTGTTAAGAAATATAGCAAATTATTCTTGTATTTTATGAAAAAAGATTTCATTATTTTTAAAATTTTTTTTTAAAACTGATCACATTATTTTCGCCTACACAAAATTACCCATTAAAAAAAGAGCTTTCAAAGAAGTCAATAAGATCTTGAACTTGTGATCCGGAAGTGCTACAAGTCTGGATCATTTCGAATCATTTTTATATAGGGCTGTCATTGCAATTTCTTTTTTTGCACCTTTTCCGTGAATTCGAAGTCATGCTCCTGCTGTTAAGTAAATTTAGCTTTTTTCGAAGTAGTTTTTATGGGGTTAGGAAAAGTCTCTTACTATGATGCATATAATTCTTTATCAATTTAGCAATTTATTTCATATAAATATTTCGTTTCATTAATTTCTCTTCCAAACAATATTTTTTTTTATAATCAAAAATAAAATATATATAAATATATAATATATAAATAAAATATATAATTTATGTAAGTAAAATAACTTCTTATTGGTCTTGATAAGTCAAAAATACTCTTTTTTGATGCTTTGATGCTCTTTTTTCACGTTTGTGCGTGAGCGCTCATGCTCAATCCTGCCATCTCTAATGTAAATCAAGTCAATTGGCTGCACAAACAACAACACGTCTTAAGTCGTATCCATCGATAGAAAGCTTTAGTTTAGTTGATCATGATAAATGAGATGTGAAACACAAAACAGAAGCAGCAACTTAAAAGACAACAGTCAGTAGTCTATTGTGGCACACAATCACTTTTTCCCTTTATTCTAAAATTATACATTTGGGCGAAACTGGGGACGAACGCAAGAACTCAAAAGTACTTTCGAAAAGCTAATTACTGAAATGGATAACTTTTTAGTATATTTCATATGATTGAATTCAATATTTTTGAAACGTTTAGGATTTGAGAAGGTTTTATTTTGTAGTTTATGTAAAAATTATGTATGAATTTTTATTAGTCGAACTTTCTTATGTAAATGGTCAATTTTATCAACGGGCTTAAGTTCGAATCTGCAAGACTGCAAACCATTTTTTATTATTTTATTAATAAATGAATTTGTTCAAATTCTATTTTTATTAATTTATATATTAAGATTGGAATATTAAGAATATTTTTCAATTATTTGCGTTATAACAAATGACGCCTCATAATCCATTAAAAAAAATATTCAGAAAAGAATTCAAACCAAAAAAAAAGTTTGGCTTAAGTATAATGGAACAAAAAATTCAGAAAAATGGGGCATGTGTAAATTAATCCAACGACAACACAGGTATTAAATAAAATTGTGTTACCATCGGTTTGATACACTTCTCGTATGAAAATTTCCTAATAAAATTTGTATAAATAAAAATTATTGTCATATTCAATTAAGACATTTTATAACAAACAAAATACACATGAGCAGTGATAATGAAAGTGTAGCGGCTTTCGAAAACAGCTGTTCTGCTGTGCTAAATAAAATTAAATAAAACAAACATTGATTCAAATAAAATATTTATTTAAGAAAAAGTTATTAAACATTTAATTGGGTATAATACGGCAATAATGTTGTTCGCTTATAATATACTTTACCAATTGCGTTTGATACTCCAAATAGCGAAGTATTTGTTGTAGTTAAAGTAATTTCAACCGAACTGCTCCAAAAAATACCATTTGAAAACAAATCATTATAAATCAACAATATTGCCTTAATAAATTTCAAATATATTTATACAATCAAATTTTAACCATAAACTCAATCTATCAAAATAATCTTAAAGTATGTTGCATTACATCGGCTATAATTAAAGGAGAACAGAAATTTTGGTTTTCTGGTTTTGTCCAAATCACTTTTTTTTTAGTTTTATAATGATCACCTTAATCCATCACTTGAATTACCATAATAAATTGTTACAAATTAAAAGTGATTAAATGATATTTTTTTTAAGTGCCCGGTAAAGAAAAAAATGACGCCCATTTTAGAAAGAAATGTTGGTAACGAGTATGGATCTTAAAAAAAGAAAGGTAATACACAGGAAAGTATTGGTAATAGTATAGTTCAAGTATGTTTTTTTTTGGGTCTTAGCTCCTCCCTGTTAAGTTAATTAATGACATTAAAAATATCAAAAAGTAAAAAAGTAAAATCGTTTAAAAGCATTAAGAGTTTCGAGGTCCATTGGCAACATTTTGTCATTAGACTGTATTGTTTAGCTAAAGAAGCATCTCACATTTAGCTAGAATATTAAAATGGTAAATGTTTTTTTTTTTATACGAAAACCTTTGGCAAACGTACAACGACAACAACCAGACGATGGAGTAAACAACACAAGCATGCGCAGCTCATTAACTTGTTTATATTTGTGTTAGATTTAGCTGCCTCAATATATGGTTTAAGGCAAAAATCATTTTATAAAGTTTCAATATTAATTTTTGTTTTTTTTTTTGTTAATACTCCTATATTACAGGCGATATTTTCAAAGTGCTCACAGTTCATGTAAGATAAAGTTCCCTCCTATAACTCACAATCATTGGAAACTATTTGTTGTGATTCTTTCGTGTCATATCTTCCACTGTTGCGATCAATCAAATAATTTAATTTATGGTATAAATTTGATACAAATCTTTTAAATTTTTGTGTACACCTTAAAACAAACGGGTTTGTTCTTGGCAGAAAATCAAAGTCGTTGTGAAATTTTCAAACCTCGAGAACAATTTTTAATTAATATGGAAAACATAATTGTATTAAGAAAATTTTCGCATCGTCAGACATGGTTTTACTCTCAGTACAATAAATGTTTTTGTGTAATATGTAATTTTATTTACTATTTTACTTAGCCGGAGAATTTCCTCAAACACTTTTGGCTTATATTGACAAAGAAAATCTCATTTGTTATATTTAAAAACGTGGTATTTAAACAAAATGTTATAATATCGATGCCTCCATTCTATAACATTCTAAGTCGAAAATGTGAGTTTTGAGTTACGAGCTCAAAAAGTTTTGCGTGTAGTCTAAGTATATTTATGCCTATAACTTTGGAACGGATCGCGCCATCTTAACCAAATTTTGACAGTATTTAAATTAGAGAACGTAGGATTCAAAAATTCAAGAACATAAAAAACGTTCTAAGTACACTTAGAACGTTATAGAATGGAAGCGTCGATATTCAACAGCAGTCCAAATTGACCCCGATTGTATGAACTTACAATATTTTTAACTGTGGGTGCTATTGGCTAAAGTAGTTAACACGAGACTATGAAGCCGAGAGTCCTGAGTTCGACCCCGCGCTCAGTCGTGTCGAATTCTTCTGATCGGCATTTGTTAGTTGTTGTCAGCCAGTTTCAGTGATGAAGGCATAGCACTGGTCACTGAAAATAACTGTCAGAGACTTTTTTTAACTTGGATCAACACTCAGGGGATGACCCCTACATATGCAGTGCATTGCGCCGGAACTAGAAAGAAGGGAATAGTACTGAGGGGACGGATGAAAGATGAGAATATTTTTTTTTTAGCATTTTCAACCTTTTTACTTCGCCGGCTAATTTTTGCTACAGGACCGAAGAAGGATGGTGGTGCTGCTGTTACTCCGCTTTTAGTACATGATCGTGTCAGTCGCTGCCAATTATGATCAGTGATCAGTGCTATGCCTTCATCGTTGAAAGAGGGTGGCAACAACTAACACAATCATGTGTTAAAGAACAGAGGAGCAGCACACCCTCCTTAGCCGGTGAAGTAAAATGCTTCTAAGAGCTACAAGAAATTCTCTATCTAATCATCTTTCTTTATCTGTCCCCCCCCCAAAAACTATCGCCTCCTTTCTAGTTTCGGCACTGCATATATAGGGGTCATCCCCTGAGTGCTGGTCAGAGTTAAAAAAAATTCTCGCTGCAAAAATGGAATATTTAAAAAAATCGGTAGCATTGTGGTTAAAATTAGCGGGAAGTTGTGGCGATGGCCTTTACGGTCAGCCGTTTTTAGACGCTTTTTAATTTGAGACAAGACTACAAATACTACAATCCAGCGTGTGCCTTCGCACGCAGTCATGATTAGCATGTTCGTGTTTGTTGTTGTGGGCCTGTTTCAATTCACAGAACTTTACCGACAGTGATGAACACAAAATGCCATATACTAAAGAGCTCATTATAGCTCTCAGACTCTGCTAAAAATTACCCTGTACCAAAAAATAGCCGGCGAAGTAAAGATGAAAATATCTGCAAAAATGTCTCTATCTTATCATATTTCTTCATCTGTATTCTTAAGACCATTCCCTCCTTTCTAGTTGCAGAGAAATGCAGTGCATATGTGGGGGACATCACTTGTCCTTATAAAAAAATTTTGCGACGATGAAAATTTTGATGTGAATGTCCAGTTTTAGGTACAAATTATACTGATCGAAATTGGTAAAAATCGCATGGAGATTTACACAAGCCCTGGTATAAACATTTCTCAAAAACAACATTTTAAGCTTCATTAACGCTCTAAATGTATTGATGTTATCAAAGAACTTGGTCACATTTAAAAAGTATGTATAACTTAAACACAATTTACATTCAATACATGTCCAGCGTTCGAAGACACTATTATTGATCAGAATTAACATTTCATTATACGGAACAGTATTCAGAATATGTTAATTCTAATACAATATCATCCGATGTTTTGGAAAACATATTTTAATACTCATGAGGGAATACTTCTATGATAAGCAGTAACAATTTTAGAGCAAATACTTCCAAAGCTAATTAGTGGGAAAAATTTATAAAATTTACTACAGATAACATGGGATTTTTCATGCAAAAGTTTTTTCTTTGTCAACATTTACAATGTATGCATGTAAATAAACATACGAGTAAATAAAGATGTCCCAAAACTCGTCAAGGTCCCAGCATAAGAAATTCTCACAACAGTTTCATTAGTCGCTCTGATAAAATCGGTCGTGTGCTTACCTCGTTCATTCTGCAATCAAATTAAATAAATTTAATAATGTGTCTGTGTGTGTATGTACAAATTATTTAATATTGTTGGCAAATAAATTTATAATATATTAATAAAAGGTTTTAATTAATAATGAGTGTTAAAAGAAAAGAATAAAAAAAAATTTTTTGCATTCAAGCAAATTGTGTGTAAAATTCAAGTGGTTGTTGTTATAAATAACGGTGCTTTTTCAATTGAATTGCAAAGCTATTTGTTTGTATGTTTTTGTTGTCTCTTATTTTCTTTGCATATTGCTTTTGCTCTGAGAACAAAAACCTCTCAATGATATGCATATATTCATACATACATTCAGAGCAAGTGCAGGCATGTAAATAAAGTCCTGTATTTTGTTTTTGTGGTTCATATAATTGTGAAATATTATTAAAGTGCTTTGTTTAGTGGCTTTGCGTTAGTAGCTTTTCAAAAAACTAAATTGATTTGATAATTTATTATGTTTTTAAATATGTATTGCAAATAAATAAATATTAGTGTTTTTAACCCGCCATTACTCGCGCGGGGTGTAAACTACACCCCACGACTTATTATTTTTGCTATATCTCGTTTTTCCAAGAGGTCTTGTTCTCAATTTTTCTAATAGCTGCGTATAACGAACTATCTAATCATATGATGGTAGCCGCTTCCTTGCTTATCGTGTTTTTGAGAAGAGGGAGCACCTTCAAGTTTTGCTGGGGTGTCTTTTGCACCCCGCGACTATCCGCGTTACTAGAAATAAGCACTTTTCAATTCTCTTCAGCACACATTTTGTGTGATCGTGATCATCAAGTGGTAAGGTCAGAAATTTCATCCTTACCCAAATCTTTAAAAAGGACGTTAGAAGCACCCAGCACAAGTACCCAAAACAACCAAAAAAAGAACAGATGCTGCATTTGTCCCCGTTCAAGAGACTTGAAAGTTAGAAGTCAATGTCATTTTTGCCAAAAATTTATGTGCAAAAGTCACATGTCTAACATTTGCCCAAATTGCTTTTCTTCGCAATAAACTAGTGTTTTTTAGTTTTTTCTTTTTCTTTAGAAAGTATTTTATGTTTGTTAAAATTAAACAATACTTTTATCAATAAAAATAAATGAATTTTTTAAGTTAAATAAAATGATTCTAGAAATAACGTATTATAAGCTTATTTTCTGACCTTTTATTTTCTAAAATTTTTTCAATAAAATTGTTATGTATAACCTAGAAAATGATTTTATGTGTAGAGTTTAAGCTCTTTTCCGACGAAAGTTTTTAGTTTTGAACCTCTATTTGCTTAAAGTCATGAAAAAATTAGCATTTTGTCTAGGGGTGTACAAAACACCCCGCGAGTAACGACGTACAAAAACAAGTGCGCGAGTAAGGGCGGGTTAAGTGCATTTTAGGAATAAGTAATAGTGTTGCCGTTGTGTGAAAAATTATATCAGTGAAATTAAAATAATAATCGGTTCGGTCGTTTAAGTAAATAAATAAAGAATCTAGTGGTAAATATGCAACTTCACGTATGGGTGAGTTTTTTATGGCTTTGTACCTTGATATACATATATATGTATGTGTGTGTATATGTCCTATACAGTGTTGTCAGATTAGGGGGTTTCCCCCTAGATTTAGGGTTTTTTTTCTATTTAGGGGCAGATTTAGGGGTTAATATTCTTTAGGGGGAAATTTGGGGGTAAGAAAATTTTATTTAGGGGATTTTCGAATTTATAGTTTGGTACATAATAGTACATAATTCAACATGCTCAGTTGTTAGCATGTCGAAGATATTGCATCGAAATGGGGATTTAGAAAGTAGTCACGCAAATACAAACATTAAAACAGTTTTCTCGTTAAATCAATTTTGTTGGTTTTCTTTGAACTGCAAAAAAAATTTTAAAAAGTTGTTCATCTTTACAATTTATTACCAATATGCCAAAAAAGGATAACATATACAAACAAGAATATAGAAAGGAGTGGGAAGCAGATCAGCAGTTTAGAGGTATTGTATTTTTAAATAAAATTTTAAACACAATAAATGCAAAATTAAATTTTAGATTGATTAGCCCCTGTCCAGGGAGACAACTACAAAGCTTTATGCAAATATTGTAAAAGCATTATGGTGGCTAACAGGAGACCTTATTGCACAAGAAAATACGAAAAAACATATTGGATTTGCATCCCAAACAAAAGAAGTACATGTACCCGTAACAAACTTCCTCAAGCCGTCTCTTACAAAAGAAAAAAAGATTGCAGATATATTTTTTTGGGGGCTTTTTATACAAAAATAAAATAAAAATTTGGGTGTTTTCAATTCAAATTTAATAGAGATAAGAATGATGAAACCAAATTACTACTTAAACTTTTCTGATTTAGGGGGTTTTTTAAGAAAAAGTGTAGAATCTAGGGGGTTTCTAAATTTTTTTGGGGGGAAGAAAAAAAATTATCTGACAACACTGGTCATATATCTAAACAAAAATTAGTAGGTTTTTTTAATAGAATTTCAAAGTGATTTTACGTGTTTAATTTAGCTGTTTCTTCAGATGTACGTCGCGTATGTGTTGTGAAAATCTTAAACCTATTCCACGCGGATATTAAAGATCTTAGATGAGACAACTTTAATTGACGTTGAGCGAATTATTAATTTGTTGAATAATAACGTGGCAAAAGAAAATTCACAATTCCCCTTATTTTGTAATTATTTGTCAACGTCACGTCTAGGTAATATCAAACTGCATAAAGTTTTGCCTCGGCATTTAATTACTTTTATATATTTAGTTCAGAGAAGAATCAGATACTGTCAGCAATAATCATCTGTGGCCCATAACCGGAATGTAACTATGGTATTTTTGACGTGACGTTACCAAATAGTTACAAAATAAGGGGGAATACCATTAACTCTTAAGTTATGAAATTTTTATTTGACACATTGTTGTCACAATACTATTATATATAAATGAAATTTATTTGTTGGAATTTCATTTATATATTAACTCTTAAGAAGAGAATATTTCCATATAGATAAGATTATTTTTGTCTATATATTCTCTAGTATAAATTGTTCTTTGTTGAAAAAATTATCCATACTAAACTGATGTTAACATAAAGTAAACTTCTGCTTGATTAACTTTCTTTAAGTCTCTTTTCTGAAGTGAAAATGAGAAGTAAAAAATTAAATTTTGGCCAATAAAATAATATTTTTTTTAAGCAAACGAAATTTTTTATAAAGACATGCAACCACTTAAATCTTATTTCTTATAAATTTAATTATTAAAACGAAATTTTATTAGTTGTGCAGTTTACCAGTTTTTAGTATATTTCAATTTGAATTAATAAATTTTTAAATTTTATTAAAACAAACTGTATTTTAACTAGTCCAACGTGATAATTAAGAAAATTTTGTAATTTATAAATATTTACAAAGTGTAAAATCTCGCATGTCTTTTTAAAAACGCATTTACTTTTAGTGTTTTCTTTTGTGAAACTTAAGCTCGTCTTATCTCTAAAGATCTCTTTTTCCTTTTCTATGCACACTTCCATGTGCATATATTTATTTGTCCACAGTTCTCTTCAAGCGTAAAAGAAGTCTGGTATTTAAAATTGCCTAAGAGACAATTTCCAAACTTGGTTTTTTTTTCTTGGTTCGTTTTCTTTCAAAACTTTACGCTTGAGATGCTCATCCATATAAGCGCATATAATTAAGACACTTTTACGCATGCACACCTGTTGGCCGTCACCGCGATGTTAAAGTTTGTCCAACACAATCGCTTTGTACACACTCTCACGTCCACCTGAAAATAGTTCCTAGGGAAATATTACAAATGAAAATATGTTAATAACACTGTCGCAATATATCATATGCTAATTATTCTCAAACAAGTTAGCTGTTCGTTGCATTGCAGTCAAGTGAAATTTAGAATAACAAAAGCTTCAACACAATAGAGAAAAAATAATTGTCTCAAGGGCTAAAATGTGACATTAAACTCGTCATATTAAAGCAAATACGGGAAAAGAAAAACACTTAGCCAGACAAGTAAATAACGAATACAAAAATAATATACGACCCTTCTGGATAATTTAACCACAAACGTGTGACGCTTCTTGTCCCGCTGACGTGGCATGTATGTAAATTGCTGGGCAGATTGCATTTAAGCCGAAACGTTTTAAAATATATTAAAGACTTTATGCAATTTTAGTGCAATACTTATCAGGTAAACCTCGTTTTTTCCATAATGATGCAGAAAATTTATGACAAACGTTGGAATTTTATATATATAGCAAATACTTTGATATACAAACTTCTGCAGGCAACGTAGTGTCGCTAGTACTTACTTTTGAAAAATGTATTGCACTAAATAAATACTTTCCACATGAGTAAGAACCAATTACAATCACAGCGACCAGCGTTTAAATACAAATGTTTGTATAAGAAATCGTACAAGACTGGCAATTTAATTAGATTGAATTAAACAAGTTTCACCAACGTCTTGTTATTGTAAAGTTACAAATACGTTCACATACTATATACTATCGTTGCTTGCACTGGCACAAAATCCCCAAAATCCCATAAATCTTGTCTTAACATTCACTTAAAAAAAACTTTACAACAAATTTCAAGTTCTTAATCGACTACACACTTTTTCCTTTAAATAATTGTCGTGTACACTGAAAACAGCAACTTCTAGTGCCACACAACTTTAGCTTATACTCTCTTCTTTACTGCCATTCGCTTGTAGTCTTAGTTGTGTTTTGATAGGAAATCTTATTTGAAAAAATTAAAACGGCAAGATTTTTACGGTCATTTGGTTTGTTTTTAATAAAAATATTGACCGCTTGGCTGCTTTTCAATAGTGTGACTTTCGGATGTAAGTGAGAAGTTGATTAAAACTTACAGCGGCAGAACTAATTGTTTCATTTCAATTTGAAACGTCTTTAATGGACAATATTACACACACACAGAAAATGGTTGGGAAATTAAAACAGCTGGTAAATGTCATATAAATGAAATGATAAACATAAAGCAACTAATTAATGTGTGAGACATCGGCAATGGTTTCACTCGAATGTCGCACAACCTTTCAACGATTTCACATAGTTGGCAATTATGTGTAATGAAACCACTTGTCACCTTATTAACACTTTTCTTTTGCTTGCATATTTTAACCTGTATTTTATATATTAGATCATATTTTGGTTTGTCAAACGTTTTTGGCAGAGAGTGTTTAAATTGTTAATAAATTGTAGGGGTTAGCGCATAATTTTTTTTAAAGTTAAAGAATAGTTTGCAGTCTGTTGACATCAAAATTCAGGATTTTTATGTAAATATTGCAAGTTTGATTTATTAAGTTGGTTCCTGTGGGCTGATTACCTCCCACACACACATATGATTTTAAATAAATTTTTTATAAATTGTTAATTGTAATAAATTTTTTATATTAAGCCCCAGTATGGTGGTCGATATGAAAAACTGACATTTGTCGTTATCTATACGATATTTTAGATCTTGCTTGCTGGTAGCAGGAGAGTTCATTATGCAAAAAATGCGAACCAAAATCTGGGGAAATATGCACAGTACAAATTTTCATATAATAGTTCCGTGAAGTATAGGTCGTTTTGAGGTTCATTTCAAGTATTTCAGAAAGTCTGCCGAAAGCTTTTTTATCAAGGAAGCAAAGCCGTTTAGAGCCGGAAAGTGGCAGAAGAAAGACACATCTTAAGACATCTTAAATACTGTCGCAATATTTAGTAGGAAAATTTAAAATTTTAAACTTGGTGGGACAGAATTCCATTATATAATATCGTACGTCAACTCCCGCTAAAGGGGGCGGGGTTCAAAAATAGACCATATCATGTTTTCCACAGACGAACGTATGGACATTACTAGACCGTCATAGACTTCATCACTGATCAAGAATATATGTATATACTTTATGGGGTCCAGTTCTCTTTGGAGGGTATTAAAACTGTATTTTGGCGGGGTCGCTTTGGCAAGGGCTGTGGGGGAGACATTTCACCTTTGTCATAAAACTCTAAAAATAAATGTTTGGGATAATTAAATACAAATTTAAAAAAAAAAAAATTTTTGCGTCTTTTAGGGAGCAAAGGGGAGGAACAGTTAGGGCAGAGTAGTACCAGGTTACGTCTCAGCTTCGTCATTAAAGCTTCAAATGTTATTTGTAAGGAATTTAGGCTTAAGTGAAACAATTTGTTAAATTTGTACATTATTTTTGCATATAATAACGCCCACTAAAGGGGGCGGGGTCCAAAAATTAAATTTTTATATTTTGTGGCTCCATGTTTAACGCGCTTCTTTAATATAAAAATATATCATTTGCCTAACAAAATTACAAAAAAACTTTAAAAACTATCATGCATGTGCTATGAATCGCACGATTGTCGAATCACATGCGACTTGAAAAACGCCAATTTCTTTTGAACGATTTTGAGCGATTACGAACTCCAGAACACCAATTTTGTGACTTCAAATCGAAAACGCTTTATTTCATGCGATAAGCGATTTCCATTACATGGCCGTATGTTGTTTTTTTAGAAGTTGGTTTAGTTCTTCTTAGGGGAACTTTTTCCCCTCTTGCCCGATTTAGCCCATCTCTGAACTTAACCTGTGCTATCTTTCAAGATATTGTTATACCAATTTCTAGCTCTTTTCGTTTGGAAGGAATCGTGATTTCCACAGACAGGCGGACGGACGGACATGTTCAAATCGTGTTAGATTTCATCACTGATCAAGAATATATATACTTTATGGGGTCTCAGATGGATATTTCGCTGCGTTACAAACGGAATGACGAAGTGAATATACCCTCCATATTCTTTTTTGGAGGGTATAATAAATAGTCGCAGAATTTTTAAATTATTTTTAAGCAATTTTTTCTTCGCATTTCGATACAGCAAATTTAAAAATAGTTAAATTTTGTTGATAATTCTCTCTGGTAACGCTTTCAAAGACCCAAAGTTGTGAATTAAAGAATTTTTGTAATAAGTGAAGAGCTTTATATCACATGATATACTTCAGTGGCATTTAAACACAAAAGCGTTCAAAGTTCGTTGAACGTACGAATGGTGTTGCCATATTTAGTAAAGTTTAAATAGAGAAACACGCTCAATAGCTGCATTCCCTAAACTGACCTTTTACTTAGAGACAGGAATGCTTCAAAGTAATATAAACAAAATTTGTATACTCCCCAAAGTTATTGATTAATTGATAAAATATAGTGCTGGCTGTGTCAAAGCTGTAAAATATTATGCAGCCGCAGGTTGTCTATCATAATAATAATATTTCTGTTGCGTTAATGGCTTATGCTTTCAAAACATGTTTTTTTTATTATTCGTTTACTTTTCACAAAAATGAATTTTTATATTTATAAAAAAAATGAAAATGTTAACGCGTCTTATAGTCCACCCTTTATATAAATATTTGCTTTGCTGTGCAATTTGTTTGATGACTTTTGGATGATGCAGGCGCAATAATTATTTAATAAAGTAATTTTATTCATGCTTTTGGCAAGCATTTATTTTGCTCGGATTATATTCAAATAACGAGATTATTGTTATTAATTTTTTTTTGGCCAAGTTATATTATTATTCGTCAAAATGCCATGACTAAGTGGTTGTTAAGGGTTGAGCATGTGACTTAAAATAGAGTGACGCAGTTTTTATTGGTAAAAATAATTTGCATGCAGATTTATTTTGTACTGCCAAAGTGTGCGTATAATTTCGTTGAAAACTGTACGGCTAACATGTTCCCAAGAGGTGGCAACATTCATGAAACCAAATAGAAACTTTAGAAAAACTACATTTTGTGTTGCAAAAAAAAATGAAATGAAATTTCGATCCAATCACACTAAATATGTGCTTTGTTGTTGGCCAAAGCCCATATACACAATAGACACATTCATGTTCGTAAGCGTCAACTAGCGTGCGGCGTTACAATATGGTCTTTTAGCTGTTGTGGATGATGTGCATCAAAGCGTCCCATACATTTTCTTACAAGACATGTATGCGTTCGTCCAGTGGCATCTTTAATGTTTTTTTTTCTTTGCATTTAATTTTAAGCTTTTTAATTATTTTCTTGCAAAATAATGATAATGATGGTGGCTCTAATGGTTGGTTGCCTCAAAGATTGTTGGCAGTAAGTTTTTTTTTATTATATTTAGTTTTTCTCTTAGGTTTTCTTCTGTATTGTGTCGTTTCGCTTTCTTACCTGCTTGACAATGTGGAAAATCAATGCGTGAATTTGGGACAAAACCACTTACTGCCAGCGGTGAATGAATTCCGAACATTCAAGCACAAGCCAGATAGATGTGTTGTATGTGATGGAGGAGCTGCTTGCCTTGCTGGATGACGCGCTGCATGCTGACGATGACTTTGAATGTTACATGTTTCGGTGTTTGTGTTGTTTTCGTATGTGTTGGAAATGCTACTGCAACAGCGTGACTGTAGTTGTGGTTGGTTGCATGCCTTCTCACATTGGCTATTTACGGTTTCATAGTCTTAACTGTCCATTTCATGCTAAAAGCGGAGCTTCTTTTTTTCTTCTATTCACGTGGGTCTCAAAATCTACTATAATAATGTATTTTATTTATTTAGGTTTTTTGTTGCTGATCTCTTTACTGTTAAACTTAAATTCGTGCAATTTTATTTGCTCTATGATTATTGTTTAAGACAATCATTTGATTTCGCAGCACAAACAAAGTCTGCATATGGTGTAGACAGGCTACATTGGCTTGTACTTGTAAAAGTTAACTATTCGTATTTGCAAAATACTTGTTAAATTTGTTTTCAGTGAATACGTTTTCTTTGCTTCTTTTTTTTTCTTTTTTTTTTGATAATTAAAAGTGGACTATTTAATTAGTATTTGGAGTTGATTAATTTAATAATGGCTCTGATGCTCCTACAAATAATCAGTTTGAAGAAAGCTCAGACACTCATGCACGCACTTCAATCGGTGGCCGTAAAGGTGCGTGTATTTGATGGTGGTTGCGGCTTCAGATTTTCATTGTGTGTAATATTTTGTGTTTATGATTAAAAAATGTAAATTAAAGTGAAATCCGATTTAGTAAGTTTGTAATACGGTTACACTTTGCTGATTATGGATATTTTAGTTTCTATTTGAATGTTGCACTATAAAATATTTGGATAGCGTACAGGCGCAATAACCAAGACATACGAAAAAAAACTTTACATATTACTTTTTAGAATTTTAAGTTTAAAATAAATATTAATTTTTTTAAGAGGCGTCATTAAAAACACTCTGTTGAAAGTTAGAAATGGTCTTTAACGACATCATATTTCCTTTTTTATATAAATGAAAATTAACTGCCTGGTCCATGATGTCGCTCGATATCGTTCTATCTATTTAAAACTAAAACAAAATGTTGAAATTTTGTTTTTCTTTTAAATGTATTTACTCAATAGAACGATATCGAGTGGCATCCTGCGCCAGGCACTGTCATGTACTAAAAGCAGAGTAACAGCAGCACCCTCCTTCGTCGGATCTGTAGCGAAAATTAGCCGGCGAAGTAAAAAAGGTTGAAATAGCTACAAAAAAAACTGTCTTCTCATCTTTCCTAATCTGTCCCCTCAATACTATCCCCTCGTTTTCTGTTCCGGCGCAATGCATTGCATATATAGGGGTCATCCCCTGAGTGCTGGTCCAAGGTAAAAAAAAAAAAAAAAAAACTTGAATTTTTTTTTCTATGTTTAATGCTAGAGTTAATGTCGACGTCGTCGACGGCGTCAAATGTCAAAAAAAAAGTTGAATCGTATGAAATTGTATGGGAGCAGTTAAACTCAACGCGTTGCAACGCCGTAAAAGTTCAATCTATTTCAACTTTTTCGGCGTTGAAACGCCGTCAACGGCGTCGACATTAACTCTAGCATAAGTAAAATTTTCCATTGTTTCCTTAAGTCCCGTTAGTACTTCTCATTTAGTTGAAGTAGTCCCAATTAAATAAGTATCGTGTCCTCATAGGATTTAGTTTTTCATCTTAAAATCTGTTTATATCACGAAAAGAAAAGTTTTTTGATATGGGGAATAGTAAATCCGAAGTCAAAGGTTCTGGCTCTACACAATTTACTCACATAAGAGATCCAATAGAAACTAGAGTTATTCTAAAATTTTTAATCTCTTTTATTATGCAGTTACCCTGCAGAAATTATTGGAGTACATGATCCGTTTTAAGTAAAAAGGAGTAGTTACAACATGGTTCGATATAATGCAAACATGGACTATGATGACTAAAAAAATATATTTGGCAATACTCGCAACACATGACTAATCCATGGAGTAGTGACATGGAGTAATTTCAAGACTAACGCCGTGTTAGTATTGTTCGGAGTAGTTACTTGGACTAGGTTTTGGATTACTCTGACGTAACGTTTTTTTGGATTACATGGTCCTCTCCTAGGACATTGTAATGTAAAATAGAGCAGGTTTTTCCCATATATTTGGATTATTTTTGGACTAGTCCTGGTCCCTTGTGGAGTACTCTTTACACGCTCCTTTTCTGCAGGGTAAGTCCAAGTCTCTTATTTCGATATAAAAATCACCAAATAAAGTCTTACAAGTCTTGGCAAAATATACGAGTGGCATTTCAAAAAAATTTGCAAAGCAACAAAGAAATTTTTAAGAAAGCAACAAGAAACAACATCTTGCCAGATACTAACAAAACTAAACACCACGAATTCAGTTCTCCAATTTTAATAACCGTGACATTGCTTAACGCTGGACACCTGCATTTTCAAACCATTAAAAAAATGAATTATTAAAAACAAACACGCGGAAACAAAACGAGAACTTAAAAGAGCCATAAAATTGGCGTGACCTTTAAGGATGAACAGAAGAAGCAAAAAAAAAAACAGAGTTGAAAAATTATAAAGATCATCAACATTGATTACAATTTCACTAACTGCATTACAGTTGAAAAGAAACGAAAGACAACAATTAGAGGTCATTATCCAGCCGAAAAATAAATGAAATATTTTCACGTAAATAAGCAGAGCGCTGAAACTTGCACTTGTTAGTTTTTGCCTGGGGTGGACTAACTTTTTCCATGCACACTGCTGCTGCTGCTGCTCTAGAGTGGAAGTATTTTTCACCCTTAAATTGTCACCATAAAAATGCCATATAAATGTTGCCTTTTTCTGTTTTTATTCGTAACATAAAGCATATCGCCTGGCTATGAATTGTAACTCTTAATTTAATAATGAAACATTATTTTCAACTATCCTGCCATGAAATTAAATCCAACTAAAGATCGTGCAGATGAGCAGTACAAAAGTCTTTTTTGTTTTCCAACATATTAACCGTTCTTATCTTTGGCTGAAAATCCACAAAATATATGCGACGCTTTTACTTCAACTAAATATGTAAATAAAGACACTTGTTTGCCGCAAATATTTCGTATCCGTAGAAGGCAAATACAAATGAACAGACATACGAGTACGACTAATTCTCAGTTGGTTACAAAACTTATTCTAGTTGTATGTGACTTGTACGTTCGTAAAGGCAAGACACAAACAAGTGTCCACAACAAAGTAAATACTACATGAAAATGTAGTGTAACGAAGAGCTCGTGAAATGCCATCGTCTCAGAGCCGTATGTAATTTTGTGGCACTACAGCCCCTCATTAATTTTTAACAATACAATAAAGGTTTTTGATTTCTCTTTACAAAGGAAAATCTTATATGCAATTGCATATATTTTTAACAGAAACGAAAATTTTATATATGCAATTGCCTACATTTCTTGTGTGATCAACATATATGTATGCATCCGTTTTAGAGTTTTTTTTTTGTTGTGAATTCCGATACTGATTTCTTAGTGCATGTTTTTGGATATTTTACCGTTTGTAGCACTTTTTTTTGGTTTATAGTAGGGGCGAATACTAATATACCGATACTTCTCTTTTTGCGATAATAAGTAACGACGAAATTTAATAGCATCCAAATGCAATGGATTTGGTAACCAGTACTGGAACCCTGTGCAACTTAACTTATCTTCTATAAAGTCCTCGTTTAAACTTGCAATTTTCGTTGCAGCACTTTTTGAGTATTTATTGAAAAAGAGCGAGAAAGGAATACAAATGGTGTATATTCTTATTTCACCACTCTCACACAAAATAAGAATTGCTGTATCAAAAGTTGCCTAGTGTAAACCGGAACTAGGCCCATAAATATATGCTTAAATATCAAGGTTTTAAACTAAATTTTACCCTGAATATGGTCTTAACTAAAGTTTTATATATCCCGATTTTTTTTTTATTTCCTGGGTAATCGAGGGAAAATTTCCCAGAATCCTGGGAACTCCCGGACATTAAAAAAACTAATGAAATATATAAAAAATATTTCAATTTTTCGAAATTATTCGACTAATAAATCATTACAAACTTTACATTTTAAAAGAGGTTCTAAAAGAAGATAGAAAACCAAAAACTTTAACAAAACACCAAAATAATAATATTCTAAATAAATAAAATAAAATAGACAACTTAAAATTTAAATCGGTTTGCATGTTTATAATATAAACATATTTATAAAAAATTGTTAATTTTTGGGCTTAAGTTCGAATCTGCATGACTGCAAATGATTTTTTATTATTTTATTAATAAATGAATTTGTTCAAATTCTATTTATTATTTTTTATATTAAGATTGGAATATTAAGAATATTTTCAATAATCATCAAAATAAAGTAATTTTAATCATAGGTACCATCAAGTTCCACTGTGATAGAACACCCATGACATACTTTTGAACTAATGTGTTTTTGTTGATCTCTTGTGAAAGAGTTTTGAAATTGTTCTTGTTGTAGCCAACATTTTTTTATGATTTATTTTTTGAAAACTTCGTTTTGCGCATCACGGATGGAAAACATGATACAATTGTACTTTTTTTTGGCACAATTAGATCTTGTTGGTACAGTGGTACTACCACGACTAATTTCGTACAATTTAAATAACTCAATCAAAAGTTTACACCTAGTTCATAAAAACGTTTTATGCTTGAAAATATTTGTTAATTTCTCAGTGAATCAGCTAATAAACATAAAATATTTCTGTGAATTATACGGTTACATAATCAAAGATTTTGCGTCAACTTTTTATTACATAGTACTGTATTCCTGTCAGCACTTTATGAAATTTTCGGATCGTTTCGTACTCCTCTGCTTGTTCTATATATTTATTTTGTCGTTTCTTTTTGAAAATGATTGTTCTTTCGAGAGAAAACGGTTCTTTAGACCCGAATCTTTCTGCTAAATTATGGCTCATTTAAGTTGTATGACTTTTTGAATAAAATTTAATCAACTGATTCCTAGATTTTTATGTATATAACATTTTTTTGTTTTATACTTCTGTAGAGAACTTTTTGAATTTCTATTTATAGATATATAAAAAATATAAAAAAATGGTACCGTCATGGTATGAAAAGTACATTTTGTTTAGTTAATTGGTACAAAATCAAAATAGCCCTTTTCCATCCCTGTTGCGCATTGTTATGAGAAATAACCTCGAAATTGTCACCGCTTTTAATCCCGGGAATAGCCACATACAATTATCAGATATCGGGATATGGATATGAGTTATTTAAAAAACTCCTAATAAAATTCAAACGAAAAGCTATAAATCAAGTGGACTGGATTGAATCTTAAATACCCTCTAAATATTTAATAGGTAACAACTCTAATTTGTAGAGGTCGCTCTGCGGAGGGCCGTGGGCGAGACATCTCACTTTCGCCATAAAACAGCAAAAAGCAAGTTTTTGGGGTGTAAAAAAAATTTTTTTATAGGGTAATTAAGGGGCCAAGGGTTGGGGGTTAGGAAAGAAGAAAATCAGAGAATTCAATTGCTACGGAACGTAGACTTAAGTAATACAATTTGTTTTAATTTATACTATTTTTACATATAATATCTTACGAGGGCGGGGTCCAAAAATAGATTTTTCTGATTTTATGGCTCCAACTTCAACGCCTTAAACCTTCTTTGACATAAAAATGTATCATTTCCTTAACAGAATTACAAAAAAAAACCTTCAAAATTGTATTGTTTTTTAGAGGCTGGTTTAGTTCTTCGTAGGGGAGCTTTTCCCCCTCTTCAATTAGTTAAATTTGTATTTTTACATATAATATCTTACGGAAACGCCCACTAAAGAGGGTGGGTTCCAAAAATAAATTTTTCTGATTTTATGGCTGCAAGCTCAACGCCTTAAACCTTCTTTTTAGATTTTGGTTTAGCTCTTCTTAATGAAACTTTTTCCTCTCTGGCCCGATTCATTTAAAAACTTGACCTGTGCTATCCTTGAAAATTTATCTGCACCAAATTTAAATGATCTGGTTCTTTTCGGTTGGACTGAATCGTGATTTCCACAAACGGACGGACAGATGTTTTCATAACTGATCAAGAATATATATGTATACTTTATGGGGTCTTAGAGGGATATTTCGTTACACACGGAATGACAAAGTGAATATACCCTCCAATTCTCTTTTGGACCGTATAAAACCCCTTCTACACTTATTGCTCACGCATGCCTCTGCTTTGTTTCTTTAGCAAGAAACGCATTATTAATGTGGTCACCGACACGAACAGTGCGACGAAATGTGACGTTTAAATATTCATGAGATTGTTGTTGCAACCAACCAAAGCCGCATAACATCTTTTTCTTTTCTTGCATTTTAGTGAAATGTTGCTGTGTACTGTTTTCATACTGAGCTTTCCGCTCGTTCAGTGACAATGATCAAGTGTCTTTTTGTGTTCGTATGTGGTTTTGAAAGACACATAAATGCACTTGTCGCTCCAAGATATGTCTCATGTTTGTTTGGGTCTCCTATTAAGAAAATTGTCGTTTTATTATTACCATGTTTTCTTTTTAAGTCATTTATTTTCGAAATAAGAAACGAATTCATTGTTTCAAGTCGTTGCTTGGGTGCATAAATTATACATTTTTTTTGTAAGAATGCACAGTGAGGCAAACAAATAATAAATGATTATACATATTCAAATTGTGAAAAAAACAGGAGTGCATGTCCAAAACTCAGGCTGTACTATTATTTGCAAAATTATTTTTATAAAAGAGAATGTGGTTTATTTTCTATTATTTTTTATAAATATTTTTATAAATCATTTTTTTTGTACAATGAAGTACACTGTGCTGTCAAGAATACAACAAAGAGTCAAAGTTTAGTGAATACAAAAAAAATTTCTTTAACCTAAAACTTAATAAAAAATTGTTAGCAGGAAAAAAATTACATGAACTTGAAAGAAAATTTACACATTGTTGTTTTTTTTCCTGTCATCCCTGAACGTTGTCCCTAATGTCAAGCTCTATAAATTTTTCTTGTTCTAAAAATGTGTCACAGGCTTGTAATTATTCTGTAGTAATGTTTTTTTTTAATTAATTTATAATTCTTTAATAACAATTTTTCATTTGGGTTCAAGTTCAAATCTGCAATCCGCAAATTATTAGTTTTTTAAGAATTTTTATGATATTCAAGTTATTTTCTTTAAGAGTGGGATATTTTGAATATTTTCATAATCATAAAACTAACAGCACGGATCAGTACTGATTTCGAGGCCACTACGTCATCTCATCAGGGTTCTTTGTTCAACTTTTTCCACTTTCCTCGGTTGTACTTTCAATCTCCTTGTTTAAATATATTTCGTTCTACTTATTCAGCTCAAAGTCCCTTGTTTTATAAAACTATAAAAAATTTTCTCTTTAGTCAAAATTCGTTAACAGTTTGTTGACGAATCAGTTGAATTTAAAATTTTAAATATTGGTTGCAAATGCTGACTTTTCTTACTTGAGTCTTTTGAAATTTGTTCAATTTTTTTTTATTCTCTTTGCGTCATCTTGTCTGCTTTTGTAGGAATACCCAGTAGAAACTCTGTCGGCATATTAGGATTTAAGTTATAACTCCTCATAATCTAATTTATCTTTAATTTTACGATCTAATTTTTATGCTGGCTAATTTTCAACACCGGCATTTGTTTGACTTTAAATAAGTATTCATTTTATAAATCTACTCCAAAGAAAGGACGTAGATCATTTAATGAAATGGCAACAGTATGCACAAGTTTAATAATTTCCACTCATTAATTATCTTAAGGAAGCACAATTAAGTCATTTGTATTTTATATCCAAAGGATATAGGACAAACATGTAGCCTGAAAATTGTTATAAAATAATGGCAATAAAATAAAAAAGATATACATAAATATCAGTATAACGTATTATATTTTTAGCATATAAATTTTACCTCATAAAGTCAATTATGTCTAATTAAAACTACATACATCATATTTTGAGGTAACAGCAAAAACGTAACAAATTACACAACAGCCACAACACCAACAAAGCAACAACAACAAGCCATTTACACCTAAAACCAGTCACAGAATAATAAAGAAAAATATATATATAGTATAAAAATAAAAAATAAAAATTATAACACACCGTCCGTCGTCATCAGAATTTACTCGTACGAGTACAAAAACAAAAAATCTAATTAACATTAGCGTAACATTTCAACGCTTCATCGGGATATATAAAATGGGGAAAAAGTAAAAATAATGTGCAATTTTTGATTAAACTGAGGAGACTTAAAGGAAGACATGAAATGAAGAAATACGGGTAAGAAGGCTACAACAACAACAGCAAGAGCACCAACAAAAAATATTAACAGCCAACAACCCATATGGTGGACAAGGTACATGAGACATTAATGCTTATACTCTTTTCTAAATGCTTACAACATAAGCGACAGACGGACGGACAGACGGACAGACATGCATAGTGTTCAATGAATATTCGCCCAACTTCACACATCATAAATTGTGACCGCCTGTCATATTTGTATGTAACAAAAAAAAAATATAGTATTTTAAAAGAAAATTATGAAACTTGAGGCCGCAATACGTTTAGTGTTTCCTTAATGGGACCAGCTTATTTCAAGATATAATTAGTGTCCTTCGGAAATATATTTTAATATAAATGGTCTAGCTTAGAGCAAATAAATTAATAGTGCAGTTTATTGTACAAATAAGCAGACAATGATGTTTTATTGTGGTTAGAACGTTCACAGAACATTCAGATTTGTTCAAAAGGAACATTAAAGAAATATTGGATGGTTTATGTATCGGTTTAAATTTGAACCATCAGTTTTGTCCAATCTGGCAATACTTATGTCATTCTCTTCTGTCTCAAAATTCAGTATATTATCTCCACTGAGCGAAATTAATCGATTTACGCTTGAGCAACGTTGGGATTTATTGGAAATTTATTGCCAAAAGAGGACAATTGGTCAGAAATCGATTTTTCGATTTTTCCAAAAAAGATCATATCATCGGATGAACCAATTTTTATCTGGGTGGTGCTTCTTCGTCGGCCCTTTAGCTGGGGAGTAAAAGGTTCAAATAGCCCCAGAAAAAAATTCTCTATCTTCTCATCATTCTAGTTGTGGCGCAATGCACTGCACTTCCCTGAGTGCTGGTCCAAATTAAAAAAAAATTAAAAAAAAAAGAATTGGACCTACTACGAGTGACGGTTTGGTGCCGTATTTCTTTAAAACTCACGGCCGGCCATATTTCTTTGAAAATCAGGACGGCTCAACCATTATCGCGCTATGATATCCGATTTTTTTTGTGCCCTCTCTGCATGGTATTGATGTGAACGATGTTTGGTCTCAACTGGATGGTTCAACTTGCCACTCATCTTCACATGCAACAATTGAATTATTGAGTAATTGGCCGCCAAGAAACTGTGATTTGACACCGTTGGAATATTTTTGTGGGACACCCTCAAAGACCAGTGTTATGCCGACAAACCAGAGACAATTGAGCATTTGAAAACCAACATTCGTGATGCTATTGCCGAGATACGATCCCATACACTTAAAAGTAGGGAAATTGGTCCGATCAAATGGGGTGCTGTAAGTCCAGCCACGCTAGTCATATGTCAGGAATTTCACAACAACAACAACAAAATTAAAAACATTTTTGCAAAATTTCAAACTGTTTTTGTTTGCTTGCATTTTTAAAATTTAAACATTTAAATGGCCCACCCTTTACTTTCAAAATATAACAAATTGAGGTAAAAATGTACAGTGAGGAAATAAAATACAAAGTGGTCGATGTTAAAGCCTCGTGCCGCGGTGTACGATAATAATAATTCGCTATACGATTTAGTCATACGATCTGTTAAAAAATTATATGTGCCCTTAAAGAGTGATGGTGTGGCTACAAATTGAAAGTTTGCTGCTGATTTTTTGACAAATCTGTTCTCCATGTTTGATACAAGTTATTTTTATGAATCATAATACATTTTTAATTATTCTGCCAAAATTTTATATAATTTTAGGATTGTGTGGAATAACAACTTAAACTAATATTTTGTTCTTTTTTTCAGACACACGTAATTGAACAACTGATTGTAAGGTAAGTGTTTTGAAAATTTTGAAACTATAATATCTGTATAATTTAATTGGAAAATTTCAAAATTATCCTCTATTTTCTCATTAAAAATTTTTAATATAACTTTTGAAATTATTATGAATTTTTTGGCCATTTGTTTTGCCAACAACGACATGTAAATAAAAATAGTTGGTCATAACTTAATAGGTCATAATCGATGGGTGATGAACAATATTAAAAGTCTGTTTTTAAATAAAAACCGCAATGGTTATCATGGCCATCACCACCACCAAAAAATATTAAAACACAGATGGACATTCAAAATACATTCATGCACATACAAAAATTATAAATGTCCTTTAACTGTTGAAAAGCTATAAAATAATTGCATTTTAGTTTTCTCTCAATATAAAGTACGTTCCGTTTTTTTTTTATTTGTTTCAAATTTCAAACATCTGTGGCTAAAGATAGTTTAACAGTTTCTTTGCCCGCAATTTGAGCAACAAAACAAAAATTATAATTGCCACCACTAGCTGGTTGCAACTTGCAACAATGATGATGCATTTAAGAAAACGAAGAAAAAAACAAAATACCGCAAAATTCTCATAACGCCAGAGCATATTAAATGTTAAGGCAATGATGAATATCACCGTCATCAGCAGCACCAGTCAGCCAGCCAGGCAACCAACCAACCACCACATTGATCATTACGGTCATGATCCTCATCGTCGTTGTTTTAATCGTTTAGTCAATGATCAATGTCGTCTTGGTTGTTGTTGCTGTTTTATTGATCCCTCTGCCATTGCTGTTGTGTTGTATTTAATGTTTAGAAAAACGTTTCGATTAATCGCCTGGGCTTAAGCTACAGGGATCTACTAGTAGACTTTTTAATTTGAATTAAAAAAAATATATGTATTAAGAATTTAATTCGCCATGCTTCTCAAAACACCATATAAGAATATATTCTCTTTATAAAACCATTTAACTTAATATTACACGCATTGCGCCAGATGAAAAATATGTGTAACGTAATATTACATTTTATTTTTATAGGGGAAAAATATATCCAAAGCAGTCCTTTTATATTTTTATATAGTCTTATATATATATTTCTAAAAACTTGAAGGTCAATATATTTTATCAAGAAACCGTTACATATTGAATGCAAAAAAAAAACAGGATTGTTTTTAAAATAACTGAAGACATTCAAGGGAACTAGTTTTGCAAAATTCCATTTTATTGATTTATAGGTAGCGCTAGGGTGCGCCTAGTTGTATTTTTAACTTTTTCCACAAAATCTTATACTCTGATATTTTTTTGAATAAATTTATTCTGTTTTTTTTTTTTTTTGTAATGCTTTTTAAATAAGGAGTTTGTGGAATTATTGTGGTGCACGGGGGATAGTATAAAGAGCATCAAAATGTTAAAAGTTCAATATCTTTTCCACCCATTGCAATAGTTAAACATTAGTTAAGCATATTGATCATAAAAGGCGTTAGAAATTGCACTAAAATAGCACTCTTTGCTTCTATGTTCACTATGAAGCTTCCGCTTGAAATTTTAAGATGTCTTCATACAGTGGGTGCCAAACAAAAAGTCTTAGCATTGTTTTGAAAGTGGACTAGAAAGAAAAATTAAGTCATCTGTACTTTAATCAATGTTTTGGCTATTGATAACATGTAGACTACTGTTACGTTGTGTAATGGCAGCGCCATTATTGAAGGGATCATTTTCAAAAGCCATCCTATATTATTCCTCGGATCTCAAAATATCTCTGTGTCAAATTTCATCTAAATTGCTTCAGCGGTTTGAGCGTAAAAAGCTAACAGACAGAAAGGCAGAATTACTTTCATATATATCACATAAAAGGGCAAGTCATTATAAAAAGTGCAAGTCATTATAAAAAGTGCAAGTGATTATAAAAAGTGCAAGTCATTACAAAAAGTGCAAGTCGTTATAAAAAGTGCAAGTCATTATAAAAAGTGCAAGTCATTGTATAAGGTGCAAGTCATTATAAAAAGTGCGAGTCATTATAAAAATTGCAAGTCATTATAAAAAGTGCAAGTCATTGTAAAAAGTGCAAGTTATTATAAAAAGTGCAAGTCACCATAAAAAGTGGAGGTTATCATAAAAAGTGCAAGTCATTATAAAGAGTGCAAGTCATTATAAAAAGTGCAACTCATTATAAAAAGTGCAAGTCATTATAGAAAGTGCAAATCATTATAAAAAGTGCAAGTCATTATGAAAAGTGCAAGTCATTGTAAAAGGTGCAAGTCATTATAAAAAGTGCAAGTCATTATAAAAAGTGCAAGTCATTATAAAAAGTGCAAGTCATCATAAAAAGTGCAAGTTAACATAAAAAATGCAAGTCATTATAAAAAGTGCAAGTTAACATAAAAAATGCAAGTCATTATAAAAAGTGCAAGTCATCATAAAAAGTGCAAGTCATTATGAAAAGTGCAAGTCGTTATGAAAAGTGCAAGTCATTGTAAAAAGTGCAAGATATTATAAAAAGTGCAAGTCATTATAAAAAGTGCAAGTCACCATAAAAAGTGGAAGTCATCATAAAAAGTGCAAGTCATCATAAAAACTGCATGTCATTATAAAAAGTACAAGTCACCATAAAAAGTGCAAATGCTTCCACAAAAATAATTGCCTTTATTTAACGTTAGATTGCGTCCGCAGCATTAACTGGAGCCATTATGTTTTACGTCCTGATCTTTTCGTACAATATCTCCATGATTCAATTCCCAGACTGGCCAATCCGCAAAGTACTTTCATCTTACAATGTTATTTTTTTCACCCACTGTAAAATAACTCTCTTTACATGATCAAATTTTCTTTGCCTACTGCAGATTAAATGCAATTTTGCAAACCACTGGTATTTTGTTTCATAAAAAAAACGAAATATGAAAACAATATCATCATCATCGTCCTCAACATTTTTTTGTGGTAAGTGAATTGCTTTGGACTTTTCAAAAACACTTCTGTATCAAAATTATAAAAGCAACAACCAAAAAAAAAAAAAAGGAAAGAATTAAATAAAAAATGTTAAACTATTTTGAAAAAAAGCAATTTGGTTTATAAAAGTTCACCAGCTAAACACACACCAACAGTCATTCATTCATTGGCTGTTGATCTTGTAATTGTTGGTGTTGTTTTATTACTTCTGCTGCTGATGAGGCTGCCGTTGTTATTGCTTATTACTTATAGTTATTTACAATACTTATATGATATTGTTGCTGGAGTTTCAGCAGCCAAACAGCAACTATTTTGTGTTGACTGCCAAAACGTGACATTAAGTCACGACTTTGATGAAATTGAAGTCTCCTGTTTCAATTTTGTTATTCCTTTTCTTTTCTTATTGCCCAGCTAGAACATTTCTTTGCATTTTCTCTCCCTCTGTGTGATTTTATTTTTTTTATCTTTCAACATAAAAAAAGTTTTGCTGTGCATCTGTGGTGTAAGGCAACAAGTATATTTGACTTGTTTTGGTAGTCTGGGCTGGGTTTATTTTAATATCATGTTACATGTACGATTTAAATTCACTCGATAATCTTGGTTACAGCTGAAAATAAAAGGAAATAAAACCAAAATCCAGTTGCATATAAAAACAATTATTAATTGTTTTTTATCTTTTAAGGAAAACTTGTCGTTTGTTCGATGTCATAAGTTTTGCTATGATTTTTGTGAATTCAAAAATCATAAATTGAGAGAAACATTTTAAAAGTAATACAAATTTACCTTTAGTTTAAAGTCGATCATTTTAAATTTTTTAATTTCATTAAAATTTTGGTTTTGAGAAAAAAAAATTATTATTAAATTCTTCTGGTTTCTTGGCCTCTTTTTAATTATTATTGTATTCTGATATTTTTAAGCTTAAGGTCTCTTTATTTTAATTTAATTTTTAATTTCAATATTTCGTCACTCCTTTGTGTGATTTCTTCAGGAAATTAATTATTTTATTTTATAATTAATTTCCTGAAGAACTCACACAAAGGAGTGACGAAATATTGAAATTAAAAATTAAATTAAAATAAAGAGACCTTAAGCTTAAAAATATCAGAATACAATAAAAATTATTATAATTAAAAACGAAAAGAAACTCGTAAAGTTATTTTGAAAGCCCTTAATGTGTTGAACAGTTGTTGCTTACTCAAAACTGTTCACCATTTTTAGATTGATTTTAAACAAATTATAAAGGACTATGTGACCCTATGACTGGTCATTGGTGACTGCTTCAATTGCACTAAACATGACGAAGTGACTCATGCAAACTTCTCTCCCAAACCAAACAATTTCTTTAAAAGTGTGTTTTAAAGAATTACACCTGTGTCAAGTTAAATTTCGGAATCTGTAACCCTAGACACAAACCAAGTACGTTAACAGAGCTCTGTTAGCATGTTAACATAGCACTGTTAAGCATGAAAAATCCTAGTGTTTGTATTCCAAATGGAATACTGGTCACATTTCTATCCTTTAGACTCGTTACGGCTGTGAGTTGTTGTTGTCCCCTGTTGCCAACAATAGGCATAAAAAAAGCCGCATGCACGTTGTTACACAACCGTCGTAGTGTCCTCCAATGTTACGTACATTCGTATTTCTTTAGTTTCTAAAACAGCCTTCAACAAAATTTTGTTGATTTAAAAAATATACAAGAGGCACAAATAATTATTTTGCAATCGAATTTTAATTGCAAAATATTGTTGTTAGTTTTCGAATAGGTGTATCGTTGATTACGACACTCTACATACTCAAATTGAAATACAACAACTGCTGCTAAGTACATGTGATTGTGTGCCCAAAAGTGACCAATTCTCTAATGGCCATCTTATGGTTGGAAAACAAAGAAACCCACTACGAAAACAACAACAAGAAGAACAACAACACCGTACAATACTAAATAACAACTTGCAACAACAAATAACAACAATATTAACGCTCTAATTTATTTGTTGCGGTTGGTTGACGGCAATGGCACAAGTGGCTCATTGCTGTTGTTTTCATTTATTACGAATAGTTTTTCTACAATTTGATGATGGTATTTCGATTACAATTTCTTACACCGCACGCCGATGTCGTTCGTAGTGTTGCAAAAGAAACGGTGTAACATCATGTCAACACAACTCATTGCTTCAAGTATAAAACTTATTTTACTCTACTGTTTTATGAATGTTTGTTTGTATGTTTGTTTGTTCGTTCGTTCGTTCGTTGGACTGTTTGCCAGCGGTATGTAACTGCAATGGACTTGTCCATGCTGAAGACGAAATATGCAGAGAAAAAACAAACAAACAAACCACACAATTGCCACCAATAAGCAGTAGACAACGGCAGCGGACACAAATAATATTAATAGCAACAACAACAGCAACAGCAACATTAGAAACAACATCACTACTTAAACCAACAACATTTATACATGTACAACACGCTTCAGCGAGCATACGACCGGCCAGTAGAGACGGTTACAACAAACGGTAGATGGTTGGCAATATTGCACTAGTAAATTGTATGTGGCAACAATAAAATACATCAACTAAAACAATAACAATATTGAAAAAAAAAAGAAACTGCAGCAACAAAACATAAGTCTTGGTTAAAGACAATCGATCAATTAGTGGCATGCACCACCTAAAAAAAATCGCTAAACAACTGTAAATACAATAAATATATCGAAACTACACAATACACTTAAATGCAACCACACATACACAAACACATACGTGTGCATGAATGCAGCAACATGTGAACACATGTACATATGTACATACTTATGTACAATGTATGTACGAATTGACTTTATGTACATAGAAACGATTGAATGTTTCTACAAACTACATTAGGAACTGCTTCAGATGCACCCAAGCGGGGCTAGACGAGAGGAGGTTTTAGAATTTATAGACCATTTCGAAGTACATATTTCCAAACCATGTCCAGTGATAGAATAAAATTATTTTAGTGTCAAAACTTTGAGCGTAAAATGAAAATCTCTCATTAATGCAGCTCACAAATACAACAGACGGATTCAGTATATCCTACAACTTCAAACTTAAAGTGAAATTATTATTTTCTTCAGATACTCGGCACCCTACAAAGTTGCTCAAAGAAAGTTTGCTGTATGTTTTTTTTTTTGCTTTGGGCCAGCGCTGAGTGGGGTGAGTCTTACAAATGTAATGCATTGTGCCCGAACTAGGATAGTTGGTTATGTTAAAAAGGAAGGATAGGCGAAGTAGTATTTCTAGAAATTGAATTTGTAGGAAATTTGTTCCACATACGAACCGTTAGGCCAAAGAACGAATTCACTGTGTGACGCGTGGTGCGGTTCACTGGCAACTCTACCACAACTGAGGCGAACTGTGGAAAGAACGGGTAGTTCACTGGAATAAACGGTCTCTGACACAAGCTGCCTTATGTAACCAGAGCACATTCCGTTGCAGTATCTGTAAAAGAGTGAAATACACCCCACGTTGCGCCAATACAGTTGGCTAACTATTATAACCGATGAGCTTCTTCGCTCTCTCTTCTACGCGGTCGATTAACTTCGAAATATACTTTGAAGCACCGGCCCATACGTGAGAGTTATATCCCATTTTCGGGTGGATGTGTATATGCATATAGTGAGGAGATCAGTTAGAGTAAAGTATGTCCTACATCGTCTTAAAAAACCAAGGCACTTGAATTCTTCTTTTGAGGCATGAAAAATGTGGTTAGTTCATCGAAGATCTCAGTGTATTTTCATGCCAAGAACATCAAGAGGTTCTGATTCCCCAATTTTTGACTCTTTGGCGTTAATATCCTTCAGGTTTGGCCGGATGGTGAACGCGAACGACTGATAAATGCTGATAATCATCCGTGAAGGAATAGATAGCGTTTGAAGTTTGACCTAGAAGGTCATTTGTAAAGATGAGGAAGAGAGTGGGAGACAGAGCAGAGTTTTGCGGTAGCCCTGAATTTACCTTGAACTCGTTTATACGTTCTCTGAGGAAGCGCGCAATAATCCTAGAGAAGTCATCATTTACATTGGACTCGACTTATAGCGACTACGAATATGAGTGCCAAAAGTTTACTAATGATTTGATAAAAATTTTTCAATAGAGTCTCCGGGTTTTTTTTTTATCTTGGACCAGTACTCAGGGGATGACCCCTATATATGCAATGCATTGCGCCGGAACTGAAAACGAGGGGATAGTATTGAGGGGACAGATTAGGAAAGATGAGAAGATAGACAGCTTTTTTTTAGCTATTTCAACCTTTTTTACTTCACCGGCTAATTTTTGCTACAGGGCCGACGAAGGTGGGTGCTGTTACTCTGCTTTTAGTACATGATAGTGTCAGTCGCTGCCAATTATGTCCAGTGACCAGTGACTATGCCTTCATCATTGAAACAGGCTGGCAATAACTAACACAACCACGCACTAATGCTGTTCAGAAGAATTCAACACAATATTTCCGGGTTGACTGTGATTGTGTTCTTTTCAGTAACGAAAGAATTATACTGCTTGCTGAACAGTATCGATAGACACTGTATTACAGTATATTTCATAACATCTTCCTTCTCTGCCTTATAATTTGATTTATAAGGCAGAAAAATTTTATTATTTTTCAATCCCCATTTTCAGAAAATTAATTTCGAAAATTGGTAAGAAATTCAGGTTAAATAAATTTTCTGGACTTTTATTAATTTTTATTAATCATTAAAGAATATTTTATTAATCGAACTTTAGGACTAATTCCATTATTGGGCTAAGAATTATTATTAAGGCTCAAGTTCAAATCCAGGAATTTACAAATTATTATTTAATTAAGAATTTGTGTTAAGTTTCAAATTTTATTAAGATTGTTATATATAGAATATTTTTTATTATCATCAAATTAGCAGAAAGGATTTTGTAATTTTATTTTTTTGAAAAGATGGATTTTACAAGCTAAAATATATATTCCATATGCATAAATTTTTTCCTGTAATGTATTGAATATGAGTGTCAAAACTACCAGATTTATTAACCCATTGAAAAAAATTTTAAGTAATTTTTGGTGAACAACTCGTTCGACTTATCGGGAAGTCAATACTCACAATTTCTAGGTAATTGCTTAGAAAGTTATGTAACCGGATAACAAGTACAGGATCTAATTGACTTTCTTAAAAGTTCATTTTTCATATCCCGCGAAAATATTAGATATCGTGTCGTATGTGACTTTTGAGGCGGCCGTCGGATTACCTACAAACTTTTTCTTCGTTATATCCGTTTCATAAAATGCGATTAGATCTCTTTCAACAAAAAAAAAAAAAGATTTACGAATTGGCACACTTTCAATATTAAATATGACCGTTTTTTTCAAAATTCCAAATGGAAATCAATTAAGTGAAAATAAGTCTTGTAAAACTTTTCTCATAATTCTGCCGTGTGCCACACATAAAACGTGTTGAATGAAACAATAAGAATAATGAAAAGGAAATAAAACAAACAAAAAATAAAAGTAAAACAATCAGTTAAAAGCAACGAAAAACTTGAAGCTGTTTGAACAGACCCACAAATATTTTTGTAAAAAAAATAGTTGTTTTTTTATATATTTCTTATTAAAAATTATTGTCTCATTTGTAAGCACTTGCGTCAGGTATAAATATTTGTCAATGACAGCAGTTTCTAAAAGCACAATAATAACTTTTTATTCAATTGTGTGTGACCACGAAATGTAATTTGTCAATTGTCATTATTCGGTACTCTGCGGCCGGCCGGTAGTTAGTGTCAGCCATGAAAACGAAGACAACAGCAGCAAATAATAAAAAAAAAAAAACAAAACAAATAGAAAGAGTTGCTTTTTTTCCATTGTGTTTTGGTAACCACAAGCTACTGTCATCAAGTTATTTGATGTTGTCATGCTAGTTGTCCCCTTTACTCATGGCTATAATGTGGTTTCTTTTGTACCAAAAATTACGGAAAAAATTATCAAGTTTAAAATAAAAAGTATAAAACAGCTACTGTCAACATTCTATTTAATCATCAATTGTTAAATTTTTGTGGTTGTCACAAAGACGGTCTTTGGTTTTTGTTAAGCATCATTAAACTACTGCAGCTCTGGCTTCTATAGGACAATCAAGCCATTCTGTCGTCTTTGTCTTCTTACAGCTCACTTACTGTTGGAAACTTGGTTTATGACCATTTAATTGCTGCTGCTGCTGCTGTGTTCTACTTTAATTGTTTTTTTTTTTTTTAATTTACCTCAAACCTAAAACAGCAATAAGAAAAAACCAAACCTCAAGTAACAATGTCATCATTATTTTCATCACTCAGTCAAGCAGCCGTCCGTCCACTCAATGATCCATGCCATACGTCTTTTATTTATTTATTTTTTTTTTGTTAATTGCGCATGCGCAACCTCAAATTGCTATTGAATGAATTTCTTGGGGATTTTTATTAAAAAAAAATTATTGCTATATAATAGACTTTTGTCAATGTTAATATAAGTTTTAATCTGGGTTGGAAAATGGAAATATGTAGTAAACAGCCAAAGGAACTTAAGATTTTAAGAAGCTTTCTCAATATAAATAAAAACGAGGCTTTACCACAAAGTCGATCATTTAATAAAATTATAATTGATTTATTGCTTAAATTGAATTAAGATTAAGATTTAGGCTAATTTTTCGAAATTTGTTTTTAAATCTCAGAAAGACATGATAAATATTCCATGGCACAAAGGCAAGTCAACATCAGTTTTTGTTCTTAAACATACACAGCAGAGCAGAACAGCTGTTTTCGAAAGACGCAACCCTTTCATCATCAGTGCTCATTTGTATTGTGTTTGTCACCACTTATTAGGTGGCTTAGTTGAATGTGATAACAGAAAAATGGGACATGAAGAAAAATAATCAAACGGTAACACGGGTATTATAACAATAACATGTTAACATCAGGTTGATACAGTTCTCGTATCCTTTTTTACAATAAAATTTGTGTAAATAGGAACTGTTATCACATTCAACTAAGCCACCTAATAAGTGGTGACAAACACAATACACATGAGCACTGATGATGAAGGTGTTGCGGCTTTCGAAAACAGCTGTTCTGCTCTGCTGTGTATGTTGAATAACAAAAACTGATGTTGACTTGCCTTTGTGCCTTGGATTATTTATCATGTCTTTCTGAGATTTAAAAACAAATTAGCCCATGAATCTTAATTCAATTTAATATATAATTGATTTATCTGAACAACATGCTGCACCACTTATTTTATTGAATTGTTGTATTTCAGCATATCCATCTCTGTGGTGACCAACTTCTGCTATTCTTTAGTTTTAAAAACTCTATTGTGTTTAGATTACTGCCTTGTAAGAGATGGCAATGTATTATTTTATATGACCAGATCTTTGATAAGTTGATTTGATGATTTCATACAGTGTTTTGTTGCGGTTTAATACGAAATTAAATAGCTAAACAAGATAGTGCAATTTCGTTGCATAAAATGTGTGATTGCCTGTAAAGGGGAAGCATTATTTTTTGGGTATCAATTTCTCTTTGGTTCACATCAGATGTACTACTCTTTTATAAACACTTTTCCTAGAGCTCTCTCAGCTACTCGTTGCAAAATACTGTCCTTGCATGAGTCTCTTCAGTTCTAGGAACATTAAAAAAATATCACAGTAGTCTTGTGAAGATATACCGAAATCATCATATTCAATGCCACTTTTTTGTTGCTTTTTTTAAAAATTTTAAGGTCTGCTATAATTTGTCTTATGTAATTCTCAAATGGTTTTTAAAGGTTTGTGCATTAGCTAAGTGGATGTGCTATTTTGTAATAGTGTAGCTTGAACTCTATTGAAAACTTGGTGTAAGAGCCAATGAAATACAAAAAAGGAGGGAGGCATCAAGAATATATGTATAAACATAAATATACGAGTATGTGTATATGACTTTATGACAACAGGCAAAAAAAACCTTATCCTGATATTAAACGCAAAGTTCCGGTCATCATTCAAGCAAACACCAATGAAAAAATATCCAACTTAAATTTGTTTCAACAACCCCTTTGGCTAATCTCACCAGAAACATCTTTAGCTTGGCTAAGCCAAATTGAAAGTAAAAAGAATAAAGAAAAAAAAAGCCCAAGACAAGTATGAATTACCAATCGAACATCATTCAATATTAAATAATAAGCAGATGTTTTTCCACAATTTGATTTTTTTCATTTTTTTCCATATTGTGCCGGGAAAAATTATTTGTGTATGTGACGTTATTTCCTGGCCATTCCAACTTAAGTATATGGAAACAAACTTCTTAGTGTTCTCGAAAGGGTACGATTGTGAGAACTGTGTAGCTAGTGGGTTACTTTATTTTTATTTTTTATTTTTGGAGAAGACATCATCATTACTCACAGCCAGTGTACATCATTCGCTTGGCCACCACACTATTATCAACTTTAACTTTTGCCATACTCCAACAATATTATGATCCCCATCAAGTTTTTGTCGTCTTTTCCAAGGCGAATGCGAAGCAGCAGAATCCTCATAAAACGCAAAATCAAAATGTGAAAGAAAAAGGTGAACGCTTAAGATCAACTAGCGTGATCACTAGTTGAAGTTCCTCTTCCATATAAATGCAATAAAAAGTTTTCAATACGAAAAGAAACCGTCGTGTTTTTTTTCTTGCCTTTCCTTTCCTTTCCTCTATTACGAGAATTTGTGGAGGGAGTTTGTAGTACGAAAATGTTTGAGTGTGTGTGTGTGTGTGTGAGTGTCTTTACATGGTCATGGTTAATATTGGAGAATTGACCAATCACTTATGCTATCGGGCATTAATATTTTATTGATTCTGCCTTGGTCAAAGTTTTATTTTAAATGATGGCATCAGCCAGTGTATTTGAATGAATGTTTGTTATTTTAGTTGCGTTACGTTTCTTTTTTTTTATTGTTTTTTTTCTCTCCGCACTGCATCATTTCTGCCATTTGGTCGCTGCAAGTTTATATTACGTTCATTTTTATTATTTGCTGATATCAGGCAATTGATAAATATTTTATGTACTTTTGCTGTAAGCCCATGATGGGCAATCTCTTAGTACAGAATCGGGGGACGATCGTTTTATAAAAAAACTTGTGTTTATGCACGAGAATTCTGTATAAAGAACTCTGAAAATTCATAATTGATCTGACTTGTTTTTTTTTTTTAAATTTGGAATGTATATTAGTTTGCAGTAAGTAGGTGATATTCTGGCAGCGATTGACAGAGTAACAGCGCTCTGCTTCGTCGGCTCTGTAGCAAAAAATTAGCTGGTGAAATAAAAAGTTTAAATAGCTACAAAAAAGTCTGTATCTGCTTATATGTCTTTATCTATCCTCTCAATACTATCCCCTCCTCTCTAGTTGCGGTGCAAAACACTCCATATGTAGGTGTTGGACATTCTCTGAGTGCTGGTTCCAATTGAAAAAAAAGTCGCTCATTGTGGGAATGCACATGCTTTTCAAAATAGTTTCAAACAATTTTATAATATTTGGATTGCGTTGTTTTTATTTCTTTTAACTTATTAATTTTGATATAATTCTCATTTAATCTTTACAAGTTTTTATATACGCATAAGACTTTGCACACTTTCAAGGTCTGCTGAGATTTGGATAAAAAAAATTGGTTTATTTCCGAAGACAACAGCACCTGATCAAACCCATTTCTATAACATTTATTTTACTCTTTATTAAATAGGACCAGCAGTGAGGGGACAACTCGGACATATCAAGTGAAGGCATGCTTGTTAAGACAAGAATCGTTTGGTTTCGATTTTTTTACTTTCATGTAAATGTTCTAAACTGTTTTGAAAATAGTTATTATGCCCTCCAAAAAAGAATTTGGGGAGTATATTCACTTTGTCATTCCGTTTGTAACGCATCTAAATATCCATCTCAGACCCCATAAAGTATATAAATATATTCTTGAGCAGTGATGAAATCTAAGACGATCTGAGCATGTGCGTCCGTTCGTCTGTGGAAATCAGGATTCAGTCCAAACGCAAAGAGCTAGACTCTTGAAATTTGGTATAAATATATTTTGGGCTAAATCGGGCAAGAGGGAAAAATGTTCCCCTAAGAAGAACTAAACCAACCCAGAAAAAACAAGATAATTTTTAAAGTTTTTAGGTTATTTTGTTAAGCAAATGATATATTTTTGTGTCAAATATGGTCCAATGCCTTAAACTTGGAGCCATAAAATAAAACAAAAATATTTTTGGACCCCGCCCAATTTAGTGGGCGTTATTATATGCAAAAATAGCATAGAAATTTAACAAATTGTTTTACTTAAGCGTGCATTCCTTAAAAATAACATTCTTAAGCTTTAATGACGAAGCTGAGACGAAACCTGGTACTACTCTGCCCTACCCCCCACCCCCTTCTAAAACCCTACCCTACCAAAAAAAAAAGAAAATTCATTTTGTATACAATTATCCCAAGCATTTCTTTTTAGACTGTTATGACTGCCTGTTTCTGCCCTACCTCCTCCTTCCCCTTTGCCCCCTAAATGACCCTATAAAAAAATTTATTTTGTATGTAATTATCCCAAGCATTTATTTTTAGAGTTTTATGACAAAGGTGAAATGTTTCCCCCACAGCCCTTGCCAGAGCGACCCCGCCAAAATACAGTTTTTATACCCTCCAAAGAGAATTGGACACCATAAAGTATATACATATATTCTTGATCAGTGATGAAGTCTAAGACGGTCTAGCAATGCCCATACGTTCGTCTGTGGAAAACATGATATTGTCTATTATTGAACCCCGCCCCCTTTAGTGTGTGTTGACGTACGATATTATATAAAGGAACTCTGTCCCACGAAGTTAAACATTTTAAATTTACTTACTAAATATTTGGAGGGTATTTAAGATTCGACCAGGTCGAATATAACGTTTTTACTTGTTTTTTATATAAAAAATTGCAAAGTAGATTTGTAAAGTATTGATACACAAGTGCCTATTGGGTGACTTAGTGGCCTAATGTCGGCGATGTTTTACCCCTTGTACAGTTATCTGAGGTATAGATATTTACTAGTACCAGTGAGACTTAAAAGTCTCAAAAGATAGCAAACGATCAATGGTCTAGCTGCACTTAAAAAATAATTGCCAACGACGATTGATGTTGAGTGACTCAGAGCTGCTTTCTTACTGGGTTTTTGAAATAGCAAGAAATATAAATCAATCTGGCCTAAACACCGCACAGTATTTTATTAATATCAGAAGGTTGAAAGAGCTGAAATGAATTTTAAACTCTCACTTAGTTTTCAAGCCATCCACAACTTGGCGATTTTTTTGTTAACGATCGCTCTAAGGGGCCGAAGAATGCCCATGCACGGCCAATTCCGCTGCAAAATCTCTGTTAATAAACGAAATCCCTAACCGTGCACTTGGCAAGAACTCTGCACTAAACGATAATGGTGGTGGGGTAGCGACTATTTTTTTTTGTTTGGTTAAATTTTCAGTTTTATTCCTGTTTTTTTTTTTCATCATCTGCGTCGTCTGCGTTGTCTCTTTAAGGCAACTATTTTTCCTTCTTACAGAATTCATCTTTCACTTTTTTTCCTGTATTTTCGGCGAATGTATTGACTGCAAAGTTTTGAGTAATATGTCCGGTGAACTTTGTGGTCATGCGAAAGATGTTTCTTTTACAACAACACCAATAAATATGATGAGAATCCACAGCTACGGCTGCTACTCTCATATCTTAAAGTACGAGTATTAAAGAGTTTTGCCGATCACATTCATGCAAACTATCGCATATGAATTTCGCAAAAAATATAATAAGTTGTCTGATAAATGTTCTATTTATTTAGCTGGATGTTGGTAGGGACCTACTAAAAAAAAAGTGAAAATAAAAGAAGTGACTAAAACCTGCGGCAGTTTTTCAATTTTTCGATTAATGAGTTTTAGAGCGTACAAAAAAAAACAATAATAATATTTTGCACGCACTTTAATTATAAAAAAGGCTTTAATGTTGTCATTGCAAAAATTTACACCCAAGAGTAAATTTTATTAAGCCCTATTATACATAAGGTTTTATTTATATCTTAATTATTTTAAATAAATGGAATTACTCCTGCATCCCACTCTTTAATTTCCGTGTGCAAAATACGGAAGGCGTTAATTACCCAAAAGTGATAACAAGTTTCTTGATCTTTAGTTGTTCAGATTTAGCAAATCTATAGTAATTAAAGAAAAAAATATATCTCACATTTGTTATTTGTTAATCATGTTTACTGAAGTCATTCATCATTTATTTATATATTTTTTTCAAATTGGTTGAATGTTTTGTTTCCATGTAACATGTTATTGGCTGACATTTGCATTTGACAGAACATTCAATCCATGTGTTTATGTCATTTAATTCATGATTAATGTTTCTTATGATAAAAACTTTTTTTTTTTTTTTGATAATTAATTAAAACAACATTAAGACATTTTAGGGTTTGTTTGTATGTTTAATAAAGATGAAACATTTATAAGCAATAAAGCCTGTTATTAAGATTTCAATGCGTAACGGAGCGGAGTCTGTCGTGCTGATTCGCAAGATGTCACCTTAATTACTTATGTTTTATAAATTTATTCCTTTTTTTGTAAAACATGTTTTTCGGGTTTTTGCAGTTGGGAATGTTTAGTTATTTAAAAAGATTTATCTTATCGTATGTTTTAGTTTAAGGTTAAACAAATGAATAATTAATAAAAATATTTTATTGTGTTGAATATGTACAATAATAATTCAATAGAAAATTGTTGTAACAGACTACTTTCTATTCTTTGCTTTAAAATATTTATATCAAATCAATAAATTTTGCAAAGAAAAATGAGCTTATGGTGAAGTTTGCGTTTCATTCTTCTGATATTATCAGCTGTTTTCAATATTTTACTTGGCAGCACCCCAATTTAGCACAGACAAAAACAAGGTTGCATTTCCTAAAACCTACTTAAAACTAAATCAATAATAATTTTAACTAGGTTTTGACAAATTTATTTTGTATGTTAAATAAATCTGTTAATTTTTTGGTATTTTCAGTTGGTTTTAAAGTTTAAGCCAACAATTATGAAAACCTTGTCAGTAAGAAAACACTATAACAACATAAAAAAACAATGCTAATCGTACGTGCATACACCACGAAATTTTAAAATTTACTTTTAAAAGACTCGTATTTCTTTAGATAAATGAATTTCTAAAAATAATTGGGATGGGATTTTATGATCGTCAAGATTATATCATTTGAAATTCTCAAAAGTATTCTGGTCCAATTATTTAATGTAAAATTTGTTATTTGGGTTGTCTTATTTCCCGAAGTACTTGGGTGAAGAGTAGCAAGTTTTTTTAGAGTGTCACAATAGCAGAGCAACGCGTGCAAATTGTTAAAATTTTTAATCAAAATAATTGTTCTATTCGTCAAATTCATCGTGCACTTCTACATAATCTTCCTTCAGAGTGGCTAATTCGAAGAACAATAGTTCGGTTTCGGACTGATCTTTACTGTGCATCCTGTGAAACGCCGAACAGTGCACACTGAAGAAGCTGTAGCCGCTGTACAGTAAAGCATTGAAGATGATCCTAATCAATCAATTCGTCGCCGTTCTCAGTAACTGAGGTTGTGTGCTTGCACTTTATGGAAGATTTTTTCAGTTGTTGAAAATTGGTGTTCCAGATGGCGCCTTCTACGCGCCAGCCATGGCGGCCATATGGCAGAAATCATATATAAACATTAATGTCATAAAATTTTCTTTCTAATAAAGACCGTTTCACTGATATTAAAAATATATTTCCTTGTTTTATTATGATTTAAACTTGTGACACTCTATAAAAAACATCCTTTAGTTAACGAGAGACTGCGAAGCCTAGAATCCGGGTTCGACCCCGCACCCAGTCATGATTATGCTGAGCGGTTGCGTTGGTTGTTGGCAGGCTGTTTTACAGACGAAGGCCGACTGCGGTTTGCACTGTCCTGCACTAAAGAGCGAAGTACAGCACCCTCCTTCGTTGACTCTGTAGCAAAAATTCGCTGACGAATTAAAAATTAAAATAGGCGCTATAAATTCTCTATCTTCTCATTGTTCTTCATATGTGACGCGCAAAATAGAAAGGGACCTAAGGGTAAAAACCGGTTTTTTTTTTTTTAGGAGTAGGACCTGCGCTCAGGGGATGACCCCTATATATGCAATGCATTGCGCCAGAACTGAAAACGAGGGGATAGTATTGAGGGTACAGATTAGGAAAGATGAGAAGATAGACAGTTTTTTTTTTTTTAGCTATTTCAACCTTTTACTTCGCCGGCTAATTTTTGCTACAGGGCCGACGAAGGTGGGTGCTGTTACTCTGCATTTTTTTTAGTACATGATGGTGTCAGTCGCTGCCAATTATGTTCAGTGACCAGTGACTATGCCTTTATCATTGAAACAGGCTGGAAACAACTAACAGAACCATGAACTAATGCTGATCAGAAGAATTCAACACAATATTTCATGACTCAGCGCGGGCTCGAACTCACGACCCTCCGCTTCATAGTCTCGTGTTCTACTACTTCAGCCAACAGTTCAGGGGAGCCATTTTAAAGATTTAAGTACGTGTATCTTTGGTGTGCCATCAATTCATAAAACGTGCATATCTCTGGGAGGGAACACTTTTGGGGCATGGGATCGGTTTCATTCGATGCTCAGATGTTGTCCACTCCAAAAAAAAAAAAAAAAAGTGAAAATTGTTTTTTTAACCTTTGGTCCCTTTCTCTCTGCGCTGTCACATATGTCTTCTGATCGCTATCTCTTTTTTCTAGTTCGGACGCAATCTATTGCATATGTAGGAATTATTCTCTGAGTGATGGTCCTACTAAAAAAAACCTATTTCAACATTCCAATCACTAGTTGATTTAATTAGCACAAATATTTTTCTTCTCGCCCAAGAAATGATTTCGTTTTTAATGAAAACATCACACACATACATATATGTTTATATTTCCAACTTTATTGTGTTATATATATAGCAAAATACATTTTAAACGATTTTTCCATAAAAATAGAATAGAAAATTTCACTAAAAAAAAGAAAAATAGAAAATTTCACTAAGAAAAAACCCTCTGACAACACAAACGTAAACATGTACATTGTCAACCCAGATGTCAGTTTAGTTGCGGTTGGCGCTCAATTAAATGTAAACTAGCTGTCAATTGCAACAACAAAAAGAAAATATATACATAGTATGTGTGCAGTGTTCGTGTGCGTGCTGCATGGAGCCCTGCCCAACAGTATTTGGGTAATAAATTCTCTGCCAGCAAATGTCTAAAATCATGAAGATCTGTTGTGTGGCCATAAATTTGTGGGGAAACTTCATGAAAATATTGTATGAGTAAAATTTGACAGTTTGTTTATTTGAATTTGTCGCGCATTTGTTTTTCCCGGTAATATAAACTATTAGAGCAAACGCAATGTGGGCGGTCGCAAAACGGATTTTAATGCAGGGGGAAAAAACATCAAATACAAATACATAAAATGATCATCGTAATCGTAATAATGAAGTTGTAATTTAGAAAAAGTATGTGCTAAATGCTAAACGTATGGCCACGAATGTTAAAGATATTTATGTGAAAGGAATTTAATTTACACATTTTATTATAAATTTCTTTCTTCATTTTTTTTAATTTTTTTTTTTTTAAAGTAGTGCAATTTTGTTTTGCTGTTGCACCAATTTTTCACAGTATTTGTGTGGCATTTTTTTAGTGTGGCGTCAAGAGACTTTAATTTTTTAAATATTTTGTCTAGTCAGTTATAAATTTTACAAAACAATTCCATGAAGGGAATTTGTAAATAAAGACACACAGACACCAGCTGACAATGTTTACAACTGCAAAAATGTTTTGCATAAGAATGCCAATATATTAAAAACGATTAATATAAACAATCGTAAGTCACCTATCAAAGATCTTTTACTATCGCAATATCAAAGATATTTTGTTTATATCACAACGCCTTGGGCTGCAAAGCTTTTCTTGAGATATCAATCGTATCGCGAATTGTGACAGTTTTTTAAAAAGTAAACAATTTCAATTAACCATAGACATTTATTGTATGTCTAAAAGCATTCAAATCTCTAAACACACAGATCTATTTAATCCCTTGTCACAAAATCGTAGGATTAGAAACACTTTTGTTGTGGTTATTTAATATCAAATTAAACAAAAGCCTATGACACTTCAAAGTGTCACTTGAAATGTCAAATTGAAATGATTTTCTATAGTTTGAAATTGATTGTATTTGTGACAGATATTATTATAAATTTGTTATTTGGGACAGTAACATTGTTTCTATATATCCAAAGATAAACATTCAGCTTCGTTGGATAATAGTCAAGGTTAACGTTGTCAACTGTCAACACAGTGATATGAAGTATTTTTGTTATACTCAATTTCATAATGCGGTATAAATAATCGATTTTATGGTGTTGCCTGCATAGAAAATATGTCACACACCTGTTTCTAAATTTTGGAACATTAAAAATGACAATAAAAAATATTTTGTAATAATAATACATAATTAAAAATTTTGCTAGTGTCTGTTAAATATCAGGCTTATTTTTATAAAACAAGTGCCATAAGGTAATTCCGTAATAATTCCAAATATGATAGATTTGCGTAATAAAAAAAGGCGAGTAAGAACGTGAAATTCTACCGTGTCACATCTTAAATACCCTCCAAATATTTAGTAAATAAAATAAAAATGTTTAACCTGCTGGATCGGAGTTTCTTTAACACATTTGATTTCCTAGTTTTAAAACTGTATTTTGATAGGGTCCCTCTGGAAAGGGTCGTGGGGGAGACTTCTTATCTTTGTCGTAGAAAGTGAAAAAGTAAAATTGGTGGGGTAATTAATGTTGATTTCTTTTCTAAAAAAGAATGCTACATATTTTGCACTTTTCAATAAAAAATGACAATATTTTAGCATTTGGAAATAGTGAATTTATTAGAAATTAATCTACCATCTTTTGCGAAAAATTAGTTTTATTTTAAAAATGTGCCCAGTTGTAGTTTCTTAGAAAAACTGTGATAAAATGTTACATTTTTTTTTCAGAAAAGAAATTACCATAAGTGTAAAAAAAATTTGTTTTGATAGCGTCATTTAGTGATGTAAAGTGGTGGAATGCAGAACAGGGGAACATCAGAAAATATTTTAATGTCCTCTTAAAAGCATAAAAATTTAATTTTTAAGGAAATATTTACACTATTTTTGCATATAATATCTTAACATCAATGCCCACTAAAGAAGGCGGGATCCAAAAATAGATTTTTCTGCTTTTCTGGGTTCAAGTTTAACGTGATGGACCTTCTTTGGCATAAAAATATATCATTTGCTTAACAAAATTTAAAAAAAAACCCTTCTTATAGGCTTAAGGAATAGAAATTTTTTAATATAAGTTCCGCAATGTAACGTTTTTTTTCAACTAGTGGTTATTTCGTGAATGGTAACACTTAGCTCATGTCTGATTTGACAGATAATTAGTCTTATCCTACCGCTGAACGAATATGGTTGACCATCCAATGCGTTTTCGCTTCGCTAAGTGGGCCTGCGATCGACTTTCAGCAGATGCTGATTTTGCCAAATTTAACAGAATAATCTTTTCAGATGAAGCTCATTTTGATCTTGGCGGGTACGTAAACAAGCAAAATTGTCGCATTTGGGGCACAGCAAACCCGCACGCATACATTGAAAAGCCGACGCACCCAAAACGAGTCACTGTTTGGTGCGGACTTTGGTCCAGAGGCATAATTGGGCCATTTTTCTTCGAAAATTAGCAAGGAGTGGCTGTTACAGTCAATGGCGATCGTTATCGGGCCATGCAGCCATTTGAATGACATTATTTTCCATTATTAACCGGAAGGATTGTACTTTCAAATAAAAAAAGAAATTTGAGAAAATATTCAGTAGTATGTTTTATAGCATTTTCAAAAAAAAGAAGGTTTTTGGCTGACCCTATATATACACTATTGTTGCATATCATATCATAACCATTAAAGAGGGCGGGGTCCGAAAATAGACTATATCATGTTTTCCACAGACGAACGTTTGGGCATTGCTATACCGTCTTAGACTTCATCACTGATCAAGAATATGTCTACTTTATGGGGTCCAATTCTTTTTGGAGGGTATCAAAACTGTATGTTGTCTGGGTCTCTCCGGCAAGGGCCGTGTTGTTATTTAGAGGTTGGTTTAATTCTTTTTAGGGGAACTTTTTTCACCTCTGGCCCCATTCACCCAATATACGAACTTGACCTGGGCTATCCTTTGAAATATCTCTTTACCAAATTTCAAAGGTCGTGATTTTCACAGACGGACGGACAAGTCAAATTGTTAATGTCGCTTCAAGTCAATATCAAAAATCGGGCATTTACCTAATGTGGATAACAATCAACTGCTTATGGAAATACTTATTAAAAAGAGGATCAGCAGTTTTAGTTGGATCTGCAGTCATATTAGTGTTTAGAGGACAGATGAAGATGGATGAGAAGTTAGAGAATTTTTTGAATTCGAGGTCAGAACTTTGAATGTTGAAAAAGAGTCAACGTTGAAAAAGGTCACTCAGTGACCTTAAAATGTTTTATACTAGATTTAAGAAGTCGGGGAATAGTTTTAAATGTTATGCGGCCTTGTTCTTGTTTGAAGCACCATTTAGTACCTTTCCTTTTGTAAATATCTTGCACGACTTCTGCTTAAAGTAAGAAGAAATACTTCAATAAGCTTGTTTATGGTTTTTCATTCTTTATAATGATTCCAAGTGAGAAGTTCCTACATATCGCTCATTTGCTGGAAGAACGGCATAATCCAAAATTTTCGATTTTGAGATAAATGCGTTTTAAGTATTCAATTGACTATAGCTCTGAAGAAAAATGAATATATGTAAATATTTTGATATCATTACATTTAATATATCCATATAGAAAAAAGTAGAGTAAAAAATGTTTAACAATTGTTTTTAGATGGAAAATTGTTTATACTTTGAGTTATGACGTTATTGCTGCTAAATTCATTGATAGTAGTGTAGTGAACTAAAATGTGACGTTCTTAATGCGAAAACAAATTTTTATAATCAGATGATTTTTTTCAACAAAACAGTCGCAACACAAAATATAGCAGTATATAAGAATTTTTACTACATAAAACACAGTTTACTTTTCCACTTATAAGGGCACAAGGACTTTATTCACACCTTAATCTCGTTTTGGGAGTAAAAGAAGAGCGAAACATAGGAATAGAAATAACGGCATATACTCGTCTCACACGTTCTATATACAAGATATCAAAAGGAGTAATTTACACAAGATAGAACATGATATTGCCAATATTTCTGTATTATTAACTCAAACATCTCTAATTTTGAGTTATGCCGTTCTTGCAGCAAATGAGCGATATATTCAAATTATAACAACAGGTTTAAAACCAAAAAATTTCTTCTTTCCCTTGCTTGCAGCCAGGCCAAAAGTCTGAAAGGATTGATCTTGTGCTAAACTCAAGCTCATCATGTCCAAAAAATTTAATATCTTACTTTAATTAAAAATTTATCTTACGGAGCTCAAAATAATATTTATATATTTTATTACCAATTCTTTTAGTTTTTGCTTTAACAAGGATAAAGGACACGCTAATGCAAATATAATAATTTTTTTCTCTTAAACACATCGAATTGCAGCTTGAGCACATTATTATTTTGTACTTTCTGTTTGATAAATTACAATTGCATGGCAAACTTATAAAGACATACGAGATATTTGCAAAAAAAAGAAAAATTGGTTCACATGTTAAGTATTTAAGTGGCTGAGTATCTGCAACAACACCCCTGAGCACTACAAGAATTTTTTTTGTATTCCTTCATGTGTTTTATAAAGATATTCCAAATAAGTGGCATCCTATCATTCTCTTAATAAATTTTTCTCTGTTCCAAAACCAATTCAAAACCATTTTGAAAATATCTTTTATGGCAAAAATAATCAAATAAATAGTGGTCTACTTGTGGTTGTGGCAAATACATGCTTTCCGTCTACACAAAACCTACTTGAGCATATTTTATGCTTTTGACTACAGGAATTGAAGAGTTCAGAGGTAAATAAAAAGGTTTCTAAGTAGAAAAGTAATAAGAATATTTTTGTCTGGCTAACAAAAACACAAACACTCACCCAGCCATAGAGAAAACTGTTAAGACACGCAACAGAAAGTTTTTGCAAAATCCCGCATAATAAAAAGGACTTCCATTGCAAATGAGAAAGTGGCAACATGTAACAAAATTTCTAGTATCAAAGTACCACTAATCTTTTAAATAAATTATGAACTTGTTAGTCATATGGGAGTTAAGGACTCTCCTTACAGGATACTATAAAATTACGAGGCAGTGCGTATAAATATTTGCAGGCAATGAAGCAAATAATAATATTTATTAATGAAAAAATATTAAAAATTATTATATTAATTTTGAGGGATAAAAAATCTGATCCAAAGGCTGGAACTACGACAACAAATGGAATAATTTTTTTATACTAACGCGCTGTTCGAGGACATCAAGTTATTGTTCTGTGAAAGAAATAGCATTAGAAACAAAAATTAAATGTCCAATATTTTTTTTTATCTTGGACCAGCACTCAGGAGATGACCCCTATATATGCAATGCATTGCGCCGGAACTGAAAACGAAGGGACAGTATTGAGGGGACAGATTAGGAAAGATAAGAAGATAGACAGTTTTTTGTAGCTTCTTCAACCTTTTACTTCGCCGGCTAGTTTTTGCTACAGGGCCGACGGAGGTGGGTGCTGTTACTCTGCTTTTAGTACATGATCCTGTCAGTCGCTGCCGATTATGTTCAGTGATCAGTGACTATGCCTTCATCATTGAAACAGGCTGGCAACAACTAACACAACCACGCACTAATGCTGTTCACAAGAATTCAACACAATATTTCATGACTCAGCGCGGGCTCGAACTCACGACCCTCCGCTTCATAGTCTCGTGTTCTACTACTTCAGCCAACAGCACCCACAATATGTTTTTGTTGTATTTACTTTTTATTTAAGATCTGGGTTACAAAGCAGAGCCTTGTGCGATCAATTATGGAATTTTCCATTTTTTTATTTAAATATTCTATTGAACATTTCATGTAAGTTTTTAAAAATATTGTCTCAGTTAATTTATTTTAAAAGATTATAATCTTTGATTATTTTCATATATGGTTTCATATTAATGCGACCCTCGTTGAAATACCCATATGCAGAAAATCATTTTACAAAGTCTTCCTTACGATATTTTCTTTTTTGTTTCAAATTATTTTCACAAATCTTAAGCATAATTGAATTTTCATAATAATAAAACTACTTGTTTCTTAACTTCTTTTTGTCGGTTTTTTTTGGCTAAACAAATATTTTATGTCAGCATTTGTCCTAAAAATTAATTGAATTTAACCACAAGTACATGAAACAATTCTTCATAATGGCCGGAGGGTGTTTTTCCACATGCCAAAGATTGACACAAATGAATGACATTTCCAGCACAAGCTTCGGATTCATATTACAAAAGCAGCCACCAGTCCTTGAAATTGTCTCGGCACAATTTATTCGATTGTTATTGAAACACTTGTCCAAAAGACCACAACATATGAGCCTTGGACGTTTTGTTGGCCAGCAAAGGGCACTTGATTGCCAAACAACATGCTCGTAAAATGGAATATGGGACATGAGAGTATTCAGTAAATGTTCTCTCTACGTGTCACTCATTATTTTTCACTGTTCCAGTCATTTTCTATCACAGACTATTTTGTGGCTTTTTTGTTTTATGTTTATGTGACCATTATGTTTTGTCTTCTCATTTGTAGTTCTTTGGGTCCTTAAGGCTTTTATTTCTGTTTAGGACATTTTGTTTTTTCCTTTATAATTTCGTTTTGTTTTAATGACAGAAGACTTGAGGTAATTTTTATTATTTAGTCACGCGTTAGTCTGTTGATTCGTGTTTGTTGTCATATTGATGTACTGCATGATTTTAAGACATTTGTTATTTGTTTGTGTTAGATATTAAACAGCTGGGCTCTTCTATGAAATATAAAATAAGGATTTGAAAGGGGCATACAAATAGTTAAAAATATAAGTTTATTTATGTATTAATAGTTTTGTTATACTGCACAACGGCTTAAAAAATAAATTCATTAGCTAAATTATTTATTGCATCTTCAATTGCAAATTGAACTAGCAGTTAATGCTTAAATCTTGTTTAATATATGCACTCAATGTAACACAAATCAAGACGACTGTTTACGTGTTTTTCCTCACACGTCTCATGTTCGGCTGAATATCGATTCCAACGACAAAACTAAAATAGAACGTGAAAAGTATAAAAAAAATACATGCCATTTCGGTATATTTTTATGCATGCAGTCATTTTTTAAATAAAATTTTTTTATACGAGGTCTGTTTAAAAAATAATTTATTTATTTATCAGTTTCTATTTTGTCCCTTTTAAAATAAACCCTTTCGATATAATACCGCTCTAGCAATGCTCTTCCCAATCCTCGAAACAGTTCTTCTCATATGCACTATTTCAATATTCTGATTTTATCTTCTCAATTTTCGCAAAATGGCAGCTTTCATGGGACTCTTCAATCTTGTGCGAATAGGATGATTGTGAAATTTTTGTTGAATTTTTTTATAATTTTTTTTTGTAAAAAAGCAAGTTTTTTTTATAAAAATTCGATATGCCGACATTTTCAAAAACTTCTCTAATTTTTTTTCCTCAACATTTTCATCGCTTCCACATGCTGGTGCGGTGCTTCCCATTTCTATCGGCCGTTCATATTGTCGCAGTTCACATTGTCATAACTTTCTCCGAAAAGCTTGTTCCACTTGCTAACGTTTTTCTAACTCAGAGGCCATATTACGGCATTCGATACCGATCGAAATTTTGTATTTTAAGTTGAACTTACGATCGATATCGAATGCGGTAATTTGGCCCCAGAATGCCGCTATCAATATTTGAAATGCGTTTGAGGACTTAAATACAATTTTTACACAAACCTTGATGCAAATTTTTTGCACAACAAGACAATAATGAACACTCCAAACACTTTCAATTTTTCTGAATCTCACAAACAAACTTAATATGCTAAATTGCTGAAACTGTCAACCTATTAGTAAATGCAACATTGCTCTGCATGTTATGCGCATAACGGTCCAAAATGCAAATATTGGCAACACTGCATATGCCAACTGTTCGAAAATGCAACACTGAAGCATATTAGGCGCATATAAATACAAAAAACTAATTATAAAAATGAAATGAACGAGTAAGATCAGAATTACAATGAACGAGTAAGATCAGCAGCGGCAATGCAAAGTAATCATATTATGCAGCGCAACGTTGCATTTACGAACAGGCCTATATACTCGCGACGAGTATACAAGTACGCAGCAGAAATATTCGAATGAACGTATTCCGCGAAATCTGGGGGCATTCTATACCGAATCGTATTTGTATTTAAAATGAATGGAAATTTGGTTCGATATTGAATGCGGTAATTTGGCCCCTAAAATTTCGTCTTAAGCCAAGTACTCTGTTTAAAATTTCATGTGAAATTCTGACAGAACCCATATAAAAAATATTCAATCGAATTATTTGTGGAAAAATGTTGCTAAACTAGTACTCTGTTTTAATTATGAAAAACATGTGAAATAATATGAATGTTATTTATTTCGTACGATAATTTTTTGATACTAAAAATTTTGTCATTGAAAATGAAAAACATTATTTCAATTAAAAAGGAAAAAAACTGAAACTGAAATAACTGATGTTGCACAACATTTTGCACAAATTCAAACAGAGTACTAGGCTTTATTCTTATGTTTATCTCTAAAACCATAAAAATATGAAAAACTTTGAACAAATAATTTCTATGTCGAAAATTCGCAAAGTTTGTAAAATCGAAAATTAATGTAAGAAATAATAAAAATATCTGTAAGACTGTAAAGAATTTTTAAAAATTCGCAGCATGATTGAAATTTTGCAAAAAATTGCACGTTTGAAAACAAATCTTGTTTTTATGTAGAAATACGCCTTAAATTTTTTTGTGGTACACTTTTAGGTATCATATTGTTCATGAACATTGATGACACAAATATATTCTGAAAGGTATTTTTATGCAGATTTATTTAAAATTTTTAACAGAGACCTCAAAATATCTCTCATATTTTTATTTTCGTTTCTTCTTATGATAATGATTACAAAATGTATGAAGTTTAACTGAAGTATGGCAACATTTTTGAGAAAATGAGAACGGAAAAATGAGCGAATACGAAAAAGGATTCTATTTCTTGACTTCTATTTTTTTAGGGATCGGTTGATGCCGATTTTCACAGGAAAGTGATTGCACACACAATTCTGTTTGATTACACTGCTCGGGATCAAAATCCACATATTTGAATCGATTTTTATGGTTTATAGCTTATTTTATTTTTAATATACATATGTAGCCCTTAGAAAAATGTGCAAAATATTGAATATTTGCTTTATCTTTTTTTAATTAAATTTTTAAACTTAAACAAATTATGAATTTTGGAAGAACAAAAATTTTTTTCACCATTAATTTCTGAATAAATCCAAAACGATAAGAGATAGAGAAAAATTATATCTATTCAACTAAAATAAATACAATTTTGTTACACATCTTCTGGTGTTTTACTCTTGAAAATCTGATGACTGGTTCTCTTAGGGTTGAATATGCCTGACTAATTTAGGGGAAAAAATTTGCCACGCCTATAAAAAAATCCCGACCTGATGGAAAAAACCGAAACCCGAACCGATTTGAGTTTAGCGCATCAAAATCCATATAGTCCTTATAGTTTTATTTAAAGGAGAGACAAAAAAATGATTTTTTGCTGACCAGTGTTATTTATTCATAAATTTTAGTAGCCCTAACAATAAAAAAAATTCGAAAACCGTTGGCCTTAAAGGCCATTCCTGCGATTTACCGCTAAAAATTGTGCTATTTTAATTTTAAAACTTCTATAACTTTCGAATGGATCAGCCAATGTCAACTGTTCTTATACTGGATTAAAAGTCGCTCCAACAGCAACATTGACTTGATAAGAAATTTTTCTGCTTTGCGAAGCAGAACCGTCGCAGAAAAGCTAAGGCTGCACCGAATTGAGGTAATACGTCCAAGTGCAGGAACGCATGTGCATAGTGAATATTATCCTCAGGAAGGGATATGCATCGAAGGGAGCACTATAAATTTAATCCTCAAAAAATGAAGGCATACAGCCGCCGTATGAATACTGATCTATCCCTGAAAAGTTCCTGCGGCATTTAACTTTTATCGAATTTAATATTGGGATCTCTTTTTTTTATTAAGATTCCAAATATGCAAAAAATGTTCAAATATTTCTTATTACGTTCTTTGTAAACAATTCACAATGTGATCTGTGTAAGAAAACATAAAAATCTCTATGCTATTTTTGCCATCAATGACACACTTTGTGCTTAATATTTTTTTAATGATTTTTTTTTTCGTTGAATTAAACCAGAATAAAGTAATTTCTTATCACTTTAACCGTTTATTGCCCATCACATGGAAGAAAAGCAAAGAAAAAGAACAAGAATTATGATGACACCAATAAAAAACAACAATAATAGATTGACAACATCATCTTCGTCTGTCGTCGTCAGATGTCCATTACTTCATATAACGGTCATTGATTTATGCCAATACAGCTGACAACTCAAAGCAACAATTGGAGCATAAATAGAATTGTGAAGCCAATCAGTCCATGATAAGACGATGTCGTTTCTTGTTTTATTTTATTTTAGCATTTATTTTAAAATGCAAGTAAGGCATTTCATAAATGCAAAAGAATTGTTGACATATGGAAAACAAGAAGAAAAAAATACGAATCAAATTTAAGATTTGATTGATGACACTTTTCATTTCTTTAAAATAGTACAATGATTGTGTCTATTTTAAAAAACACACTTATTGTTACAAAACAAAAACACAAGATTTATGATAAGAATTTTTTAAAATTAAAAAAAAGCAAATTTTGCAAAACAATCACAGATAATGGATCATAATGAAGTGTACAAGTATGTGACAGATTAAACAAAAAGTTCAACGTTTTTTTTTACTGATTGTTGTTGTTACAATTCTATAGTCAAATACTGTTCTTAGTTTTCAAGATTCCCAACATAAAAATACAATATAAAAATAATGTCACGAAATTATCATTAATTATGTTTTTATTTGAAAATCTGCTGCTGTCCGTAAAGAAATTTTTGAAAGAATCCCCTTAAGATCCGACTTTGATAACAGACAGAATCACAATCGCCTGGTGAAGATGAGACTTTATTGTTGCTGTCGCTATTGTTGCTGCTGGTTTTTAATGTTGGAGCCTAGTTTTTTATTGCCATTTAAATTGTTGCTATTGTAGTTAACAAAGAATTGATAATGTTGTCGCACAATTGTTTAGTAATTTTGTTTTATATATATTTTTTTCTGGCTCCTCTGCTCACTTAACAAAAATGGAAAAAACGAAATAGTTTTTTTATAGTTTTACTGCATTTTTTTTAAAGAAAAATAGAAGAAACAGAGGCGCTTTGTTATTCTCAACTTTTGTTTAATTTTATACACTTAAAAAAATATAGTGGTGAACACTCCATTTTTAAGGCTGAGGCACGGATTCGAATTCATTGCAGGTTGTCATTAAAGAACCAGCGGCCAAAGTTGACAGATTTAATACTTTTATGGATATTAAAACAATTAATTGTTCAGTGTTTCATTTATTTAATTGCAATTTATCTATTTTATTTTGTCGCACCGTGTTGGTACGAGTACATAAATGTTTGGCTAATATTATGAAGAAAATGTATTAAGTGTCAGTATCGTTTTCATAACCCATTGTGTCATTAACGTTTAGTTAATCATATTAATCTGTAAAAATAACGTAACAATAACAAGAATTGCTGTAATTGTTTGTCTTTTAATGCAAGGGAAAATGTATATTTCTTCTGGGCAATAGTGACATCCGGGAAACACTCTATTACGACCATTTGCTACTTTCCATTTTGAAGTTGGATTTCAGTGCTGTTGTTGCAAACAGGGAATCACGCTATCTCTTTCCTACAGAAAAAGTATAATGGGTAGTAGCATGAGTTTAGTGTTCATACAGTTCTCGTATACTATTTTAAATTTTCATTCAAAAAATCTCATATCACATTCAATTAAGCCACCTAATAAACAAATGACAAGATTGATGACAGACGTTTAAGAGGTGACATCTTTGATAAACCAGCAGCTTTGAAGCCACTAAATGGATAACCCGTTATTATGTATTTATATATATATATATATATATATATATATATATATATATATATATATATATGTTTATATTCCATTTTTTACTATTACCATTACAATTACACAGGGCAACAGCAAAAATATGCTCGAATAACCACTATATGTATTTGATGTATCATGGGTACCTTAGTACAAAAATGGTAAAATTTTTAAATTCTATGGATAGATTTTTTTTTAAATTTTTTTGTACAATTGCATTTTTTTTTAGACGCTTTTTCACATTATTAGTGATAACTCAAAAACGGCTAATCGGATATTATTCAAATATAATCAGAAAAATTAAGATTTACATAGCCTTTAATTCGTCTATTTTGCTTTAATCGGATCAACAGTTTCGGAGTTATAATAAAAAATGTAAGAAAACAATATATTTTTTACGTAAAAATGGCAAAAATTTTTGTTTTAAAAAAATCATGAAAAATAGAAAGCGGCAAAAAATGTTCAGATTCATTATTCTATTACAAAGCCACAAATAATAGCAACAAAACGAGATATCGAACATAAAAATCGACTGATTATTTTCGAATTTATTCACAATTAAGTAAATTAAGCAACTTCTTTTGCCATACATTTCTTATTCATCCAAAACACTTCAGCAGTACTTGGATATTGTATAGTAGTTTTAAAAGCATCTGTAAAGCATAAGAAATGTATGGCAAAAGAAGTTGCTTAATTTACTTAATTGTGAATAAATTCGAAAATAATCAGTCGATTTTTATGGTCGATATCTCATTTTGTTGCTATTATTTGTGGCTTTGTAATAGAATAATGAATCTGAACATTTTTTGCCGTTTTCTATTTTTCATGATATTTTTAAAACAAAAATTTTTGCCATTGTTACGTAAAAAATATATTTTTTTCTTACATTTTTTATTATAACTCCGAAACTGTTGATCCGATTAAAGCAAAAGATAAAGACGGATTAAAGGCTATGTAAATCTTAATTTTTCTGATTATATTTGAATAATATCCGATTAGCCGTTTTTGAGTTATCACTAATAATGTGAAAAAGCGTCTAAAAAAAATGCAATTTTACAAAAAAATTAAAAAAAAAAATCTATCCATAGAATTTAAAAATTTTACCATTTTTGTACAAAGGTAGTCATGATACATCAAAATTGTATATTGGTTTTAAAAGCATATGAAATTTTTTTTATTTTGTTGCGTTGTGTTATTATTACTATTTTTGTTTTTATTTACTGCTATTATTTTTATTGATTACAATTTTTTTGTTGCACTAATGATAAAGCAATTTTAATATATTTTAACTTTTTCTTTTTTTTTCAGAATCAACAGAGGTGAGTGCCTTAACATAATTATTAAAAATGTTCAATTCCGTCTAATCAGGAACTAAAAATAACTAAGAAAAAAATAATTAAACACAGGGCTTTAATATTTATTACTATCAACATATTATTAATACACTTCTCGCTTTGAATACTTCCAAATATTTATTTATTTTTTCAAGATTTCGCAAATCCCTTGGGTGGCCTTTTTTGGGAAAATATTGCTTATCTTTTCTTTTCTGAAAAAAAAACGAAAGTAATATTATCCTGAATAAACCAACCAAAGGAGTGGCTAAATATTGAACATATAAATAAATTAAAAAAAAGAATATATAAAAAGATCCCAAGTTTAAAAAATTATTACTAAAATAATATTGCAAGCTCTCGTATGTTATTTTATAACAAAAAATATATAAACGAAAATTGTTCTAACATTAAAAACCACTCAGTAAAATGTGATAAGTAAAAACGCACATGAGTATTGATGAGCAAAGTTTAGCGGCTTTCAAAAACAGCTGTTTTGCTCTGCTGTGCAAGTTAAATAATTGAATTGGTATTGCCTTTGCCTTGTACCTCGAAATATTTCTTATATCTTTCTGAACTTAACACCCTACAAACACTAGCCTACTAATTTTAATTGAACTTAATAAAGCGATTGCTAACTAAAAAATCCAGAAAGTTGGCATCACTATAACTTCTTGTTTTTAAATAAAACAATTATTAGCCGTTGTTTTCTTCAACTATTATAACTGTAATTATAGTTGTAAAAATGTATTGAAATTTCGATCGATATCGAATGTAGTAATTTGGCCCCTGGCAATGTAGAATGATGGAACAAGTTTTTATTGAGTTCTTGTTAGAACTTTGATATTTGTTTAAACTTCTTATTCAGTTAAATGGAAGTTTGAAATAATATTTTTAGTTATTCTAAAATTAAGTCCAGAGAAATATGCATAGCTACCTCTAAATAAGAGTTTTTGAAAAATTTAGAAAAATTATCACCTGGATTAAAATTATAAATTGCAGTTTTAAACAACAAATTAAGAAATTTTACTAAAGTAAGAATTAGTGCGATACAAATTGCCCACATAAAATTAAATTTTTGTGTTGTTTATATAATTGTAATTCTCATTTATTGTTTGAAATTTCTTCTATAAGCACTTGATATTACGAACTATTCAAGATCTACTGATGAGCTGCTATTAGCAATTAGTTACATTATAAAGGCCTGACCCCTAATAAGTAAATATTTTTGTGGCAACAACTTTTTTTGAAGTAATTAATTATGAACACTTTTGTGTATATTTTATAGCTTTTATGAAAAAATAAATAAAGTCCAGCGAGCCGTTGATAATTTTAATGAATATCTGAATTATTTTTCAGCATGAAGCGCAGGCTTTTCTTGTAAAAAAAAAATTCCATTGAAATATTGCAAAATGTTCTCTTAGAAATTAATATTTCAACTAATCTAAATGTAGGGTATTAACGTATTTAGTCAAAGGATTTTTCGTTAAACTACAATATATAAATGAACAATAAAAATAAACATTAAAAACAGTTTTAAATTTCAGTTTCATTTTCATTTGTTACTCATAAATGGGTGTCTAGAGACTGCAAAAATATCTGTCCTTTGAAGAAAAAATGCTCGTACAATTTAAACCGTGTGACTACATCTGTCCGTCCAACTATCTGTCCTTCCACCCATTCGTTTGTTTGCATTTGTGTTCAATGTTTGATCGTGGCCGCATTATTTTCATCTCTTTTTTTTTGAACTTTTTTTGTGTTCCTGTAACAGTAGCGTCTCAGAAAGCGTTGAAACAAATTACTATCGATATAATCTTTTTGTTCAGCTCCTACTGCTGGTTTTGTTTTGGCTTTTGCCTGAATTTCGCCTTTAAAAAGCGACTGCAGACGATGGTGGTCCACATTAACATTTTGCATGTCTCTGATTATAGTGGCGTTTTTCATTTGTTGTAGATGTAATTTGAAACTTTTAGCTGATTTTTTTTTATATCTTTTATATTGTGGGTTTTTGTGTTATTCAGAGATTGTGTTTTATTTTTTCTCCTAAATATTTCCATATTTGTTATTCACATTACAAATTGCAGGTCTTTTTTACACTTTTGGTGGTGGCTGTGAGTTGATTTGGTTATTTGGAATGATTTTTGTTCGGATGTGTGTATATGTGTTAGTGTTTTAAGTGTATTTGAAATGGGTTTTATTTGTTTGTGTGTGTGTGTGTGTTTGAGTGTTTGTTTGATATGTAAAGGTGTGTTATTAGCCTGATGTGTGTGTAGTTGTGCATTTGGATTACGATATTTAATAATAATGTATAATTTTTGTAATCGATAACTTTTAGCGATTTGACCACTGCAAGACACCTGTACTGAAAGCATTTTAAAGATTTTAGGTTTCTGTGTGTTGAAAAGAAAATTAAAAAAAAATATTTGGAGCTGAATTGTATTATTGATTAATATTGAAGTGTTTCCTTTGGGCAACTCCCTATTGCTTTCCTCTTTACTAATGGTTGCACATTCATACGAACTGCCATGGATAATCGATCTTACATTTTTGGTAAATGGCAGTCGCCCGCTAATTTTATGCTAGAGTTTGTAGTCGTGGAATATGTCCAATACATTGCATTATCGTTTAAATAACGGCTGGCATCCTTCTTCAATATTATGGCAATTGCCATATTTTCTACATTTTTGGCCAAACAATCTAAAGCCCAACTCTGTTATTTTATTTGGTTTAATTGTGTTTTTTGTCACCTTTTTGCCCGGCCGACAATATAAAATATTTCCTGGCACAATATTATTTTATGCTTTTGGTCGCTATTAAATCGCTGGCTGCTATAGGCCGGCCACCCGTATCATCTAGAAAACAAAAATCCATCAATTCAGTGTCTTTTTAATTGTTTTATCTCGTAAACAAAAAATGCGATTAATGATTCACAAACATGCAATAACTTGGAAATGCTGTGACAGCCTGCCCGCCACCAACGCACGCGTCTACAATTGTAGCAATTTTGAGCTATCAAAAGGACAGACAGGCACACAGACAGACAGACAGACAGCGACTAGAAAGACAAACTGTTGAATTAAAAAATAATAAATAAAAAAATCTTCAAAAAGATAATCAATTTCTAGTTAAATGCTAAAGAGGGGCACACTATCTTATAGCGAAAAAAAATAAAAAAAAATAAATAAAACTGCTGAACGATAGAAAAAACTCTAAAAACACACAAGAACAACAAACAAACATTCAACTAAAAGTCACCAGATCAAGCGCACAAACAAGACAAACTGTAGACAACGAACTCACTCACCAAAGGAAAACTAAATGCAAGCGACGATCACAGCAGTGTCGTCGACTGCTTTAAAAGACACATCTGGATGCAAAACGACAAGTGAGCGATAAGAAACAGTTAAAACAAAAATTAAGAAAAAAAAATACAACATTTAAAGAAATCCATTTGTATCAAATCGAAATGATTTATGACATTAATAAAATTAAAAACGAAACTTATGGAAGGCGTGTGGTAGCGAAGTGGCCTAATACGAGCGTAGCAAAGCCTTTGAATGCATATAGAGACATAAAGTTTTTTAATAGTTTTAATGTGTTTGCAAATGCAGCAGCAATTAAATTTATATCCTGTTTAATATAAAGAAAGAAAACTACTTGGAAAAGATGAGTCGTATTAGCTCATCATAGTGTTTGTTGTCAAGCAGCAGCTACTAAAATGGAATTGCATGCATTGATTCAAATAAAAGTAAACGGAAACTTAAAGTGTACTTTAAACAACATTGTTTAAGCTAATTATGCTTTAAAGAAGTACATGCTATTTTTTATTAATGCAGCAGTAAATATGTATGTTGTCAGACATACTACAAGCCCTACGTCCATCCGATTCTGCAAGAGTAGGTTATGTTATCATAAGTGATTTTTGGCTGTATGACGATTGTGGATATCGATAACTATAATTGGCAGCTGAGCATGTGACCTGTATTCAGTCAAATTAGGCAATTCATCACGTTATGAATCACTTTATGCAAGACAAGCATTTTCTAAATTCTAAAATTTACTTTTGAAGCGCATAAAGGCCGAGATTCACAGAATTCGTTATACGTCGCCTTTTTTAACTGACAACTGAGTTGAAATACAATGAACGTTGCCGCGTTCAGTACTTCTGCGCAAGTGCGTAAGTTGCCCAACTTTCAACTTTTGACGTATGTTGAATAGTTGTGACAGACGTCAGCAAGTGTTTTAAATTGTTTCGATTAATTTTTTTTGCATTGCGTGTTCAGAAAAAATAAAATAATACATAAAAAAAAAATAAATAAATTTAAGTTGAATAAATCAAATGAAGAACAAACATGTGATTTAATATCTGTGAACAAAGTTCTCATTGTGGCAGCCTTCTCCGTCTGTACGTGCATGTCGTCTAAAAAAGGCCACGCACAACGTATGACGGATTCTATGAGTCTCGGCCTTTAAGGCTGTTCGCGAAGTTCATAGAGTACTTCGTTTATTTATCTTAAAACACGATCGGCCTAGTCAGCAAACAATTCGTACAGCTGCTGATCGCTTGAACACCAACTGTAGGCTTCTCAATTCAAAACCATCAACCAGATAAACAAATGCGTTTACCGAAGAGAATATATCAGCTGTAGCTCCAAGTATTGAAAAAGACATGGTGAATGGTGATCGCTATCGAGAAATCCTGATTAAATGTTTTTCTTATTTTCCAAAAATCAATCAGCTGAATCAACATCAGGGGCATTTGATTTGATTCGAGCAAGATGGCACAACATCGATTTGTTGTAAAGTGAATTGGGTGGCAACATTATTCCCACAAGTGAACTTGTTCACTTTCTCTCTGCGTTCGATTAACCGGCTCTGGATGTATTTTTAAGGGGCCAAATTAAGTCATTGGCTTATGTCGAATAAACAGAAACTCATGAAGCATTGGAAGCCAATATTGAAGTCATCGCTATCGCCATAATTAGCAGCGACTGACACCATCTACTAAAAAGCAGAGTAACAGCAGCATCCGCCTTCGTCGTTCCTGTAGCAAAAATTAGTTGGCGAAGTAAAAAGGTTGAAATAGCTACATCCTTCCTCATCCTTCTTCATCTGTAACCTCAATACTATCGCCTGTTTTCTAGTTCCGGCGTAATGCACCGCAAATGTGGGGGTCATCCCCTGAACACTGGTCCAATATAAAAAAGAATAATAAAAAAGAGAACAAGGAAGAACGTAATATTCGACCGGGTCGAATCTTAAATACCCAGTAACAAATTTAAAAATGTTTAATCTTCTGGGTGAGAATTTTTTTAAGACATTTTCTGTGCCCAATTTGAAAGCTATTGTGACAGGCTCACCCTGGGAAGGAACGTGGGAGAGACATCTCACCTTTTAGCTGTAAATTTTTGGGGTAATTAAGTGTAGACATTTTTTTTTATAGGCTCATTTAGAAGGTAAAGGTGGGTGGAAATTTAAGGCAGGGGGAGATCAGGTAATATCTCAGGTTCGTCATAAAAGCTTAGAAATTGAATTTTTAAGGAATATGGGATAAAGGAATATAGTTTCTGAAATATTTACATTATTTTTGCATATAATATCATACGTCAACGCCCACTAAAAAGGGCGAGGTCCACAAATTTATTTTTTTGATTATGTGGCAACAAATTTAACTAAGAAAATCTATTTATTATGCGCAAGATAAAAAAATCCTTTCCATTTTGGCTCCAACTTACTGATCATGAAAAATGTTATTCAGTGAAGCAAGAAATGTCTGCTGATGTTCCATGGATACCCAAAGTAGCGCACTTCTTTCGCAATTACATTCATTAATAAATTTTCAATTAGATTTTCTTGTATAATTTTTTAATATGTTGATCGTCAAATTAAGGTAAACAATTCGTTGGCGATCGACAAAACAATATTTCGTATAATAAAGCTTTTATGAGATTTAGGGGAATAACTAAAACTGCAATAAATGCACATTGAAAACAAACCAAAAAAATAAAAAATAAAAAATACGCTGATAAATGCGACAAACTAATGCAAGGCAAACGACAACGTCGACAAAAATGAACGGTGGAAATGTCGTAAAACGACATGTAAACAAAATGATTTTGTTGACAAGCAACAGCATTCCATCAGCTCCCACCAATTATTCAATTTTCAGATTAATCTCAAGTAACTTGCACACCCAACAAGGCAATTTTCCCCCACGTATTACCCAAGATGGATGGAACGAATAAGTGAATTGACTTGAATTTGGTTGCATGTTTAAATTACAGTGCACCGTATGCCACACCATAAAGATCATGTCTGTGTTTTGTTATTATTTGTCACCTCGTTTGTATACACATGTGAATACATGCAATTGACGGGACTCGCACGAGTTGTAGGTTTTTAATTTTACAAAAATGTGTATATATATGTATTCTAATTTTGTAAAATAAACAAATTCGAAGATGTGTGGCAAACGTCTTAGTGGGGCCCATAGAAATGGGTTGGAAACCAAGTGCAACGTGTAGCAGAAATGATTGTGCAGCTCCCATTCATCCTCCCCAAGTTGGCACCTTGTTCTTGTTCTTGTTAAAATTTGTTTTTAACATCCTCCTAAATTGTTTGTCTCCCTCCATGGAATATTGTCAGCTTTTAAAAATCAACGAACTGAAATTGATGGTAAATATAAAAAGAAAAAATCAAGCAAGTGTTGATGTCTTCAATTAGACAATTTGCTTTTTTTTCGTTTGCCTTGTGCCCGTGCTTGCGCTCATATCTGAGAAGTAGTAATTCACATTTAATACAAAATTTGGTTTGCTTTGGCTAGGCTAGTCAAGGGGAAAAGGCGAGGAACGTCGTCTTCTGTTTTGTTTTTGTGTGACTCTAATTCAATTAGTTGCATTTTACTGGATGCTTTGCCAAAGCTTTTTTTTTTGGAATTTATTTTAGTTTTTATTTTCAGTTGATAGTTTTATGTGCCTAAAGTGCACCACAAAAATTTTTTATGACAAACAACACAAACGCTAAAATCAGGACGGACACAAGACACACAGCCATTTTTTCAATAATATTTAATATTTTTGTTTGAGAAGAGGTAGTTTTTTTGATCATAAAAATATCACAAAATTCAGGACGGTGGGCCGAGAAAAATAATATTATGTAAATAGTGTGGAATATATGTTTGTAATTAATCAGAATGTCGTATAATGGGACATCGACTGCTTGGGGAGTATTATTGGAAATAGTTGACTTTAGTTGAAAGTTGTTGAAAAAAATTCATCTTTTGCGCCCAAAATAAAGTGTCAATACAGTTAAAAAATTCCTAGCAGTTCCAAGATTTTTTTTCTTTTATTTTTTTATCTTGGACCAGCACTCAGGGGATGACCCCTATATATGTAATGCATTGCGCCGGAACTGAAAACGAGGGGTTAGTATTACGGGGACAGATTAGGAAAGATGAGAAGAGAGAATTTTCTGCAGCTATTTCTATCTTTTTACTTCGCCTGCTAATTTTTTACTACAGGACCGACGAAGGAGGGTGCTGTTACTCTGCTTTTAGTACATGATAGTGTCAGTCGCTGCCAATTATGTTCAGTGACCAGTGCTTTGCCTTCATCACTGAAACAGGTTGGCAACAACTAACACAGCCATGCACTAATGCTGATCAGAAGAAGTCAACACAATATTCAGCGCGGGACTTTCAGGACTTTCCGTTCTATAGTATCGTGTTCTACTACTTCAGCCACACAGCACCCTCAAGTTTGTTAAAAAATTGTTAAAGATATATTAATTCTGGTGTTATTTACTCTGTTGTAGTTCAGCCATATAATACATATTCCCACTAAACTGAGCTCCTGAATTTAGCAGTCATGCTTGTTCCAGCAGTCTCTGCAATAGCGCAAGTGATCGCGGACGTTCAGGTCGCTTTTCCTTAAACAATGTAGCAATTCAGTAAATTTTAGTACACAACACAATGCAGATTTCAGTGGTCGCTAAGCGTTGCCGACAGCAGTTGATACTATTATGTACTAGAGAGCGCAGTACAGCACCCTCCTTCCTTCATCCGTCCCATAGAGAAAAATTCGCCGGCAAATTAAGAAATGAATTGGAAAGAAAACATTTATCGTGAATAACAAGTAAAATTTTTGTCGACGTGAAATTTTTATTCCAGTCGAAGAGAAAAATGGTGTCGTGAATCTCGCATTTGAAATTATTCCCGCTATCAGTTCTCAGTGAATGTAAAAAAGAGAAGAAACTGAAAACTGAAATTTTTGTTGAAAAATTTACATTGAAGTAATAATTTAAACAAATTTCAAAAAGTATAGCTAAATATTTAGTAGTAAAATAATTTGAATACATTTTGGAAACCGAACAAATCAAATTAAAAATTTTCTTAATAAAATTTTTTATTTGACATATTGTCACAATTCAATTTTAAAAGAAATTTATTTGTTGGTGGTCAAGCAACGTCTATATGCATTTCATAATAAGATAAGAGGTTTTTAACTTTTCAAAACTGTGGTTAAAGTATACTGATGATTTGCTAAAGCACCAATGAAATACATATAGACCACCAACAAATAAATTTCATTTAAAATATTCTTAATGTTTAGAATTGGAGCAACAAAGACTCAGCCAATTGTTTTGTTGCAAAAAATATGAGTTTGTGTCTTATTAACGGATCTTGCCCCTAAAATAAAATTTGTAAAATATTTACATTTTCTTCTCTATTCCCCACGAAAAACTAAGTGGATAAATCAAAGGGAAAAGTGAAAAAAATCCCGGGAAAAAAATCATTCACGATAAGGGAAATTTTAATTTAGCATGAAATCATTCACGGGTAATTTTTTCATGATTGCAATTTTAGGGAAAAGGGAAAAATTCTTCTTTTCATTTGTCCTCTTAACACTACCTTACCATTTCACAGTTCCGGCAGAATATATGACATGCAATAGGTTCACGTCCAGGGGGCCGGTTCAGTTGCAAAATATAAAAAATAAAACTGTTTGCGGTTTGTTTAATTTTTTAATAATTTTTTTTATCAATAACACATAAACAAATTTTTTTTAAAATTGTTTAAACATTTCTCTTGAAAATTGCAAAAAGTCTTATATGTCAAAATGTCTGTATTTGCAATATATATTTTTGGTTCTTTATTATGAAAATAAATTCCTAAAGATATAATATTTCTGTAAAGCATTTAGATATTTTAAAGGTATAAAATTTCAGTAAAATTTTAATTATTTCTCTTCTGCAAATAGAGTCCATTAATATTTTAGTTCTCTTTTATTTGCCATTTTTCCACCTTCGGCATCACCGTCGGTAAAGCATGTTGTAAATTTAATTTACGACACAATAACAACATATCGTCAACATGTCGTCAGTAAAAGTTAAAAGCCATTTTTACTTGTGCCTGTCAATAAAATCAATTTAATATGAATATTTTCCATTAGTTGCAGCAGTCAACAGAGAAAAAACAAAAAAAAAAAAACGCGCACACACACAACAACAAGAATGTTGTACAAAAGAACACAAAATATTGACGACAACTTCTTGTCGTTGTCGACTTTTTTGACGCTGACGTTGTGTCCTCAACGTCAACATTGAACAGCGTCAAGTATTGATCTGAGTGCAGTCAGTGCACATTTATAAATGATCTGTGTATGACACAATACGCTCAAGGGGTAGATATTAAAAATATACGTATTTTTGTATATAAAATATATTTATTAGAAAATGCTTGGCATTATTCTTTTTATGGCCTTTTGTGCAACAAACAGAAGGCAAGGAAGGAGGTCTGGGCAAAATGCAGCAAAAATTTTAATGGTTGTTTGGATTTGAAAATGCCACTGTGACTAACATGAAAACATTTATGTATTTTGTGCAAAATGTTTGTGTGTGTGTGTAAATTGCTTTTTACATTTAAATTCGTCTTAGCCAGATGGTTGTGTACACATGTATTGCATATGTATGGGCAAATGATTGTTGCACAACTTTGAACTATAAGAATTGGCTTATTTCTGTGCTATAATAATTGGTTAAATTCCGTGTTAGGGTGATCCAAAAGAAATCAGTTATAAATTGTTTATAAAGGTCATTTGTCATCTAGGTAAGAGAAACAAAAAGTGTTTCGAAATTGTCTATTCATAAATTCGACTCCTGGTCGTTGTGCCACTCACTGCGGGAAATAGATATTTAAAAATTTAGCAGTCAAATAAACTTGTTTGATAAAAGTCAGTTGCATCAGGTGATGACTATTCTAACAGGACACTGGAAGCTTGGGACCTATGCAAGAAGGATGGGTCAATGCTCCAACTTGTATGTTCCTGCTCTGCCCTGGCCTACAAAAACACTGCGGTTCTAATTTTCTGCCAGACGTAGAGAGTGTGGAGGATACAAGTTTTCCTAACCATCATCCTGCTTAAAGAAAACTATTTATTTAATTAGGCTGAGAAAAGTTTAAGAGTTGGTAAGACATTTTATTTATTCTAAATATTCCGGAAATGTTTTTTTTTTGGCTTTTTAAAGCCGTTTTTTAACAAAAGCACACAATATAAAAATTTTAAATATTTCATAAAAATCATATATAAAATTCCGTTTAAATACTCGTAACTATTTTTTTTTTCACATTTTTCATTAGCAAATTCAAACGTATACGAATGTGTACGTGTATTCCAGTAAAAAGAAAAACCAAACAAAAAACTTTTTCTTACATCAAAAATGTTGAAATTTAATTTGAATGTCGTCCACTTGTAAAATCATAGACACTGCACAGGCGGATGAATGAATGGAATATAAAGTACATCTTTCTTTCTTTCCTTTGGACGAAATTACAAAAAAGTAAAAATAAAGCACAATATTTTGGGCTAAAAACTTTTTTCATATATTTACAAAATTTTCACTCATTCACATGTGAACAAAGAGAAAAACTACAAGGAAAAAATTCCCCATTTACAAGGCAGACATATAGAATTTATTTAAATGGGTTGGCGATTTATTTCTTGGTCGTTATATATTTTTTATATCCATAAAGTTACCGCAAATAGTCTGAAATATTTACTAAAGGGTTAAACAAAAAAAAACACACATCATGAACTAATTTAACAAAAATTTATTCCTGCTACAGACAAAAGTAAAAATTATGAATGGGATTTTTATATATTTACATGTTTATAAATATTTTTACTATTTAAATACAAACATTTTCCTATAACAGAAGTATTTTGAATAGTACTTGTAAGTAAGAAAAGGTCATTAACTTTTTTTTTATCAACAAAAAGTTAAAAACAAAACGAAATATATTAAGGAAAATATTAAACACGTGAATTTGCCTGTTATTCAAGTGCCTGCGCTCTTTAAGTGTTAGACAATCGATGGGGAATCCCTTTGAAATTAATTGAACGAGCGCTTTAATGTATTTTAAACACAACAACATTTCCTGGCATACATTTTGGGGTGTTTTCTAGAAAAAATATAAGAGCAGCAAGAAAATTGTCAACTTCTAGGGTAATTGAGTTCGAGTTTAATAAATTTCCTGCTTGAAAAACTACTTGTAAAATTGTCAATTACATAATTAAATTAAATGTTAAACAAAAGGAAATTGACGATTGATAAAAACCGTATAGATGAATATTTGAAAAAATGTTTCTTAACACAAGATTTGTTCTAAGAGTTCAAAGTACGCGTTTGATATAAAGAAAAAAATTCTATGGCTCTCTTCCGCCCAGGTGTCAAATAAAATTGTCTGTCGTAAATGTTGCTTTTGTAAACAATTTATGAAAATTGATAACGTCCTGGAATCTCTGATACTTATCTCTACGTAATCACTCATGGCGGATAAAAAATTTCACTTTTTAATTAAATAAATTTTCCAACAATTTATTTTTTTTTTAAGGAAGGGATATCCATACCTTGTTAACAGCATGATATCTTACACCTTAGTAGCGGGACACAGGGTTATTTGGTTTCCCCACACCTTGGCCTTTGCTGAGAACATATTACATCTTATAAATTTTTACTGTCTATTCTTAGAAATAACGTAGCGTCGGGTCATATAATAGTGGGTACACACTGTGCAATGCAGGAATTGAGTAATAGTCATAACCAGATTTTTTATTAAATAGTTGTTTTATTTACACAAAATTGAAAGTTAATTGAAGTTTGAGGGTGCTGTTGGCTGAAGTAGTAGAACACGAGACTAAGAAACGAATGGTTCTGAGTTCGAGCCCGCGGTGAGTCATGAAATATTGTGTTGAATTCTTCTGATCAGCACTAGTGCATGGTTGCGTTAGTTGCTGTCAGTATGTTTCAGTGATGAAGGCATAGCAATGATCACTGGCAGCGACTGACACAATCATGTACAGGGTGGCTCAGAAAGACCGAAGTGGTGTGAATTCTTTATAACTTTTTTATTATAATTTTTGTTTTCTTTTCAGTATTTTGTAAAGAAGACTTGGACAATTTATAATGGAAGAATACACAATTGAACAACGTGCCGTGTTACCGTTTGATTATTTTTCTTCATGTCCCATTTTTCTGAATTTTTTGTTCCATCATACCGAAGTCAAACTTTTTTGGTTTGAAAAAATTATTATTTTATTTTGACAGTAAACAACGAAATACAATCTTACCTACTGGTGCTGGCTCAAGCCAATAAAACTATGATCATATTAAATAAATTATCCCAATATCACCGTAATTTATTTGCCACTTAATGGTCGACATAAAATACAAAATTGTATATTCTATTCTTATTATAATTTTTATTCTTCGTATCAAACGGACTCATTATCATAAAACACTTAGTTTTATGAAATGAAAATAATCAAGGGTGGTAAGTAGCACAATCAATATCCTAAACATACACAAGCGAGAGTCGGTCCCATGGTCATTTGAAAATTCAACTCTAAAACTAAATGCTCTTGATATACTGACAGCGGCACAGATACGGGAGGAATAAAGGGTTAAATTGTTTAGAAAAATAACAAGTTGTGATATATTGTCACCCTTGTAAAACAAGACAGCCAGCCAGTGTGGGCCATAACAAGCTTCTCAGGGATTTACACATACGAGTATTGCAGCAGGTGGAGTGGGTGGGCTGTTGGTTGTAGGCTGCAGGTACGAGTACCAAACAAAAGGGTAACATTAAAGAAAATGATTTGTCGCCTTTTAGACAAACGATTACCACATTATAAGATATTGGCAAGTAAGACTAGGTTGTTGTTGTTGTTTTTTAATTCACTCATAAGGCACGTTTCAAAGATTGTGAAATATTGTTGCTTGGAATTGGTTTTTATCCTTTTTTTTTTGTTTTTATTCGAATGCTTGCTAATTCACTGCACATACTTAACATATGAAAGTGTGCGTGTGCAAGAGTTGTGACATATTTTTAGCAATCCCTAATGTCATATAAATAATCCTGGCACAAAAAAAAATATGTTAAATGCTCCCCTTTTTTTCTTGCTGGCACAGTAAAAAGAAACTGTTCAATACGCCACACTTACGAAGATACAAATATGAAATTTAATATTTAATTTTATTTTTCTTCTTAGTAGCTGGTGGCCCATAACGAACCGGTAGTTCTGAGAAAAGCAACCCCAAATGAAAAGGGCGAGCAGCAGAATATTATTAGCAAAATATATCTGCTATTAGGAGTCTTTTTTTCCAGACAATGAAATGGAAATGTTTGCCTTTCTACTTTAGCAATTGAATTGTATTTCTTGCGAATTTCTTTTCCTTAGCAAAAAGTAAATTTGTGCTCTGTTTTTCATTGATTTCACTTGTTTCAATTTTAAAAATAGCTAAATTGTGCGTGCCTCTTGTGGCGTTTTTTGAATGTGCAACAATTTGCAATTTTAAATACTAGTATAATAGAGTGGTGTCAATGCGTGAAATTTAATTGAGTCGCATATTACGATTCGCCTTTAGGCACGTTCCATAATTATAAATTATTGAGTTTCTTTTTTTATTAAAATATATGTAAATGTTTATGGCTCAATTTCCTGTTTTATTAATTGATTTATGGGCAGGCCTTTGATAACTGAAATATGTTTTAATCAACAAAAACGTTTTATGGGGAACTTCAAATTTCATCATTGAAACGAAAAATATATTTTGGAGAGTTGAAGCAAATACAGTTCAACCTTGGTATAACGAATCTCAATATTCGTTACAATGAGGTTCGTTATATCGAGGTGAAGTTGCACTTCTATTTGGTATAACGACGTAATATAAATATTTTTATATTAATCTACCGATTTGAAGTGTCTGAGCTAGTGATTAACTAGCTATATTGCAACAACAACTGCTGCAACAAGCGTACAAGCTCTTGGCAACAATAAATTTTTTTTCGAATATTTCAACCGTTAGTCTAATACATGCCGCTGTCGACTATGAAGGTTTGCTGGATACGTTGTCGTTGCAAACACAATAATTTTGTGTGCATCAGTTTAATATAATTTGGATTAATTGAAATTCGTTAAATCGAGTAAATCGTTATAGTGATGGTCGTTATATCGAGGTTTGACTGTATTAATATATTACGTTATGAAATTTGCGTTTGATGATTTTTAAATATATCATTAAACTCGATGCTGAGGTTTTTTTAATCTTGGACCAGCACTCAGGGGATAACCCCTACATATGCAGTGCATTGCGCCGGAAGTAGAAAAGAGGGGATAGTATTGAGGGGAAGGTGAAGAAAGATGAGGATGATTTTATTTACAATTTATAAATTTATTTCTACAACTTATTTGGGAAACAATTGAAAACTTCTTGTCTTGGTTTAACACTGTGATGTGTTGTCTCCCTACTTTCATAGTTCCGGTTCCCTCTCTTTGCATGAGTGAGGTTCATACACATGGTGGTGGACCAACCCAAAACGTATTCAAAAAGGAAACGAAACTTTTCTCAACATGCTCAGGATTGAGGAATAGAAAATTTGTGTTTAATAATTCTGCATGGATTCGAGGTCTGTTCAAAAAATTAAGGAATTTTAAATTTTTTTCAATATATTTTTATTTATTTAATTTCTACATTTTTCCCTTCAAAATAGTCCCCTTTAGATAGAATACACTTGTGCTATGATTTTTTCAATCCTCGAAGGAGTTCTGATTTTTTTATAAGTCTCTCAAACGACGCGAAAGTCGGTCCTTTCATGGGTCTCTTTAATATTGGGTGAATGCAATGGTTGAGGCGCAATTAAGGTGTTGTTTTTTTGTAAAAAATGTTTTCTTCTTAATTCTGTAATATTGGGACAAACTTCGTTGCCACTCTCTTTATGAACAAAATAAAAACAAACAAAAAATAAAACAATTAAAAACGTTATATGCGACCGGGTCGATTTTTAAATATCCTCCAAATATTTTGTAAGTAAGTAAGTCCCTGAACGGATTGGGAAAGCCCCTGCTTACGGCCCTCTCTTCAACCTAACCTAAGTAAATTTAAAATATTTACCTTGGTGGGAGAGAGTTCCTTTAAGGCATCTCTACACCCAATTGTAAATCTCTACTTTGACAGAGTCATTCGGGGAAAGGCCGTGGGGGAGACGTTTCACTTCTGCAAGATCAGAGAACATCTCAGTTTCTTATAGACTTAATGAATACAAATTGTTCAACATTTACACTATTTTTGTATATAATATCGTACGTCAACGCCCACTAAAGTAGGCGGGGTCCAAAAATAGACTATATCATGTTTTCCACAGACGAACATATGGAAATTGCTAGATGGTCTTAGACTTCAGCACTGCTAAAGAATACATATACTTTATGGGGTCCAATTGTTTTTGCTGGATATTAAAACTGTATTTTGTCGGGGTCTCTCTGGCAAGGGCCGTAGGGGAGCCATTTCTCTTTTGCAATAAAACTCTAAAAATAAATGTTTTCGATAATTAAATGCAAAATTTATTTAATATAATTTTTTTTGATAGGATCATTTAGGGGCAAAGGGGAGGAGGGGGTAGGGCAGAAGAGTACCAGGTTACGTCTCAGTTTCGTCATTGTGCCACATTTTGCATCACTATTGTTTGGGCTATTTCTTAATTTTTTTCTCTTTTGTTTAAAGGAATTCCTTTGGACATCTTTGTCGCTCTTTCTTCCTTTCAGTTTTCCTACACAATTTTTTTTTCTTATTAAACTCTGTATTTCTCTACAATGACTAAGAAACATTTTGAGAACCATGTGTCAACACTTTTTGGATAATTTTTCAAACGGGTTAATGTAAATTTTTAAAAAATTTCCGTAATACATGTATAATAATTTTTGAAAGTATCATGTTGACAAAGATTGACGACGATTTGGTAAAAGTTTAACTCACACGCAGCAATACAGACACATACACAAATGCTTGTACTAAAACACCATCCATACCTCACAAAAACAGTCAACACTTATTTTCTTCTCCTTCTCAGTTTCAAATTGATAAGTGAGCAGCAGGCAAGCACCCTTTCTTTGAGATGACAACTTAAACATGACTAAAAGACTAAAAGGATTTTCATACGACTTGCAAACTACTGACGATTTCAGACTATAAAATATGAGTTGCTTAACATTTTTCCAATTTTCTTGTCACAATCAACGAACGCTTAAGAAAGTTTATTAGAAAATAATATTTTGGGCTCAAGACTGACAACAAGAAAACTTAAAATACAAGTATGACAGGCATAAATGTGAACATTTTGCTGGGTGGCAAGAAGCAATTCTTATTAATATTTTTTTTTTGTATGAAAATATAAGTGACAGACTGAGTTGTTTAAGCTGTCAAGTTTGACACTTTGATAGCACGCTAGTTTTTCACTTTGGAGAGGGTTGTTCAGTGGCGGGAGGTGGTGGGCTTGTGTCGCTAAATGTAAATTTTAATTTCATTTTCCCTTCGAATGCTTAAGTACTCCAAGGATTTGTTGACATGTTTCCGTTAAGTTGGTAGTAATTTTTTATATGGCTGTTATTGTTAATATTGTTTTATAAATTACCAAGTTTCTTAGGCAATAAAATAGAGAACAACAACACAGGAATTTTTATATGCAAATTGTCTCTATTATTTTATACCCAAGTAAATGAACTGGTCGTGTCGTATTTTATTTGATTCTTTTTTAGTTTTGTCTTCTTTGCTTAAATTGCGTGTCTTGATTGATGAATTTCTGTTTGCTGTTGCATATTGTTGGTTCTTTATGTTGTTCTTTTTTTTGTGTTATTCATGACAAGCTCTTGATTAAAAAACTTCACTGCCCACATGGGACTTGAGTTCTTCAACTTAAAACACATCCTTGTTGCCGTTGTCGTCATCGTCGTCATCGTCGTCCTACAAATCATCCAAAAGAGTGTGTCTGTTTGTTGTTTGCTTTTCAATGTTTTCGTCAACATATTGCGTGCATCAATTGTCGTGTGGGAGTTTACTTTTTATTCCTTTATTCCGTCATTCATTCACTCATTTATTCAATTTTGGTGTTGTCGCAATTGGGATTTGCCACCACATCACAACTCTATTTGCTGAGAATTATTTAATGGCTCTGGATGGAGTATTTTGTTTGTGCTTGGAAGATTTCAATTTTATTGTGTTAAACATGCAAATTACACACCGTGGATACTAATAAAATCAGTGCCCTTAAATAAAAATTTTCATTAGATTTCTCTTGACTGATAATGTCAAGTGTTTGTTCGTGGTCTTTGTTGTTGTTGTTCCTTTGTTTGTTTTTTTTTTTTTTGTTCCTGCAGTTGTCGTCTTGTGCTTTATTTGATTGTTGTGAAAAGTTGTTGATGATGGTGTTTTTGTTAATTCGTGACAGAAATGTCAGATGGTTTTTGATTGGAAATATGACAACAAAAATTTTTCAAAATGAAAAATTAGCAGCCATTAATTGTTAAGTAAATGATCTGTCAGAATAGTGCCTTTTTGTGTCTTTAGAATTAAGATAAATTTTTTTTATTAATGTAAGAGAATTTATTTTATATTTTTCGAGATGGTGGGAAAATTTCTACTATTATTTTTTACCTAAAAATTGTCTATAAAAAACCTGCTTACATATTTTTACTTTACATACAGGCCTCGAATATCTAAGTAAATATATATTAGAAATATTAGAAAAATATGTGCTATAATTAGTCATGATCGTAGTGGTCTGCGTAACTATGAAACACGGGAAGATCATAAAATATCGCTGCAAAGAGGAAAATAAAAATTGTTCATGTGGTTCCCAATCACATATTATAGTATCTTCCTACATCTACATACACTTACTCACATTATATAAGATTCTACTTTGGATATCATCAATGTTGTTCGCAAAGAAGTGCATTATGCATATTTAATTCAGAATGATACTTTGTATGGCTTAATCACTTACCATCAACGTCAATGGCAAGTTTAACAGAAATGTGTTTATTTCATGAAAGGCTTATGAACATTAAATAAATTACTTTAAATTATAGAGTGATTACGACAAAAAAAAATGATACTATAAACTAGTTTCCCTTATATCGAGCATAGAATTGTTAGCCATGGTGTTAATATGTTAGTGTTAAGTAAATTGCAGCAAGGACACTGTTTCACTTTATAAAAGGTTTTGGCATTGGTTTTCACAATGTGAATAATATTCATTTTTTTATAATCAAAGAATTTTTATGCAAAAGAATAAAATATAATAAAGTAATAACTATAATTATGATAAGAATTTTTTGCTCAGCCTTAGGTTCAAATCTGCAAATATTCCAATCTTAATAAAATAACTTGAGTTCAATAAAAGTTTAAAAAAAAATAATTTACCGATTTGAACTTGAGGCTGAGTAAAATAAGTTCTCATCTAAATAATAAAATTAATAAGTGCGAAAAATAAAAACTTACATTCGTGTATGTAAAATAATAACTTTGAAAGAAAATATTAGAAAACTTTTATTTGAACATCAAACACTTTTGAGCCTTCAGTTAAATTAATCGCTTTTTAGTAAAAAAAAAATTGTATATATAGACAAGTGTGCTGTTGTCAAAAAGTCTTATATGTTTTCGCCTCACTTTGCTTAAAATTAACTAAGAAGCTGGCTTTCTACACGCACAGAAAAATAGTGTAGATTTTAGTGAAGTAGTATTAGCCTTTAGTGGAATGTTGTTGAAATTATGAAAAATGCATTCGCGTGTAAGATGTAAATAAACAAATAATATATAAAAAAATAAATTTAGATGAAAAATTAATAATTACACTAGTAGTTGCTTTGCAAGAACAACCAAGAGTTATTAATGCAGTGAGTGCAGTGGAGTACTAAAAACCATTGATAAATATATTTTAATGAACAAAATTAAACATTTTATAACTATTGGACATAATTAATTGATTTGGGTTGAAATTACCTGTATAGGGGGATAGCGTAAGTGGAGAAGGAAAAAAATAGGTCAGAAATTGTGAAAGCTAAAGATTAGTTAGAAGAAGGTAGAAAGAAAAAAAGACTTGAATATGTTTTGGTCGTAGCCAAACCAGCCGTTGCTGATAAAGAGGCCCAGGTCTTCTAGTTTAATTCCTTATATCTCCGATATGCAGGACAGAAACAGAGGAAGTGTGCAATGCTCTCCTCTTCCTCTTCGTCCTCATCGTTGCAATTGAATGGCAAAATGTTTCCTTTAAATTTTCAAGTTTTGTGAATTGATAAAATTCGTCATTAATATTTTTATTTAAAAATATTACTTTTTTTAGTCAATCCTTCAGTTGATTTTATAATTTCGGCGGCAGTTTGTAAATGAATTGTTATGTTTCAGGCATTATAAAATGCATTTACATTTTTATTAAAAATTTTATTAAATTGTGCTGATAAAAGCTAGATATATGTACATATTTATATCTGTATAAATATTTGGGGTATTCACACTTCGTGCTATTTAGTCATATTGTCATAAAGTCATAATATTTTAGACCATTTTAAAAAAGTTGTTGTTGTGCTGCATATAAAAAAGTCATAAAATAATAGCACTCTTTCAGGTATGTTTTTGTTTTGTCATAAAATAACTCTAGAGATCTGAGTCGAATGGCTGAAAATCTTTAGGCGAAGCGGCGATGATATATGTTTGCCGCCGTTACTTATATATGATTCACGACTAAAAAATGGCTAACAAATTATTCATACCTACATATATGTCTGTACATTAAATCCAATTTTTATAACATAAAAAATATTAAAAGAGAACTAAATCGCAAGAACTAAATATATACAAGTGAAACATTTTTCTCGTTTAACTTACGTAGCTGGCAGCCACTGAACGTTTTTCCGTATGTCGCCGCAAAATAAAATGTATTCGGCTCATATCATGGCAGCAGCTAATTTAGTTTATACATACAAATTAATTTAGATATTCTTGTGCACTAGAAGACAAATTTAATATTTTTAAATAGAATGGGTTGCTCACACTGGTCATATATTTCGTGCTATTATTTTATGACTTATGACTTTATGACTACAGTGTGAATACCCCAATTGAAATTACCTAAGGATATTTACATGCATTTTTATACTTTAGGATCTAAGATAAAACAATTTTTGTTAATTGTGATTTGACTCTTGATCGATAATATGACAGACTTTTTTTGGGACTACTTCAGAGATAGTGTCTTCAAATATAATGCGCTAACGTTGAAGTATATGAAAACTAACTTTTGTCAAATTATTGCCAAAATACCGAAAAGGTCGAGCGGATTTGTGGGTCATGAAGACAAAATACGTATATGGAATTTCCATGGCATGGTTGGGTGGGCAAAATAAGGAGATTCCATTTCTCTCCTGCAATGTCTTTGGCGTGGAAAACTCATCATGTCAACCGGTCCGTAACATAAATGGCACATACATAATTGTAGAATCCTAAAATTATAGTGAATTAATAGTTTTGTGGAGAATTTTCAATTTATTCTAATTTAAGTGCATTTAAGTACTTTTTTCTTTTCGAAAGACGCAACCCTTTCATCGTCAGTGCTCATGTGTATTGTGTTTGTCACCACTTATTAGGTCGCAGGTGGTGGATTTTTATTTTGTATATTTAAATTTGTTTGAATAGAGTTTTATCTTAGAAATATGCCTAGCATAATTTATTAACTAATAAAATACCTTAATGTGTATACCATTCCTAAACCAATATTGCACTTTGCTTCCAATAGGCCCATAAAATGCATTTTAAAAATTTCCCACTTATAATAAATGTAATCTAAACTGAATGAGAATTTCAACATACATAAAACCACATACATATGTATTAGTTTCGAGTGAATGTGGCTCTATAGTTATTATAGACAATTGTTTACATACTTTTAAATAATAATTTTTTGATTTGTATGATAATCATGAAATGTTTGTGTCAACCAAAGTTTAGCGTTTTCAATTTGCAGAAAAACTGTTGCCAGAACAGTGGCTTTTTTCTCTGCGTGTATATTGTAATGGCAGCAACAACAGTTGCGCATTGTTAATTTTAGTGGCTTCTGCTGTATGGCTTCTTGTAATCATTTGAGCTTTTATTTAAAAAATAAATCTAAAATGGTGATGGCTAAACGTCTTTCGCTATGGAAAGAAGCAATGAAATAATATAAATAAACAGCACATGGTTAAGCATCATCTATGGTCAGGCCTTGGTAACATTTTAGCAAAAAAAAAAAAACAGAAAAAAAAAATAATAATAAGGAAAAAAAGTTTAGAAATCAAAATGGAAGGAAGGCAGCAAAAAATAAACATTTTTTGCCAAGTGCCACCAAAAATCAAATTTTTATTTTTTACATTGACTGCATCAACATAATCAGAATCGTCAGTCGCAACGTCACTTCTGTGCCCGTCATTCTCGTCCTCATCATATTATTGTACGACTAGTCGTCATAGTAACGTCAAATATTAATATGCTCATACGAATCCACTATAAATTCCGCCAATAAAACAGCTTCGATCACACCCCAAAACGTGACCAGAGATCACGAAACTAGAATCAGGTTCCATTTTTATGCAACAAAAGAAAAAAAAAAGAAAAGAAAAAAAAAGATTAACTAAAAGAAATCACTCACACAATCGGAGGAAATCCAGCTGTAAGAGCAGATAGAAGACGATGTGGAACAGCAGAAATTTTAAACGTCTAAAGATTTTTGTTTGAATTGTTGGCTGGTGGTTTAGTTTGTTTGCTGGTGTATTATTAAAGTTAAAACAATTTTGTTAGTTCAGCTTCCTGTTTTGTTTTTTTTTTTTTGCAAATTTTTTATATACATACATATTTATTTCTCGAATGCATTAAGTGGTTATACGTACTTAAAAGTAAATACTTATTTTTGGCGTTTTGCAAATTAAAAATCTGCAATTGACATTGGCATTGATTTCAATACAAGTTTCTTAACACTTTTCAAATTCTTATTACTAAAAAAAGTCATTTGCGCACAAGTTGTCGTTGTTGTTGCTGTTGAATTTTAAACTTTAAGCCCACATTTAAAACTTAATTTTTCGGTTTAATCACCCGTGTTAAAAATTTTAATAGCATCTTATTGCGTTTTGTTGGATTTTGTCATTAAAACACGAATGCAAAATCTCTCGCAAGCAGTCAAGTCAAGTGCAAATGAAACCCAATTAAAACTTGAACCTGTAATTTATGTTTTGCATTGTTCTTCCACGTATTTGCATCTGAGTGTGTATGACAGTTGTCATTTTTATAGATGCAAATGTCAATGTTACGTTGAAACAAGTTTTAAATTATATATACATACATACATACATATATTTTTTGTTCGTATATTTGTTACGCCTTTTAAATCTTATTGCAATATTTTCTCTTGATACAATATTAATTGGAGTAGGGGTATTAAAGTATGTGATGTAAAATTAAGAATTTTCGAAAAATTTTAATTTATTAAAACTGACTCCGTTTGGCGTCGTTGCCAATTCTTAGGCCACATCTCTTTAACTCAACGTCAATATAGATTTTATATCGTAAAACAAGACGTTGATACAACACTAACAGTTGATCGTTTATGTCTACAGAAGAAGCACACAACTATGGGTATTTCAGTCAGCTGATTTGCTTTGATTTTTGGTTGTTTTAAAAAAAAAATTGTGTTAAAATTTAAAAAAATTTATATATTAGTTTTTCTAATATTTCGGACTTTCTATATAATATTTTATATAATTAAAACAAGCTTTAGGTGTTTATTTTATATGTAAATTTTATTAACTTACAGTGCTGTTCAAAAAAATTTATTCACCTTCTCTCCAAAAAGTTTACCATTTCTAAAGTGACGCTTTCAATTTTTGAAATGTAACGGGATTATATATATAAGAGATCAGTAAACAAAGTGCAGTTACTTTTTTACATATACTTCTTACAATAAGAGATTTAAAAATGGTAAACTTTTTGGAGAGAAGGTGAATCTATTTTTTTCAACAGCACTGTATATTTCCACCTCCATATTCATATAAAAATAAAATGTATTTGCAATTTATTTTAAGAAAATTTAGTATGAAAATTTAAAAAAAAAAGTTCAAACTTATTTATAATAAGTTGAAAAACATTTTTTTCAAACTTATTATAAATTTTATGAATATGAATGTCAATATTTCGTTAACTTTCTTTAGAAAATCATATATTTTGATTCAAAATTTTTTTTTCTTTTCAATAAAAAGTTTTTTTTTTTAATTATAAATCCAATTCGAAAAGCGTGGTAATGTCAACGTTCATTTGTAGAAGAATATGTTTGGCAGTTACTTTAAGATCAGGATGAGGACGAAACACTGGAGCACTACTTGTGCTACTGTCTAGGTTTTGGCCAAGTCAGAAGATAAACATTTAATTAGGAGATTATACAGGAGATGGAATTTCTTAGGGGTTCCAATTGGAGGGACTTAAGTAGATACATTGAAGAAACTAGATTCTTAACGTAATCAAATTCAGAAGTTTCCATGGTATCGGTGGAGGCTCCCTACAGTAGAATGGGAACTCCTTATTATAGAGCGCACAACAGGCCTATGAGGCCTAAGTGTAATTCTGGACGGATTGGGATAGCTTATGACCCTCTCTTCAACCTAACCTAACCTAACCTAACTTACTTTAAGATTTTTGATACAAGTATCACATCAAATACGTTTCGGTAAGGATTTTACTCTTCGGACCTCTGAAAATTAAATTTTAAATGACAGATGGAAAAAAAATAATTGACAAAAGACGTGACATCGAGCTTCGTCGGATACTATTCTTTTTTCGTAACTTTAGCCTTTTAGTCTTGAGATATGAATTTTATTTTTAATATATGCAAGCAAAGGAAAAAAAATTAAATTTTTAAAAAATTTATATTGGCTAAATTTCACTGCTAACGATTATATTCTCCTTTAAGTGCATACCCTTAATAATGTTTTCTATATATAATTTCCAGTTGTTTTTCTAGGAAAATTAATGAAAACAACAACAGCAGACAGTGGCAAAAATAATAATAAAATTAAGTTGTCAAGCTTTATTAAATGCCTGGCAAACTATTCAGTTTAGATTTCATATTTAATTAAATTTTTTTTTTTTTTATTATTATAGCTTTTTAATAATTATTTTGTTTGCAAATATTAATAATAATGTTGTTTTTGTAAGTATTTGAGGGTTCTAAAATTGGCTTCATGTACTGACTGAACACAACGACAAGTGCAACAGTTCGTTAATTACTTGAATCCATGTGACACCTGCAGCATTGACATTGGAATGTCAAAGTAAATCTAATCAAATAATTGCTTCTAAATAAGATTTATAAAATTAACAATACGTACGTACTCGTTTGGAGAAAAAAAAATATTAATTTCAGTTTACTGGTAATTATAACACCAGCTTAGTTATTTGGCACACTAGTGTTTTTCTTTACGCTATTGTATCTTGGAGTTAATAAAATAATTGCAGGTTACAGGTTTATTGCAGTGACTAGGTCAAGAGCATTCCGTAGAAGAGTTAATGAGAAGGTGTTTGAAAAAATTGCAATAGAATCAAAAAGCTTTTCATGTCATGCTCCACTGCTAATTAAAGAGAAACAGGAGAGATGATAATAGCGCAGTGCAATAAATATATTATTATCCGAGTGTGAATTTGCTGGAGAGCTGGACTATCCGTCAGGTAGTTATGGACGCTATACCAGCTTGAGAGTTTCTAAAGTTTTATTTAATGTTCATATTTCAGTCTTGTAACTCAAATGACAAATTGTCATTTACAATCCGTGGTACTTTTTAGTAGAAAGCATAATAAAATATTATTTAGTGAAAGCTAAATTGTAGAATAAAATGAGTTTTAAGTTTATTAAAAATTTTTGAATAAAAGTTTTTTATCTCAAATGCCAAAAAAGTGATCACTTTACCGGGAGATGTTATAATTCTTAGCAAAGTCTTTAAATTTCACTTCCGCTTTGGCGTTCCTGAAGTAGAATAAAAGAAAGAAAGCAGAATAATTGTATTGTTTTTGGTGTTGCTGACTCAGAGTGACTCTAGCCGGGAATTTTCTGGGCAACGAACTCAGAGTTTACAGTGCCACTAGTAGAGTATGGGACAACATGAAATGCTGTCAGCTGAGAGCGACGCCGAAGCAGCTGTTCTGCAAAGAATATTAAGGCTGGAACTGAACATTTGTCAGACGACTTTGCATTATTTATCGGAGAATGACCTTTACAAAGAATTTGGAAAAAGCTTTTAGATGTTTATCGCCAAGTGCTTGTAAACTACGCTCAAGGCAATTTTTCACCGATAATCATAATGAGAGACGAGAAGCCTTCTCATATCCCTGGCCACGAAAATCTGCATATAAATCAAAGCGAGCATTTTCATTCGCTCAAAGACCTTTTATACTTTCACAGGAAGTAACAGAAATGAAGATTTAAAAAATAAATTATTTTGCCATTTAAATTTAGAAAAATCAGAGCAGCATTATGATTTCAGTACAGATTTTTGGTGAAATATTTTTACTGCCAAATAAATATATTGGGTGTTTTTTATTGAGGTATAGAACTTTAAGTTGGCATCACTTTTTTAACTGGCGGCCATTTTGTCAGCTGTCAAGTGATTAATATTTAGTTTGGTTTGCCATTTCATCATGAACAGGTTGACAAAAGAACAACGCTTGCAAATCGTGCAAATTTATTTCGAAAGTAATGGTTCAGTTCGCGAAGTTTACCGCAAGCTCCGTCCATTTTATGGTCGACATAATCGTCCATCAGAGCAATTAATTCGGTTAACCATGGATCGTTTTCGCACTACGTTTACTCTATATGATAATACGCATCCGCAGAAACGTCGAACAGTGTTCTATGGGCTGGTGGGGTCATTGGGCCATACTTCTTCCGAAATAATGCTGGAGAGTCAGTTACCGTTAATGGAGACCGGTATAGAGCCATGATAACCGACTATTTTGTTCCCGAATTGGATGGCATGAATGTGGATGAGTTGTGGTTCCAACAAGACGGCGCTACATGCCACACAGCGCACGTCACAATCGATTTATTGAAGGACACATTCGATGAGCGCATAATTTCGCGGAATGGACCTGTCAATTGGCCACCAAGATCGTGTGATTTGACACCATTGGATTATTTTCTTTGGGGATATGTGAAGTCGCTCGTCTACGCCAACAAACCAGAAACGTTAGGGGACTTGGAAGCCAACATTCGTGGCGCTATTGCCAACATACGGCCCCATATGCTCGAAAAAGTGGTTGAAAATTGGACCTGTAGAATTGGCTTTATTCGAGCCAGCCGCGGCGGCCACATGCCCGAAATCATATTTAAACATTAATGGCATACAATTATCCTTCCAATAAAGCCAAATTGATGGACATTAAAACGATTTTCTTGTGTTTTATTTCAATTCGAAGTTCTATACCTCAATAAAAAACACCCTGTATATTTTAAAAATCAAGTCAAATTAAATGCTTGCTGAGTTTGCTTGAGTAAAAATTCTACAGTAAATCCAACCCGGAACTGACAATAGTTTAGCAGAAGATGAACAGGCAGCTAAGATTTCGTCCAAGAGCAAAGTCGATGAGAATTTTTGCATGACACCCTCAGGAACTTCTTTTCTATAATAATTTTCTTGACTTTCCAATCATTTTCAAAGGTTGTTGGTGTATCTAGGGCGGACATTGTCATTCACATCTTCTCGACCTTCTTTGAAAATCTTTTTGGTCAGGGAATAAAGTCACGATATTTTTTATTTTTATGTAGGAACGACACTCAGGGGATGACCCCCACATATGCCGTGCATTGCGCCTAGAAAGGAGGGGGTAGTATTTGGAAAATAGATACGATGGATTACTTTTAGTAGCTATTTCAACCTTTCACTTAGTTGGCTACTTCTTAGCTACCGGGCCGACAAAGGAGGTTGCTGTTACTCTCCTCTTAGCTTATGATAGTGTCAATTGAAGCCACTTGTGTTCAGTCACTAGTGCTATGCCTTCATTTAAACAGACTGGCAACAACTAACACAACCACGCACTAATGCCGATCAGAAGAATTCGACACAATATTCATGACTGAGTGAGGAGTCGAATACGGGACATTCCGCTTCATAGTCTCGTGTTAACTGCTTCAGCCAGCAACACCCTTAAATTCCAAGGTCGAAAAAAAATTTTTTTTTTTTCACAAAAAATTGTGTGCAAATTTTTTAATCAGATTTTTTCCGACAGCAGAAAATGTATGTTTTATGACTCTCACAAGAAAAAGCTAAATATGCCAAATAACTGGACATGTCCAAGACGAGAAGCTAATTCTCTGTGAAAACGTCTATGTTGCAAAACTTCATATTCTCCTTATTGTTTGAATAAACCTCGTATATCTGCATTCCTCAATTTACTGTCCATAGTGATCTTTTAAACCGCAATAGAGTTCATCTAATATCTCTAAAACCCTTTTAAAACGATTGTCATTTGCAAAAACAAACTTGAGAATACTATTTTTTATTACACACTCAAAATTTAATTGTTTCTCGGAATACATTCGCTTATCCTTTTGCATTTTACTCGTATTTATTGTCAGACAAATAAATGCAGCATATCTCAGGCTCTATAACATTCTAACGCCCGTATCGTATCAAATCCAAAACATCTAGCGCAATAAACAATAATTTTCAAACACACAATAATCATACTGGATGGATGGCAAGACAATGATGCCGAAGCCTGGGAAGATTTGCCAAAAGAAACAAACAACCGGCTTTTAATCTCAAACAGATAGTTTTTGTGAATGTGACTTCAATGATAGTGTTGTTTGCACTGGACTTTTTCTGAAAAGATGTTCAATTGATTTCCATGTGGCGGTCGGTGTAAGAAACTAAAAGTTAGTAACTGGGAAACAACTGGATACAGGATCCCAACAACACCGCGATGTAAAATCTAAGCAGAACATAAAGTTTGTCGCTTTTTTTTTTGTTGTAATGTGGCCAATGTAGCTTTTTACACATTGAAAAGGAACGTTTAATCTTGCAGTCGTACTAACTAGAAATAAAAGCAACAACAGGAAAAATAAAATTTGCGATAAGAGTTTATGGCAAAGCTGCTGATGCTGATGGTGCTGCTGCTGCTGCTGGTAGTGGGTATTGTTTGTGGTAGAAGTGATAGTTGGTTATTGTTGCAAATGTTGCTCTTTTAAGTTTATAATCATCGCACCCGTCCACAGCCAAAGATGTAGTTGTTGCAGTTGGTGGCAGTCAGTACTTTAAGCCGAAATGTGTCCGTTTTCTTTTTCTTTCTTTATGAACATTTTTCTGGTGTTTGTTGTTTTTGTCTTAAGTTGATTGCGCTTTTAGATCAAGCTGGCATAACAAAGCGATAATGCGAAAGTCATGTAATCCATTAGCGTGGTACTTTTTGCAAATTTGTGACAATGACAATATTAAGATAACAAATACAAATACAACAACTAAGCAGCCCAGTTAATCAGCCATCGTTGCAAGCATCCCAGGCATGCTACGATTTCGGCAACTGCATAAGCCTCAACTCAATTTAGAAATGTTGCAAGATTTCCACAAAAGATGATGACATTCTTTTCCTTTTTGTTTCTTGTTTAATTTTTACTTGTGGCTTTTTGTATGCGAGAATTATTTGTATGAAAAAAAAAATAAAATGCAAAAGTGCGTTGCCGTTTATGCCCAGACAGCAAATATTCAAACAATTGATCAAGATTTTTAAGATCTCACTAGCTGCTACACGATGTGACTTTAATTTAAAGATTTTTCTTAAGAATTAAGTGTTTCTTAAGAGTTCATTTTGCCAAATACAAACAAAGCCACTGAATTAATTTGTTGTCACCCTTGGTTGCATAAATCGCGGTTTCTTGCATGCCACAGCAGCAGCAGCAGCAACTTATTCCGCTTTAAAAAACGAAACATGCCATTTAAGTGTGGTCCACTGATAGTGAAATGATGTGAATGTTTGTGGAATCACTTGCACTCGTGGAAGGGCTTCCACAACAGCGGCAACAGTAAGTAAAATGTACTCGTATTGCTTAAGGTTTTGTAAAGTGTTAAGCTTAAGTTCGTTCTTCGTAGCTGAAGCTGTATTTGTTGTTGTTGCTGTTGTTGCTTTTATTGTTATTGCCATTGTTGCAGTTGAAGTCTCAGTAAGATTAGTTTTGATAATGGAGTTGATAGTTGATAGTTTGTCTCTTCTTATTTTTGTACTTCTTTGCTTGCATTTACTGCACTATGGGCAAAGGTGTAGTAAATATTTTAAGCAAATTTATTAAAAAATAATAATATTAATAAAAGGCTTATAAAAAAATTTTGGATCAAAATTTCTCCTATTAAATTATTATTTTTTGTTTGTTTATCTTGAACCAGCACTCAGGGGATGACCCCTATATATGCAATGCATTGCGTCGGAACTGAAAACGAGGGGACAGATTAGGAAAGATGAGAAGATAGACAGTTTTTTTTTGTAGCTATTTCAATCTTTTTACTTCGCCGGCTAATTTTTGCTACAGGGCCGACGAAGGTGGGTGCTGTTACTCTGCTTTTTAGTACATGATAATGTCAGTCGCTGCCAATTATGTTCAGTGACCAGTGACTATGCCTTCATCATTGAAACAGGCTGGCAACAACTAACACAAACATGCACTAATGCTGATCAGAAGAATTCAACACAATATTTCATGACTCAGCGCGGGTCCGAACTCAGGACTCTCCGCTTCATAGTCTCGTGTTCTACTACTTCAGCCAACAGCACCCACAATTGTTATAGATCGGATTTTTTTTATAAATTAGAGCTTAAGTCTATGTTTAAGTGTATGTGGGCGCCATTAATTTTGGCTAAATAAGTTATTATATTAAAAGAAAGGCTTATCTTTTACCAAAAAGAACAATTCTATAGGCTGCATGAAAATATAATAAACACCTTACAACGTTTTAAATTCGAAAATTATGGAAATAAACAAAAGATTTTTCAACAAGAACTTTGTTTTCTAAAACAAAATAAAACAAAAAATTTAGATGAAGATGATTCAAGTTTTTATTGTATAACGAAGAGAAAAGTTCGACAATTATGAATGAAAAATGATATCTGGCCCTGTAGCAAAAATTAGCCAGCGAAGTAAAAATGGTTGAAATAGCTACACAAAGAAAAATATATCTTCTCATCTTTCCTAATCTGTTCCCTCAATACTACCCCTCGTTTTCAGTACCGGCGCAATGCATTGCATATATAGGGGTCATCCCCTGAGTGCTGGTCCAAGATAAAAAAAAATTTTTCCACTGTGTCAGTGATATCCACATCATCAATAATAGGCTAAAATTTAATTGTTCATATCTCGCGCTAGCGTGACGCATTGACCGTTTCCGTAGTTCCAGCCTCATATTCGAAAAAAAAACGCGGCCCAATGACGGCTCCAGATCATATAGCGCAGCATACACGTGACACGTTAAGCATGCAAAGGCTTCTCAATAATCGTTCTAGGATTGTCAGAAGCCCAAATGCGGCAATTTCGCTTGTTGACAGAAAGTCTCACAAGGACGAATATGTTGTACGAAAATATCACGAATTTCACGAAATGTAACTTCAACAGAACCACCATTTTCATAGTGCATTTCAATGAGATTTTAATGAGATTTTCGAACGAAATTCAAATCATTGTAACAATTGCGGCAAAAAGCTAAATGTCAAGACGATCATGTTGTTGTTGGTGTTACCACAAGTAAAAAAACAAAGTTCTTGTTGAAAAACTCTCGATTTGCTTTATTTGTTGGGAATCAAGTACGAGTATGTGCAATATCCATCTAAGGCCCCATGAAGTATATATGTATGTATATTCTTGATCAATGATGAAATCTAAGACGAACTGAGCATGTCCGTCCGTCCGTCTGTGGAAATCACGATTTAGTCCAAACGAAAAGAGCTAAACTCTTGAAATTTGGTATAAATATATCCTGAAGAATAGCACAGGTTAAGTTTGGAGATGGGCTAAATCGGGCAAGAGGGAAAAAGTATCCCCTAAAAAGAGCTAAACTAATTTCACAAGAACAACATAAATTTTTAAGTTTTCTTTGTAATTTTGTTAAGCAAATGATATATTTTTATGTCAAAGAAGATCCAACGCGATAAACTTGGAGCCATAAAATAAAATAAAAATAGTTTTTGGACCCCGCCCCCCTTAGTGGGCGTTATTATATGCAAAAATAGTTTAAAAATTTAACAAATTGTTTTACTTAAGCCTCCATTCCTTAAAAATAACATTTTTAGGCTTTAATGACGAAGCTCAGACGTAACCTAGTACTACTCTGCCCTACCCCCTCCTCCCCCTTTGCTTCTTAAATGACCATATAAAAAAAAAATTTTTTAATTTTTTATATAATTATCCCAAGCGTTTATTTTTAAGAGTTTTATGGCAAAGGTGAAATGTCTACCCCTCAGCCCTTGCCAGAGAGACCCCGCCAAAATACAGTTAAAAAATTTTTTTTCAACATTTAAATTTAAACATTTTAAATTTACTTACTAAATATTTGGAGGGTATTTGAGATTCTACCCGGTCGAATATAACCTTTTTACTTTGTATTTTTCATACAACTAACGAGATTAAATTAAATTAAAAGCCAAATACACAAAGTGAACTTCAAACTAAGAAGGGCAGCTTTCAAAGCAACAGACAATGAAATTGTGTTTGCCTAAGCAAATTTGCTTAATTCTCTTATCAACGGACTGAAGAACTGATACAATAAAAATTGTTAGTCTGGAAGGAGACTGTGTTTTTATGCCTGACATTCAATGTCTCATACATCAAACCATCAGTAGAAATATTAACCGCAAACAAATTAAAGCACATATTTTAAAAAATTAACTTAGACTATACCTTAAACATGAAAAATTATGAAAAGAATTTATGAAAACCATTTGCATTATATGTATTTTCTAATATGCAACCCATAGTGTTGTTGTTCATTTCAATATCATCAGAAACATCAACTTCGTCATCATCTTTATCCATTGGTTCTACAATATAAATATATATTTCTTTTATTTTTTTGTCTCATTTGCTGTTGCAGTTGTTATTGTAATTCAATGCTGCATCTGCATTTAATTGAAAATGCGTGCGCATGCTCAATCGTGCGCTAACAACACTTTGATCTTAAGAAAAGTGACGTTTAGTGGCAATTTTGTGCTGATAACGATCTTACGTTGATGGGACAATGTTGTCATTGATTGTAAAGCTGGTTGCATCAGCATTCACATCTGAATCTGGCTATAATTCCGCATGCAGCAGTAAACAAAACAGATTTATTTATTCACATACTCTGGCAGTACAAAATCTTTCTTTCTTTGACGCAAGTAACAATGTGTGTGATTGTTATTTTGCTTTGCATTTATTGCGGGTTCTTTCTTAGGCGGCAGCAGCAGCATCAGCAGCAACAGCAATAGCGACAACAAACAGAGCGCTTAAGAATTATTGCATTTGTTGGTGATTTTCTTGTGAGGACTTTATACAACACATATTCATTTGAGCTGCGGCAACATTGAATATTGCTGCCACTTCTCTTCTTCTGCTTCTTCTGTTTTCTTGAACTCGTCTTATTTTTGTGTCGTCATCTGATTGTGGACTGGGGTTTAGCAGTGAGTGAATATGTGCGATGCTTGTTGTTTGTTGCCTTGTGTTTTGTGTTGCGTTGCGTATTCGTACTGTTAATGTTGATGCTAATGGTGTTGCAGGCATGCGTACTAATGTCGTTAAATGGATAACATGATTTTGATTATAATAAACCAGATAAGTTGCTCTTGTGATTTTTCTTATATCATTTTTAATTCATATTTGTTGTTGCTGCTGTTATTTCTTCTGTTTTCATTGAATCGGTCACATTGAAGGGCATTGTGGCGACCGGCATAGGCCGCCAACACTTGGGCGTCGGCGTTGATGCTTGCTTGGCAAGGATGTGTGGTTGTCAAAAGAAGAAAAACGAAAAAACGATTGATTGATTTTTAGATATAGAGATCTTTTTGATTTTGGATTTACGACACATGAAATATAAAAATAATAAACATTATTGATAAAGAACACATCTTAATAACAGTAAAGCGAATTTATTTTGAGATTTGAAGCGGGTTGGTACATTGGCGACGAGTAAAATCGGTAATTTACGAAATAAACATTAAAGTGGGAAAAGTAAAGTGTTTTGTTATTGTGGAAATATATGCAAATTTGATGGTTGCAATGTGAAGCTAATGTTTTTTTTTCTTCTTGAATATGAAATAGTTAAGGGCATTTAAATTATGGTTATCTAGCTGCTATAGAGCAGGGACTGTTTATCAGTCGGTATATTATTATCTTGCGAAGCAAGGGGCAGTTTGCCATGTAAAATAGTAATCTAGCAAAGGCTAGAGGCAGTTGGCCGTATTGTAAATTAGCTGGAAATGCTAGAGGCAGTTTGCCATATCAAAATTCAGCTAGCAAAGGCTGGAGGCAGTTCGCCATGGGTAATATCTGGGTAAAACCAGGGCCGGATGGCGTACATATGAAAGAAAGAATGAGAACGATAAAACTTGATTTATGAAGTGATAAATAAGTTTATTAAAATGTTGAGTTGATTTGCTTATTTGTAAATTGTTTTAATTTATTTCAGAATTGATAAAATATGGCTGAAAACTTGAAATCGTTTCCTTGTGCTACGATTGAAAAACCACTTATAAGATCAGAATGGGAAAAATGGCTAAGATCTTTTCAAATATACACTGATGCTGAGGAAATAACCTCGAGCCTAAAGAAGAGGAATAAATTATTACATATTGGAGGACCTCAACTACAAGAAGTAGCCTATTCAATACCTGGTGCAATCGAAGATTTTGATGAGAAAAAGAATAATGATGTTTTTAAAATCTTGGTTGAAAAGTTGAACAACCACTTTACACCGAAACGAAATTCAGTATTTGAAAGACACATATTTCGTAGCATAAATGTCATTGAAGGAGAGACATTCAATCAATTTATTTTGAGATTGCGTCAACAAATGGCTAAATGTAATTTTGGGTCGACAAAGTGTGAGATTGAGAATGTTTGCTTAATCGATAAGATAATTGATGAATGGGCTCCTTTAGAGTTAAAACGAAAGCTGCTTGAAAAAGAGTACGATTTGGATGAAATCATACAGCTGTGTCAGGTCGACGAACAGATTAAGAAACAGTCACAATCTATGCAACCAACCAGCAATTTGGATTCAGTTAATAAAATAAACTTGCATAAGAATTCCCAAGCGAATGTCACAGTGGAGTGTGGTCGCTGTGGACGTAAAGACCATGATGATAAAAGTTTAAACTGCCCAGCTAAGAGCCAAAAGTGTAATAAATGTAATAGATTTGGACATTTTGCTCGGAAATGTAGGACAAATTTTAAACGTAATTACTTATCGGGTAAGCAATGGGACGTAAAACGCAGAAGAACTGATGTTCGCAATGTTGATATTTCAAGTAACAGCACAGATAAAACGGAGGACAAATGTTTTAAAATTTCAAGTGATCACGAAATAGATGAAACTATCTTATGTCACATTGCAGGCCGACCTATTCCTATGATCATTGATTCTGGATCTAAATTCAATTTTCTAAGCTCTGAAGATTGGATAAAATTACAAGAGAACAAGTCTGCATTATTTAATATTAGATCAAAATCTAATAATAATTTTCGTGCATATGCATCTGACAAATTGCTAAGGGTAATCTGTGTTTTTGAAGCTCCAATTTATATTAGCCACATGCCTGAAAAGATTGCTACATTTTATGTGATGGAAAATGGAAGACAGTCATTATTGGGAAAGGACACGGCTATAAAACTGAATGTTTTACGCTTGGGACTAAATGTGAATAAAGTTGAAGAGCTGGCACCATTCCCGAAATGGAAAAATATTGTTGTAAAGTTAACTATTGATACAAACGTTACTCCTGTACAACAACCAGTTCGCCGTATACCAGTTGCTTTAGAGGAAAAGGTTATTTTGAAATTGGAAGACGGTGTTAAGGCTGATATTATTGAACCCGTAGCTGGTCCAAGCCGTTGGATATCTCCGATTGTTTTGGCTTTTAAGGAAAACGGCGATATCCGGATGTGCATTGATATGCGGAGGGCGAATAGAGCAATTTTAAGGGAAAATTATCCTCTTCCAACGTTTGAGTCTTTTATGACGAAACTCAAAGGAGCAAAGTATTTTACCCGCTTAGATTTAAAGAATGCCTATCATCAAATTGAACTCCATGAAGATAGCAGAGAAATCACCACATTCATTACGCCTCGTGGATTATTCAGATACAAACGTCTTTTATTTGGAGTAAACTCAGCACCTGAAATTTTTCAGAGACTTTTGGAAGAAATGCTGTCACCATGCCCCAACGCCATGAATTACATTGATGATGTCATAATTTTTGCGCAAACTGAGGAGCAACATGACATAGTGGTCAAAGAAGTTCTTAACATTTTTCGTGAAAACAACGTGTTGTTAAATAACGACAAATGTATCTGGAAAACAAACAAATTAACATTTCTCGGGCACATTCTCTCCAGTGAAGGCATCGAAGCTGACCCAGAAAAAGTGGAGACAATCATGGGTTTTAGGGATCCCAGGAATAAAGAGGAACTCCGTAGCTTCCTGGGTTTAATAACATATGTGGGTAAGTTTATACCCGATCTGGCAAATCATACAGACCCTTTGAGAAGACTTTTGAAAACTGAGGCGAAATTTAACTGGACTTCGGATATGAAAAATTCTTTTGATTACTTGAAACAATTGTTGGCTAAAATACCAACACTTTCTTATTTTGATCCAACAAAAAGTACTCGATTAATCGCTGATGCCAGTCCTGTGGCATTGGGTGCTGTACTTCTACAATTTGATGGGGATAATCCCCAGATAATTTCATTTGCCAGTAAGTCTCTTTCGGATGTCGAGAAACGCTACTCTCAAACTGAAAAAGAGAGTCTGGCTTTAGTGTGGTCAGTGGAAAAGTATTATTATTATTTGGCTGGCCTTGAATTTGAATTGGTTACTGACCACAAACCATTGGAAGCTATTTTTAAGCCAACCTCAAAGCCTCCAGCCCGCATTGAACGATGGTTACTTCGTCTTCAAGCATTTAAATTTAAAGTTGTTTACAAGGCTGGGAAGGAAAATATAGCAGACTCATTATCAAGATTATGTCGTGTAGATAATCCTAGTTCATTTGACTGGAAAGGTGACCGAAATATTTTACATGTGGTATCGATGAGCACTCCTTCTGCGTTATCAGTTACGGAAATTTCTGATAAAAGCTGTATGGATGAAGACATTGTTGATGCGGTAATGTGCCTTAGTGGAAATTCATGGACTGATGCTACAACAAACTGTTTCTTCCCTTTTCGATATGAGTTATCATATCTTGGCAACATTTTATTAAGAGGCAGTAAAATTGTCATTCCAACCGCTTTGCGAAGTAAGGTCTTAGAACTAGCTCATGAAGGACATCCAGGTGAGTCTGTGATGAAACGTAGGTTAAGATCGAAAGTATGGTGGCCTCTCATCGATAGAGAAGCTGAGAAGTACGTAAAATCATGCAAGGATTGCCTTTTGGTATCACAACCAATTCCTCCACCTCCAATGGATAGACATCCGTTTCCAGAAGGGCCGTGGCTTACAATAGCAAGTGACCTATTGGGTCCTTTGCCAAATGGACAATATATTTTGGTCTTTATAGATTATTTTTCACGTTATATGGAATTTAAGCTTATTCGAACTATCTCATCACAAATCATAATTAATTCGATGAGGGAAATATTTTGTAGACTCGGCTATCCAAAATGTATAAGAACGGATAATGGACGGCAATATATAAGCTCGGAATTCGAGCAATATTGCAAGGAAAATGGTATCCAGCGGATATTAACCCCAGCTTATTGGCCTCAAGCTAATGGTGAGGTGGAAAATATAAACAAATCTATTGTTAAACGATTAAAGATAGCCCATATGAATGGCCTCAACCTGTTGGAAGAACTTCAAAAATTTGTCCATATGTATAACGTGACACCACATAGCATAACTGGTGAGGCCCCAACTAAGCTCATGTTTAATCGGATAATAAGAGACAAAATACCAGGTATTGATGATTTAAAAGATATCCCACTTGAGTCTGCTGAAAAGGATCAAGACTGCTTACTTAAGCATAAAGGAAAAATGCGATCCGACAAAAGGAGAGGGGCGAAGGAGTCTAATATAGATGTGGGTGATAAAGTCGTTTTGAAGAACGTAGTTTTTCCACATAAGTTGACACCTAATTTCGATACAACTGAGTATGAAGTAACAGCTAGAAATGGGAACATAGTTGAGATAAAGAACAATGGGAAAGTCATTCGTAGAAATGTAAGCCACTTGAAGAAAGTTCCATCCGTTCCCGGAAATGAGCAATCTTCTTCAGACTTAAATGTTTTGCCGCATTCATCTACCAACACATTGGTTTTATCCGACCCAACATCAACAGCACAGGAAAGCAATGGAAGTTCCGGCTCCCAGACCTTGAAGCTTCATTTGAAAAACATTGGAGGGATGTGGCGACCGGCATAGGCCGCCAACACTTGGGCGTCGGCGTTGATGCTTGCTTGGCAAGGATGTGTGGTTGTCAAAAGAAGAAAAACGAAAAAACGATTGATTGATTTTTAGATATAGAGATCTTTTTGATTTTGGATTTACGACACATGAAATATAAAAATAATAAACATTATTGATAAAGAACACATCTTAATAACAGTAAAGCGAATTTATTTTGAGATTTGAAGCGGGTTGGTACAGGCATTTAATGGGAATTGGAAAAAAATATAATCAAATGCAAGTTAAAGAAATGGAAATACTTCTTTTTTTGTTACTGATATTAATCGCTTTGGAGTATAATAACGGATTTTGTATTAATAAGTTCAGATATTGGCATCCTCATGATGGGATGCAGCACATTTATTTTTAGCACTAGACTTTATTTAATTTTACTATTTACTACGTCCGATCAGATACTTCAAGGAACTTGAATTGAGTCCTTTTGTAAAGAATAAGAGTTGCATTTACCGATTATAATATCTTTACACTTCTTAAAGCCGGACTATGCTCACCGATGTTGAGAAAAAATAATTGCTATTAACGGTTGCAACTTGTTTAGCAAGAAGGCGAAAAACTTCTGAAGAAAGAGTTCCTTTTGCTGGAAAAGTGACAACAATTTACTTTTGTCTGTTACTTTAAAATATCTCTAAAGATGTTTTAGTTCAGGATAAATAAAATCTCGCTGCAATTTGATCATGATTAAAATATCGACCTATTCAAGTTTAATTAATTTTACCAAATTTGCAGTTCTCTTCTTCGACAAAAATAAAGTCGGAGAATTTATTATTTTGAAGCTACATTCACCTCTATTAAATATTTGATGAAATAAACGTAACCAATAATATCAGATTTATCTTTTTATAACTTTAGAAAACAATTTTTAAAATAATCATGTGTGTATTTCATAAAAAAAAAATCAAAACACAGTTAGTATAACAAACATTATGGACACGTTTCTCAAAAATTAGTAGTTAAGCTTATATCGTCAAATATTTGATATAAGTGAATGCAGCTTGAGCAACATACATATTTTGGTAGTACACTTTTGAATACCTTATCAGCAACGGATATATATGAAAAACATAACACTTTAAAGCTATTTTTGGGTACAAATGCACAATATAAAAAATAATTTTTTAATCAAGAGTTTTTATATATAACAACTCCACACACTTTTTGTCGTACACTGTTAAGTATTATAACGGGCACCGATCTTAATAAAACTTATATAGTTTAAGAGTTCTTTTTAAGTGCATATGCATCATGAAAGAATATTGTTGAAATCATAAATTTTTATATATAACCCAGCAAACACATTTTTTTGTGGTACACTTTTAAGTACTTTAGCATACACCGATTTTAATGAAACATATATTATTTGAAAGCTGCTGTTAGGTATATTTGCACAATATATTTTTTCATATCATAAATATGTATTATTATTATTATTATTATTATTCAAATGACGTATACAGATTAGATTGTTGAGTGGAGTATTATTATCCAGACTTTGGGAAATGGAGCGGTAGTACTAGAAGAAACGCCATTATAAAAATTTAAACCGAAAGTTAACCCCTGTTTGCACTTCTTATGCAGAAACGAACTTTTGTTTGTCTTTAGAAAAGATTTTGGACAAAAAAAAAGTGAAAATGGAACTGAGAAACTGATTTACTTTGCAAGCTGCCTATTTTGGAGTCACCAGTAAAATGGTACAGCAATTCGAGAAAAGTTATATGAAAACTCTTCGTTCAAAATTCTTAATACAAAGATCACATTTTTTTTAATAAAACACAAGTGAGCAGAAAAAATGTACTGTTAGTGGCAACACCGTGACAAAAATCAATCCAGATCTCCAAAATTAATGTGAATTTCGTGCTCTGTTTGTAAATATGTGTGTATATATAAAAATAAAATACTACACCATTTTATGCTTGAAGATTTGGTCATTAAAAGTTATTAATAAATAATAATTATATTGATTATATATCGCTGTCAAAAACTTATGGTGGCCAAAACATAATGGCGGTTGACTCTAAACAATATTAAAAAAAAAAAAAAAAAAAAAAAAAAAAAAAAAAAAACTTTCATAAACAATTTTGTTGTCAGTTCAAAATTAATCTAAATGTTCTATATATAAATACATGCAGACGGGAACACAGCAGTAAGAACGAACACATTCGGCAGAAACCAGATTATACCAAAACACACACATACTCGTACGGTCGGTCATTTGAAATGAAATCTAATAAATTAAATTTATGATTTTTAAGAAAAATGAATTAAAATACACACAGCGAAATCGAAACAAAAAATCTAATGAAATTTTTTCACACGCTTAATTGTATTTCTGCTTGTTCTTTGACATCAGGCAGACAGAGAGATTCTGCAGATGAAGAGGGACTTGAGACAAAAAAAAAACAACATGACGTTTTAAAGCTAAAGACATAAAATTAAAATTGATCTACAAGCAACAACAACAGCAACAACAACAGCAACAACAAACAGTACAGAATAAAACGCGGTTTAACGTTTGATGCGATGTGTTTTCTTAACTCAATTTCGTTTAAATAGATCGTATCGCATCAAAGTCTAATTGTATTTATTTTTAATTGTATAGTGGCACAAGTAGAGCTTTTAGTTATTCACACTTATGCGTATTAAGTGTATGTGTTTCTGTGTATATGTATTTACAAAATTCCTTATGGCAAATATATGTCAATTTAATTTTGCAGATTAAAATTATCGTTATATTATTTTGATAATTTTAATTAAATTAATGGCAATTACTTATGCTCAAAACTCTGCTGTCGTATTTGTTTCGATCAAAGGGCGTACGTAGTTTTATTCACTAACTCAGAATGAGGGGTTTAGATGTGGGAAAGAGTAATTTCCTGTGCCACTTATTGCAGCAATTAGCACATTTGCAGAGAATCGAAAAATTAATAAATCCGAGCAAAATAGTAGAGACTTAAAACTGAATGATCGTTGCATCGCTGTGCTATTAACAATCAAAGATGCTTTTGGACAAAAATTAGACTCTATTCCTATCATTTTTTTGAGCACAACTTATTTCTAACTGGAAATAAAGCAATAAAATATTAACTATATTTACAGAAAAAGTTGTATATACCTACGGTGACCAATCATCATTTTTTAAGACAACAGCCCTTTATTTTTCCCGATGCCCTCTTAGATTGGAAACAGACTGTCCTTTATTGTCCCTTTTTTGACTGTTATTATCTTCTTCTTTAAACTCATAAATCAAAGGTTTTATTTTCTTAAAACTAAAAATTATAACCAATACAATAAAACTTATAATTTTAGCAAATGAAATGTTCAGAAATTAAATTGTCTTTACTTAAGATTAATCGCGTAATTGTTAGAAAAATTTTTTAAACTCAAAGAGACGTGATAAATATTTCCAGACACAAGGAAAAGAAAAAATCAGTTTTTTTTTAATTTCCCAACTTACGCAGCAGAGCAGAACAGCTGTTTTCGAAAACCGCTACACCTTAATCATCCGTACTCATGGGTATTTTGTTTGTCACCACTTATTTGGTGTCTTAGTTTAATATGACAACAGTTTTTATTTATAATTATACTCTAATATTTTTAAGCTTAAGGTATCTTTATTTTTATTTAAAATATGTAATTTTCAATATTCCGTCATCCTTTGTGTGACGATATATTGAAAGTTAATATATTTTAAATAAAAACAAGTAAAAACGTTATATTCGACCGGGTCGAATCTTAAATACCCTCCAAATATTTAGTAAGTGAATTTGATATATTTAACTTGGTGGGACAGAGTTCCTTTATATAATATCGTACGTCAACGCCCACTCAAGGGGGGGGTTCAAAAATATACAATATCATGTTTTCCACAGACGAACGTATGGGCATTGCTAGACCGTCTTAGACTTCATCACAATTCTCTTTGGAGGCTATAAAAACTGTATTTTGGCGGGGTCGCTCTGGCAAGGGCTGTGGGGGAAACATTTCACCTTTGTCATAAAACTCTAAAAATAAATGCTTGGGATAATTATATAGAAAATTAAAATTTCTTTTTTTTGATAGGGTCATTTAAATGGCAAAGAGGGAGAGGGGTAGGGCAGAAACAGATACACATAAAACTGTAAAAATAAATGCTTGGGATGATTGTACACAAAATAAAAATAAATTTATATTAATTTTTAATAGGGTCATTTAGCGGGCAAAGGGGGAGGAGGGGGTAGGGCAGCAACAGGCAGTCATAAAACTCTAAAGATAAATGCTTGGGATGATTATATACAAAATTTAAAAAAAAAATGTATTTTTTGGTAGGGGACAAAGGAAGAAGAGGTGGGGGGGCTAGGGCAGAAATCGGCAGTCATAAAACTCTAAAGATAAATGCTTGGGATGATTATATACAAAATTTAAAAAAACATTTTTTTTTTGGTAGTGTCATTTTGATGGTAAAGGAAGCGGGGGGGGGGGGGGGGGGGGGGGCAGAAATCGGCAGTCATAAAACTCTAAAGATAAATGCTTGGGATGATTATATACAATAAAAAAAAACTTTTTTTTTTGGTAGGGTCATTTAGTGGGCGAAGGGGAAGGAGGGGTAGGGGCAGAGTAGTACCAGGTTTCGTCTCAGCTTCGTCATTAAAGCTTAAAAGTGTTATATTTAAGGAATGTAGGCTTAAGTAAAACAATTTGTTAAATTTTTATGCTATTTTTGCCTATAATAACGCCGACTAAAGTGGGCGGGGTCAAAAAATATTTTTATTTTATTTAATGGCTCCAAGTTTAAGGCGTTGGACCGTATTTGACATAAAAATATATCATTTGCTTAACAAAATAACCAAAAAACTTTAAAAATTATGTTGTTTTTTCTGGGTTGGTTTAGTTCTTCTTAGGGGAACTTTTTTCCCTCTTGCCCGATTTAGCCCATCTTCGAACTTAACCTGCTCTAAATATAAATATATTTATGCCAAATTTCAAGAGTCTAGCTCTTTTCGTTTGGACTGAATCGTGATTTCCACAGACGGACGGACGGACGGACATGCTCAGATCGTCTTAGATTTCATCACTGATCAAGAATATATATACTTTATGGGGTCTGAGATGGATATTTCGATGCGTTACAAACGGAATGACAAAGTGAATATACCCTCCAAATTCTTTTTTGGAGGGTATAATAAAGAGACCTTAAGCTTAAAAATATTAGACTATAATAATAACTAAAAAGAGGTCAAGAAACCAGAAGAATTTTATAAAAGTTTTTGTTTGTAAAAATGTTATTAGGCAATTGCATACAGTTTTCGATCAAACCGATTATAATTGTTTTATTAGCATATTTTGAGTTCTGGACACATTTTTTATTTTTTTTTTTTGTTTATCTTGGACCAGCACTCAGGGAATGACCCCTATATATGCAATGCATTGCGCCGGAACTGAAAACGAGGGGATAGTATTGAGTGGACAGATTAGGAAAGATGAGAAGATAGACAGTTTCTTTGTAGCTATTTCAACCTTTTTACTTCGCCAGCTAATTTTTTAACTTTATAATATATGTAAATGAGCCTGTTATGCACATAATATATTCAATAAATTTAATTTTAAATAAAATTTGTATTATATTTTTCGAAATGTCCTTTTATTTTTTTGAAAAATATGGCCACCTTAGCTATACTTAATAGTTATCTCACATGAAAATGTATATCCCTCCCATATGAGGGTACAAAAATCGGATGGACAGCGAACCTTTGCTAAAGTCATATTTTCCTTTTAAGAAACCCATTACCATGATTTAAGAAATTTGTGTAAAGAACCTTTCCAGTAATTATATTCGATACGTTACTTTTACCCTCAGCAAATATAAAATGATTTCGTAAAAGAAAAACAGTTTAAGTGTGAACATAATCCAACATGGACAAGTTTTGTTGTTTAAAGTGACTTTAATTTCTATTGAACTGATAAATAAAATTGATCGTATCTGAAATAAATTTAATTTCATTAAAATTAACACAAAGAGAGAAAAAAAGAAGTAATAAATTTAATTCAATGTGTGTCTGTCTGTTTTACTGAATTTGGGCTTTTATTCTATATCGCGTCTGTTTGTTTCTACATTTAGGTGCCAAAAAATCATCACTTTAATGATTTCCAAACTGTGATGATGATGCCACCGAACGCGTCGTTGAGATCTTTTATTGTTTTATTTTATTTATAACGAGTTATTTAGGGTAAAACAATTAAATCGAAGGAAATTATGCTCACGGACGGAAACAAACCGATACAGGTTCTAGCACAAGTTGCTGTTGTTATTGTTGTTTCACTATTTGTAATTTCTTTAGATTTTATCGACTTTACAGGAAAACGATTTTTATTTCGCTTCTTAATATTTTAACTTTCAATCTGGTTTGTTCACAAGTGAGTTGACGTTTACGGCTGTGTGTTCTTTTTAAGATTTAAAAGTTGTAAATTGTTATATTTGTTTATCTAAATTCTTTACAAAATCCTTTTAGCTTCTGTTCACTTTAATATCACTTGTCCGCGTAAATCTTAAAATTACTCATTGGGTGTCTTTGAATAGGTAGAATTGTGTGAGCAGGGCTGGAAAGTGCACTACTATTGGTTTTTTTCCTTTATATAAGAATTACTTCAAAAAAATTAAAATTTCATAATATGTTTTTGCAAAAATTAAGTAGAAATGCTGCCAATATGCTGTATGAATTTGCTTTCGAACTACCGCAATTAATTCGACATCTATGTTTTAAAGAATCAATTAAAAAAAAAAATAAAAGAATTATACAAATTATCACTTACAGCAAACTTAAAACAATTTTTAATTAAAGTATGTAATTCTTTTTTTTTACTTTTTGAAATTTTTCAAAATAATATCAGTTTTAGCTTTCGAACAAGAAAAGTGTGATGTTCCATGTCTGCCTCTGAATGTTTTCCCTTTTCTTCCCACCGCTCTTTCCCATCCTATTTGTCTTTGCGTACAGATGCATATATTTTCATTTCATGAGATTTTCATGTATCGAATTGTTTATTTGTATTTCTTAGATTTTATATCTAATTTTTTATTCCGATTTTATTTCGATTTCTTTGTTATTGTTGTTTTTGAAATGTTTTATGCATGTTTTTCTAACAGAAGTGTTGAGACAAATGATTTCCTACGATTTCAGTTTATTTTCATCGAAATTCAATAATAAAAAAAAATCACAAGAAGACATAAAAATTGATTATAAATTATTGGAACTGAAACATGTCATGACGATATCGTTTTTGAGTTCAAAAAGTATTTCAAAAGGAAACTAGTTGCATACATCTATGGAATTCAATGAAAAATAAATTCTTACTAATTTTTTTATTAAATATACATACATACATATGCATGTACATATGTGCATACATACATACATATGTATATGGTTTTTTCTCCATAGCAATTTGTGTAAAATTCTATGCAAACGGAGGAACATGAACTGCAATATGTGTTTTATATAATTTTTTTTATTCATTTAAAACATTATTTAAATTTACGAATTATTTTAATTGAAAAATATATGAATTAAATTTGTTATTGGATTTCGTTATCGCTACTAGAACTCCATAATGATAGTCGACGGGGTCGAATCTTAAATACCCTTCATATATTTAATAAGTAAAAACTCTATTTTTATTCTTTTATATAAACGCTCACAAAAGGGACGGAGACATATTAAAAATGTTTACCCTTGAAGACATTTCTGTTCCCAATTTTAAAACCTTATTTTGAAAGGGTCACTCGAGAAAGAACGTGGGGGAAACATCTCACCCTTTTTTTGTCGTAAGAACTTAAAAAGTAAATGTTTGGGATAATTGAAGTGGAGAAAAAAAAATTTTTTTTTTGATAGGATCATTTAGGGGTAGGGCAGGGGAGATCAGAGAACAGCTTAGCCTTGTTGTAAAATCATATAATCTGTGTTCATACGAGTCATGTTTTCCTGAAATAATTGCGACTTTGTATGCGAGAGGGGAGAAGAGAAAAGTAACGAGTGCACATGCGCATGTACTGTCAGTACGTTGTGCTTTCTCATTCGTAAAGCATACAACCATATGTACATGAATACAACTATATGTACATGTCGTCAACAAGACATGAATTGTGTGAACACGAATGCAAGTTCAAAGTAGAAAAAGTAAGAATCTTGTCAATAAGACATGACTCGTATGAACAGAGACAAACATTTGACTTTTAAGAAATGTAGACTTAAGGAACAGAATTTGTTAAATATTTGAACTATTTTTCCATGTAATATATTACCTCAATGCCCACTAAAGGGGCGGGGTCCTAAAATGGACTTTTCTGATTTTCTGACCCTCAAGGCCTTGAAACTTCTTTTACATAAGAATATAGCATTTGCTCAACAAAATCCAAAAAAATTGTAAAAATAATGTTGGTTTTAGAGGCTGGTTTAGTTCTTCTTAAAGGAACTTTTTTCCCTCCGGCCCGATTGAGCCTATTTACTAACTCGACCTGTGCTATCCTCTAAAATTTATCTATACCAAATTTCAAGGCTGTGGCTCTTTTCGTTTGGGCTGGATCGTGATTTCCACACACGAACGGACGGAAATTGCTAGACCACCTTTGTTTTCACCATTGATCAAGAATATATTTACTTTATGGGATATTTCGCAGCTTTACACACGCAATGACAAAGTGAATATACCCTCCATTTCATTTTTATAGAGTATAAAAACTAACAAATTCGGATACACAACATTCTCGAATTCAAATGGAGCAAGAAGCCCAAATAATTTTCTCAAAATCATTCCCAAAAAAAAGCATATCGAAATTAATAAAATTAGGACCTTAAGAAAAACATCATGAGCATGAACAACTTTACCAACCCAGACTATGCAGAAGGACTTTCCTGCGTTCAAATTGAACTTTACAAATCTGCATATACGTACAAATCTTACATACACACAATATATGTAAGTGGTGTGTATGTAAGTGTGTATGCAGCTGCATAAATAAGGATGTTGGAACTTCATTCCGCTGGCTTTAAATACCTGCTACCATTAAGTAAATATTTATATTAAATATGAAAATGCGTAACGCCTGTTGTCAACACATGATGATGACGATGATGTTAAAATTGCCAAATGAATAATAACTACAGCAACAACAAACAACTCCTGCTCAAATAAAAAAGACACAAAAACAACAACATGAGCAAGTACATCTTCGTTGTACAAATATTCCCTTACTTACTTACTTGCAACCTTAAACACAATGCATATTGTACGTGAAGTCATTAAATGCATATATATTACAACCTACACCCTACACCATACGAAATTAAGTTTAAGCAACAGTTTAAGCTGCAATAGATAATGAAATGCTGTGAAATCTCAATTGAATGCTTAATAGTTTATACTTTTTTCTGTAAAGACTTAGAATCGCTGCACACTGAATCTTCAGCAAATATGACACGAATGCTTGATTTGGCATAACTTGCAACGTAGGGTTGATATGGAACGTCTTAAAAACTTCTTCCAGTTGTAGTTGTCTGTTGCAGTATATGCACTGCATAAGTGTATTGAGAATGAACATCATAATTTGCACAAGGCATACAAACACTGCCATACGATACACTTTATTATGTATGGGTAAGTAAATGTTTGCCTTTAAATGTGTATTTAATTTGTTAATATGTACATACATCATCACCACCAACAAGTAACAATAACAGAGATACACATAAACATGCATAAATGTTAACTGTACATACATGATGTTGCACAACATCCCATACACATGCATTCATGCCAACATGTTTCACACAAAATGCTCATATGGCTGGAATATCAATCTTTATGCCGCAGACCATTTTTGAATATTTATTTCGCTATTAATTAAATTACATCGTGCAAATTGCATGCTTAAGGATGCCAAAGGATATGAAATGCTCACATCGTACAATTGTGTGTAGGTATCTGTGCTAGAATGTACAACAGAAACAGATAGATAGCACTGCCAGCGTCATCGGCATAGTTAGTCGTCTTCCCTATACAATACTTAACACATGACAATAAAGTCATAATAAATATGGATGGATGTATGTGTGTGTGTGTTAACGTACCCAGCAACCATAAGAACACACGTTTAAAATATGATTAATACGATGATATCCTTCCATATTAAATGATAATCCTAATCCTTACGAAAATTATTGCATGCAAATTGATTCAGCTGGTAGACTTTTTCACAGATTTCATTTAACACTAAATATTTTATTATATATTTTCTTTAAAAAAATGTATATGGGTATTTTTAGAAAAAAGTCCACCTTGATCGAAAAATTAAAAGTTAACAAACATATTTTTTCCTAATGTATTATAAAAGAGGAACCTCTAAAATAAATTAAATTTAGGAGCTCAAAGCTTTCATTTGTCGGGATGGTTAAATACTGGGCTACAAATTTGAATGGAAATGCCCATATAAAAATTCATTAAACAAAATCAATGAATTTATTAATTGAATCAACAATTGTCTTTACTGAATTCGGTTTATGGCAACAGCTTAAAATGCCTATTTTGCTTAAAATGTAAATAAAATAATAAAAGCAATATTTCAAAATGTTGCATTAATTTCATTTGTTACATAATTTTCGATAATTCTTATATATATTTTTATTAAACAAGACGAGTGTAACTCTTTGCGCACTTTTTAATGAAAAATGGCAATTGCATGTCGTTTCAAAATAGCGAAATAATTTGAAGTTAATCTACATTTTCCTTGCAAATACTAATTTATTAAATTTTGTTTTACAATTTTGCCCTTTTAAGAACAAAAAGTGAAAAAGTGTACATGTTTTCAAGAAAAGAACACGCAACTAAACTAATGGAATTTTTTGTCATCGCAGTTGTGCTGTCATTCAGAACTTTAAGGTTTGCAAGAAGTATGTACATGAGAGGGCACAAAATGTCATAGTGTGTTCTCGACTTGAAAATTGTTAATATGATTTCTTTTAAAACGTGATTTAAAAAAAAATTTAAATTTTATGCAAACAATGATTAATTCATATATATTACGAAAAGTTTCTATTAGAAATATTATAATTAAAGTTCTATGATTTTTAGTTAAAAACCCCTATTTGATAATATTATAATAGGTTTCAAAAGTGAAAGATTTAAGATTTTGTTTAATATCCAAACATATTCTATTTTAAAGCCAAATCTACATGCTTGCTGGGAATGCGGAAGGGGTGCTTATGAAAATATTTTCCTCTAAATGAATGTGTGTAACATGAGGATTGCAGTTGAATGCTGTTTCAATTTAGTTGTTAATTCCCTTAAATGCTTTTTGGCAATTTTGGGGGAGACAATTTTCAATTTTGCATTTTCTTAATGGCATTTGACAACCGATAAGCAAACAAGTGTTGTCAACTCTTTTATGCTGATGAAAAGTAAACATTTTAAATTCTCAAGTTGTTTAACAGTTAGAAGCAAGATTATTCAATTCAAAAATTTTTTTCAAAAACTTTAGATTTATTTTTTGTAAATTACTTTAATTTTTTATATGATGTTTTAAATATAATGGTGATTTCTTTTCTGAAAAAATTTAACATTTTATCACTGTTTTCCTAAAAAAACTACAATTTGGCGCATTTTTAAAATAAAAATAATTTTTTGCAACGGCTGGTATATTCATTTGTAATGAATTCACTATTTCCAAATGCCATAATATTGCCATTTTTTATTGAAAAGTGCAAAATATGTAACATTTTTTTAGAAAAAAAATCAACATTAAAGTACAGTTCTTGACTTATTTAACCCAACTTTTAAAAATTGATATTCAAATTTTTAAGAACAAATTTATAGCGCCGCATTCAGTTAGATTTTGTATCAGTAAAATAAATTTATAATCAGACCGGTTTCGGTTTTGTGTAATTTTCAGTGCACCCACAACAAAAAAAAACTGTAGCATGCGGAAATAAACCCCGTGTGAAAGGAATATAAAAAAAATGTATAAAAAAATTTATAGAGATGATAATTAAGAAAAGTTACCTGAAAAGTTACCTGAAAGTGTTCTTTTAGAAGAACATTTTTTTATGTGACGGTAATGAAATAACATTTATACAATCTCTTTACTTCTCCCTAGTAAACCAAAAATTGATATAAAATATTTTATAGTGTGAACCGATACTCGCAGTCATATTCTGTAAATCAGGTTTTGGTACGATATTGAAAATCTCTGAAAATGAGTTCTGCAAAAAAAACTGTTTGAAAGCTCTTAATATGAAACTAGTCAGCCAATGGACTGAATATAACAAATAACTTGAAGGTTCTGAAAGCAATTTACTTGGAATTCGATAATGAAACTATTCGATAATGGAACTATTACGCGCGCTTCTAGGGCAGTAAACTATCAGTTTCAATACATACGCAAGTGTAAGTGTAAGAGTTTGTTTGTTTGTTGTTGTTGCTTGGCAGTCGGTATTGAAAGTGATTATTGGGCGATTTTCATATAATTTTCCCACGCGATTTTCTCCGGAAATTCAAAGCCGATTTTATTAATTTTTGGATTAAAACGCTAGTGCGGGTTTCGACGAAGAGTTTAGGCTAAAAATTAAGGCGATTTGATATCGGCGAGCGGAGATTTAAGTGTTTTAATTCGGAGTATTAATTTGGAGTAATATTAAAAAAGTGTTTTATGTTGATCTTCGGTTTTGTCTTATGCATAGCAAAGAGAATAGTGACGTGGTTATACGTACATATATAAAAATGAGATAGCAAGACAGCAACGTATGTAGCTTATGTACAAACATAACAATGTATGTATGTACATTTGTCTGTTGCTTTGCATTCTCTTTGTTTTTTGTGGGTTTAATATAAAATAAATAAAAAATACTTTATATTAGCTCTACCTCCGGGTTTGTGGGTCTGTGTTCATAGAAATCGAACAGGTACCGTGTAACAAAAAGGTGTTAACACATCGCCCGTGAGTTCGAACACTCATTGATTTTTTTTTCATTTGTTTCTGTAATAAAATAAATTATTTTATACGATTCTTGAAATTTATGAAAACACTATTTGATTTAAGAATCGTATAAAACAATTTATACGATCTCTTTGAAATTTAAGAAAATAATATAGTACCGATGCATTTATTAATTTAACTTCTTACAAACTCCAACTATTTTGACCCGCCGCAATTATGTGCACATTTTACAATGCATTGCCAACACTGATCCCCTCTGCAGAATGGCAAATGAGAGTGTGTGTGTGTGTGTTGTGGCACTGTGATTCAATATGTTTATTTAAGCTGGTTAAATGTAAATTCTATTTTAGAAGGATTAAATCTACTTGTACGAACATGTACCAGGCCTTTTTGTTTACTTTAGTTAAAATCATACAATAAGAGAGGCAGGACTTTCAAATGAAAACACTCACTCATTCCACAAGTAAGTGTGATGTAAAGAGTGTGTGTCTGTGTGTGTGTGTGTTTTCAATTATAAGTACATGTAGAGGATTGTTTATTTATTGATTGGTTCGTTTAAACAAATGACGTTATAACAAAATTCCTGTGGTCACATCAGTAACAATTTGCATAGAGTTTTTGCAAAGAGATGGTATCTGCAGGATTGGCAAGTAGATAGATTGAAAATTATTAAAGCAATGCATTATGTAGGGGTTGCTTTATAAATCATACACTTTTTTATTATATTGAAAAACTGAAGTTCTGATATATGAAATTTAAAATTTCTAAGAAAAAAGTTTTGAAATTAAGTGCAATATTTGAAAACGTAGACAATATTTTTTGGTGATTACAAATTTACACTCATTGTCACCTTTTGGTAATCGCGATCTCCTTCTAACCTTGAAATATGAAAAAAAGTTCACTCAATATTTTAGTTTCCATAGTTTCCTTTTAAATATTATAAAATATTTTTATAATCGTTTATTCGACATATTGTCTCAATTAAATTAGTGCTCTTTGTTTGTTATGTGGGTGCTGTTGGCTGAAGTAGTAGAACACGAGACTATGAAGCGGAGGGTCGTGAGTTCGAGCCCGCGCTGAGTCATGAAATATTGTGTTGAATTCTTCAGATCAGCATTAGTTCATGGTTGTGTTAGTTGTTGCCAGCCTGCTTCAATGATAAAAGCATAGTCACTGGTCACTGAACATAATTGAAAAATTAGCCGGCGAAGTAAAAGGTTGCAATAGCTAAAAAAAAAAACTGTCTATCTTCTCATCTTTCCTAATCTGTACCCTCAATACTATCCCCTCGTTTTCAGTTCTGGCGCAATGCATTGCATATATAGGGGTCATCTCCTGAGCGCTGGTCCTACTCCTAAAAAAAAAAAAAGTATGTCTATATGCCTGCATTTCATTGGTTCTTACACCAAATCATCAGTAGACTTTAACCTAATTCCAAAATAACAAAAAACTCTCAGCTAATACGCAAACTCCCACAAATGAATTGAGAATTACACAAGCAAAGCCATAGGATTTGAAATTCATTGTGCCTTTTTTATATACTTTTATTCTTTGCCAACGGCAGACTAATTGTATGAAGGTGGAAAAACAAAATAGATTTATATCGAATAAAATTTGTTTGTTGTGTTTTCTTGAATCTCAAATCCTATGGTTTTGCTTGTGTAATTCTCAATGGATTTTTGAAAGTTTATGTATAAGCTGAGAGGAATTAGGTTAAAGTCTACTGATGATTTGGTGTAAGAACCAATGAAATGCAGGCATATAGACATACTTGACCACATAACAAACAAAAGGCACCAATATATTATAAAATATGTATTTTGTTAACTTGTCTTCCCTGGCAAGACAAGTATCAAAACAATTTAATTATTTAATGACTTTTCAATTGCCCCTTTATTAGTCTGCTGTTTGCTAAACTTCATATATGGAGAATTGCTGTCGTTTGTTATTAATTCGAATCTAATGTTTTTGTACTCTTATCAACATAAAAATTCAAAATACAAAATTGTTGAGGTTTTCAAATTAAATTTCATTTAAATTTAATTAAAATTTTAGATTCTTTTTATTAAACTTCATTCTCGTCTGTTTCGCTTTGCTTAGAGTGCGTGTGCATCAATTTATTGAATAGATTTAATTTTTCTTACTCTTTCATTAAAGAAAATTAAAACCTGAACACACTCGTCGTATTTTGAACGAATATACTCGTACGTAAAGTTTTATTTTGAAATAATAAATTTTAATGTCACTCTTGCTGATCATCACTTAGAGCAAATGTTATTTTACTCCAGCATGCACATTTTCCTTATGTCTTTTAACATATTCCACAATTTAGAAATAATAATAAACTTTCAAGTTGATATTGCCAAGTAAATAGCACCTAGGCGAACAGCATGTTCACAAGTTCTCCTGCACGCGGCTCGCCTAGGCGATTTCCATCGTAAAGGAACGATAACAAACCGCAGATGTTAAGTGTTTTCCAAGTACTTGTTTTTAGCCTACTTGTGTTGTTTGTGTTTTCAACAACAGCAATCCATTCCAGAATGCCCGTGTGTTTGTTTAGCAAACGATAAGAGCTATAAAAATAATTAAACAACCAGATACAAAGCAAGACTAATGATCATCATCCGTTCTGGATCAATATGTTGTCGATTCTTGTATTCTTTTGAAAAAGGGTGGCGGTAGTGGGTGTCTCTTTCAGTGACTGATGCGAGCACAAATAGGCCGCCATAATGTTCAATTACACTTTTTTTTTGTTTTCAATTTGATAAATTATTGTTCAATTTATATTCAAGATTTCAAAATATTTTTCATTTGTTCTTTTGAGTGATCGACTGTTAATCTCTGTTGCAACTTATCTGGCTGGCTGCTGTGCGCTTAAAGTTTATTTTGGGGCAATGAAAAATGTACTATTGTTCAGCAATAGGTAAACATGCATGATTTGTCATTTCCGCTGAGGATCGAATATTAGAAATATTTAAATATTCTTCGATATAAAGAATAAATTTCCTATTCTGATCCAGTTTTGAATATAATAGTTTTTTATATGTATACAACCAACAGATTTAAACATATACAGAAATTATATATAGAAAATAAATTCTTCTGGTTTCTTGACCTCTTTTTAATTATTGTATTCTGATATTTTTAAGCTTAAGGTCTCTTTATATTAATTTAATTTTTAATTTCAATATTTCATCACTCCTTTGTGTGACTTCTTCAGGGAATTAATTATTTAAAATAATTAAATATAGGAAATAGGAGGAAATACTATTTCATAAAAAGTGTTCCAAATTAATAAAAAGTCGTCCGAATGATAAATTTTTGTGAATTAGTGAATGCATTTTTAGTATGCACAGAAAATGTTCGTGCCACATGCAACAATACAGTAGCAAACTATGTTTTTAAAAAAAAAAAACAGTTTAAGTATATAAAATCTGGTCACCTGATACTGTTTTGTTCGTCGTTCGCTGACGAAACAATTAGAAATAAATCTATTTCAACTTTCGCTAAAAATGACGAATTACGACCAACGCCACGATTGTGTGCATTTTCATATACACCAACGTGTTTTATATTCGGCGACGAATGTTCGCGACCAAAAATTCGTCGTTCATCGCATTTGTGTTTTTTTTTTTTTTTTTTTTTTAGGAGTAGGACCAGCACTCAGGGGATGTCCCCTATATATGCAATGCATTGCGCTGGAACTGAAAATGAGGGGATAGTATTGAGGGGACAGATTAGGAAAGATGAGAAGATAGACAGTTTTTTTTTTTTTTTTTTTTTTTTTTGTAGCTATTTCAACCTTTTACTTCGCCGGCTAATTTTTGCTACAGGGCCGACGAAGGTGGGTGCTGTTACTCTGCTTTTAGTACATGATTGGGTCAGTCGCTGCCAGTAATTGTCCAGTGATCAGTACTATGCCTTCATCACTGAAAACAGGCTGGCAACAACTAACACAACCACGCACTAATGCTGATCAGAAGAATTCAACACAATATTTCATGACTCAGCTGGGGCTCGAACTCAGGACTCTCCGCTTCATTGTGTTCCTAGCATTAAGAGATTTTTAAAAACTTTATTAAAAACTATATCGAATCGAGGGTAACACACTTCTAAGCCCTGTGTTGCCGTTTCATTATCTTCTTCGCGTGCCATTTTTAAATCGTTATTTAATTTTTTTTAAATTAATGGAAAATAAATTCAAAGAAATATATTTTGAATACGAATAGAATTGCCTCTTTTGGAAATATTATTGTGTCATTGATCTAACTAAGACCATGGACTTGGCTGAATCTTTATCGACTTGCCAAGGCTCTGGGTAAAAGGAGTGATGAAGTCGCAGCTAATTTGCATTTTAGTTATAGTTTTCTATTCCCACAGATTTATTTAATAATCATCGATACTTAAAATCTCTTTGAGCAAACAATTCCCCAATGCAACAGTATTTTCTAAACAAGTGTCTGGAGTGAAAATTTCTTAAACTCAAACAATTGAAACTGAAAATTTTAATCCCTTTTTTCCATATTCAAATTAATGCAAACATGCATAATAATCGAAGTGAAACTGTAACTTCCTATGCCACTCAAACATGTCACATCAACATAACATTATCATCATTATCATCATAAACATGATGAGCACAATCATTATTTTGATGTTGTCATTTACGAAGAAAGACACTTTCAAGTGCTGCCATATGAAAATGATGGCTTTTTTATTTTTTGTAACTGTTTAACGGTTTAAAAAATATTTAAATAAATACCCTAAGCGATTTTTTCGCTTTTTGTAAAGAATTAATATCCGAACAAGACAATCTAGAGATAAAAGGCATAATCTTATAAAATTATTTTAAATTAAATAGATCCCAAGAGCATGTAAAATAGAAATGTGAATAAATAATAACAAGGAGCACAATTGAAAATGTCTCATATGACATAAAGGATAATTTGATGATGCCCCGGCTACAGTTTACACTGGCAGTGGCAGTGGCACTCAAACACTCGCACTTAAGCAAAATGTGTGTTTTGTTGTTTAAAGGGACCTTTTTGTGTGACCCCCTCCCTTTTGCCTTTAATAACGCCAATTGTCATATTATTTCTTTTGGCAGTTTCTGTTAGTAAAAATTTCTGTGGCTAAACACTACTTTGCGGTATCGTTGTTGTCTCGAAGAAAAAAGTAGAAAATTTAAATGTTTTTTAACCAGTTAGAAATGTTTGTATCCTCAGCGTTCTTATCGTTTGTACACATATTTGCATATATATTTTTCCTCTCCACTGTATCTTTTTAGCCTTTTTAGATTTTGTGTGGTTGCGTGAAAAATTGGATTATAAAATTCAATGTGAAAACAGTTTGTGGCATATTATATTGCAGCGTTGTTGGGCGCAAAACTTCCTATTTATTAGAATCATTCTCTTGTTGTTGGTTGTTGAACATTCAATAATTCCACTCTCCTTTGTTTCGTCCTCATTTGAAAAGTATTTTATTTAAGATTTGCAGAACTCTTCTTTACGGTTATTTGACGTTAGTAGAAAACATTTTTGCTTTGTATTCAAAGTTGACTTTTTGACAGTTCTTTGTTAGACTGTCGGTTAGAAATGTCAAAATTCTTTGATCACCTCACCTTTACACATAAATGCAAATACAATTTCAGTTTTGACAGTAATTTTGTGTTGCGTTGATTATTTTTACGATTGTCATTCAAATTTAAAAATTTTTAGCATAAATATTTATTAATTTAAAACATTTTTCTAGGAAATTGTTTTGAATTTTTTTGCTAGTAAAAAGTGTTAATATTTTTCATGCTGGATATAATTTTAGGAAATAAATTAAATAAATAATTATATTGTACACGTGTATGTTGGAGTATGTTTTTATTTAAAATTTGCATAATTTATGCAAACAAACTTGCCGCGTCTCGTTTCTTTTAAATTTCGTCTTTAAATAAAAAAGACAGTCGTCTCTTCATTAAACTTTGTGATCTTTCACACGCATTTATTGAATTTTTCATCAAATGGAGCAATAAATTTTTTTATTGGCTACTTTACATAATATTCAAATAATATATGCGACAGAAACCATTGATTTTATGGAGCACGTTTATTGTCAAAAATTCAGCTTAAAATATCAGAAACACTATTAAAGTTGCTTAGTATGTCCAAAAATCATTTAGGTGTCTTAAAAAATGATACACATAAAAAAAAATTGGAAAATTTTCTGCCAGGACATCATCATTTTTTTTTAACTCTGACCTGCACTAAGGGAATAATCCCTACATGTGGAGTGCATTGCGCCGGAACTAGAAAGGAGGGCAGTAAGATGGGAAGGTAGGAAATTTTTTGTAGCTGTTTGAACCTTTTACTTCTCCAGCTAATTTTTAGCTACAGGGCCGACGAAAGATGCTGCTGTTCCTCTGCTCTTGAATACATGATAGCGTCAATCCCTTCTAGGTGTGTTCAGCTAAGCCTTCGTCACTGAAATAGGCTGACAACAACTAACACAACCATTCACCAATGCTGAGCAGAAAAATTGGACAAAAAATTTATAACTAATCACGGAGTCGAACTCAGGGCCGTCGTATTAACTACTTCAGCCAACAGCACTTAGGACGACTGCGGAGATAAAAACCAAATCGCTGAGAAGGCTGTAGAATGTACCGAAAACTGCATATCAGAACTGCTTCGAGGAATGCAAAAAAAAACTCTAGCACATGTAAAGGGGACTACTTTGGAGCGGATTAATTAGATTGAATGAAATTAATTTTTAAGCTAGGAATTTTTATTCAAGGATCAAATTCAAATCTGCAAATATTAAAAACTGATGAGGCCACGGTGAAATGTAGAAAAACTGTACAAAGAACGTACTGATCCCTTCTGCTAGTTTGATGATGATAAAATATTTTCTAAATATTCCACTCATAACAAAAGAAATATAATATAAAACAAATTCTTAAGCAAAAAAAAATCGCAGATTTTTTTATCTTGGACCAGCATTCCGGGGATGACCCCTATACATGCAATGCATTGCGCCGGAACTGAAAACGAGGGAATAGTATTGAGGGGACAGATTAGGAAAGATGAGAAGATGGACAATTTTTTTGTAGCTATTTCAACCTTTTTACTTCGCCGGCTGATTTTTGCTACAGGACCGACGAAGGTGGGTGCAGTTGAGTCTATATAAAAGTTTTTAACTTAATAATTAAATAATAAACAATCCCTCTTATTTTGTAACTCTTTGTCAACGTCACGTCAACACAATATCAAACTTGGGGCACTTATATTTAAGGCAACTATTGAATAATGCTACCAGCCCTTTCTATTTTTTAAGGTCCAGAAAATAAGAAGAGAGTAATGCAATTCCGAGAAAAAATATATCCAGATGTTTTAGTTTTCACATTGTCTTTACGTGACGTTGATAAATAGTTACAGAATAGGGGAGAATAAAATAATAAAATATACATTCATGATTCTTTTGTCTAATTTTTTTAACCTTTTTTCTTTAATAAATAATATATTTGTTTGAGTCTTGAGGTTAATTTATATTAATATTTGATATTCGATATTTCGCTAACCATCGGTTAGCTTCTTCAGGAAATTATTTAGTTTTGTCAAAAATTTTCTTTTCAATTAGTATATACAAAATTTTTTTAACAACATAAATCAAAAATTCTATAAATTTATATTAATATAAATTATATTAATATAAATTAACCTCAAGACTCAAACAAATATATTATTTATTATACATTCATGATTTTTTAATAAATAAATAAAATAAAATAAAAAATAAAAACAAAATAAATAAAAAAAAAAATATAACAATAAACTTTTTTGTTATTTTTAAACGTGATTCTTTTTATCAACTTTGCAAAAAAAAAAGAGTTCGAATTGACTATTGAGGCATTAATAAGCGTTACTTTTTGAACGGACCTCGTAATTGGGAAATTGTTTGAAATTTCTACCAAAATCAAGGACTACGTAATAATTTTCTTTTAGCTACCCATTTCACGCTAAAATCCTGATGTATTCAGTCACAAAAATTCTCTAAAGAGGTCCGGTTTAAGGAAAAAATATTACACGGTGGCTGTCAAAAGCCAGTCTCAGTCTCAGGCATAGGTTGTCCTGTAACAAGCAAATAAACTGGTTTATTCATCTGCGGCTCCTGATCATTTGTAAATGCAAATATATTGTCTGGATATCCCAAATCATATTCTCCAACATCTGCAGATGCAATGAGCATAAACGATCATATTATTATCTCTACACACGTATAATAGCAAAGAAATCACCTGTCTACACCTACACGGCCCCCTGCATTCTTATTTTAAATCAAAAATTTTACGATCATTAATACATCTTTCAACTGTTCATAACTCAATAATCACGTACATTAAAACATAAATTCAAACAAACGCTGGCATCTAAATAAATCGTTAAATGCTGCTCATGTTAGTGAATGTTTAAAGACGAACGAGTATAATGCCAATAATTTTCTACATACAGTTTTTATTTCTTGAATTAAAATTTTGCACACACACACTCAGACACACACACATGCATATATAGAATATGCATATGGATGTGTTTTCCTCAAACGATCGCTATTGTATGCGCAGAGCATTTTTCATGCAACACCTACGCCAACCTTTACCAGCCGACAATTTTCAAAGATTCGCAGAGTAACAGCAAGCATGATGAGGATGCTGCCGATGATGATATGCCTGGTGGCATGAAGAACATATATGATTTTTTATAAAGCTTTAATTCTGTGTATGCATGTGTTTGTAATTGTATGTGTGTGTATTCATGTATTTATTATCATCTGATTGTATGATTGTTTAATGTTATTTGCTCGTTTCTTCAAGTCTTCAAATTTGTTCAAGCCATTTGCATTCAAGTGTTAAAAGGTTAATAAGTTAACAAACATTTTAAAATGCTACTGCAACTGCTCTTTTCGTTTATTTTCTCTAGTGAGTGCATGTTTTTTTGGGAATTTTTTTCCTCTGTCGCTTTGTTGAAAGACAAATTTATTCCCTTTTTTTATGTAAAATATAAATAATTATAATTTACTGTAAGTTACATGAATATCATAGATCTTGATGACAAAATTAAAACGCGAATAAATTTGATTAGGGATTCGCTGTAGTGTTCAGTGGACGAAAACATAAAAAAATTAAAAAAATTCTTTCCGTTTCCATTGTTGCTGTACTCAACATTTGAAATCACAAAAAAATTAAAATAAACTTTTCTGCAAGATTGCGGCCAAGATCTTCATTAAACTGTTCTAAAATTTTTTTTACTCATTTTCCTCTCCTCTACTTTCCATTGCGATTCCTGCTAAATATCAATCAAAAAAATGATGCATAAATTTTACTGGAAATGACAAAAGACTTAATGATTTATTTCAAAATAAAACAGAATGATGCATTATGATGTGATATTTTTCTAAAAATTATTACAAAATAAATGTGCAAAAAAGGCCAAATAAATAAAAAACAAAAAAGTTAAAAGTCGACAAAAACCAATTTACGCCTCTTTAACTCGTTAACTTGGCCAACAAATAAGATGCGTCCTCTGTAAAATAACAGCCATGCAATCAGTTGCCAACAAAAGTGGCATCAACTTAACCAGGGAAGGAAACACAAAAAGCTAGAGCAAAAGAAAAGAAAAACGCTAAATATTGAATCTAAATACAAATGACATGATGCCAAAATGCACAACAAAAACTAATTAGCATTGTCTGGAAGACAAAAGCGACGACGACGACGACGACGAAGAATGGCTAAATGAATGAACTGAATGAGTGAGCAAATGACAACAACATACAGCAGCCAACGAAACAACAATAATAACTTCGACAGCAAGCATCAAGTTGAAGAAAGGGTTGCAATGAACTTGTGTTAACAATTCGATAGATGGATGCTTGGATGCATGGTTGAGTCTGTAAATGCTCGACAATAATACAGCAACAGCAACAGCAGCAACAACAACAACAAGAAAATATTTACGAAATGCTTCAATGAATGCCTACTTTAACAAAAAACCAACACCATCTTTTTTTATATTTTAATTCGTATTATTCTCATGTCATATGACTGCAAAAGGTGTGTATAAATTATTAAAGATGATGATCATGAAGATCTGATGGGAAGACGGGACTTGAACAAAAAAAAAAACAAAATTTTTTTCCAGAGAGAGAAGAAGACGTGTTAAAACTAAAACAAGCTTAAGATAAATTACACAACTAAATGAGCTTACAATGATGATGGCAGACTAAACAACAAAAAGTAAAAATTAAAAAAAATATGTTTTCACTAAAACAAAAAAGATGCTGAGAAAAGTTTTCTTACGATCATTTAGCAAAAAGTGCAAGTTACTTTGAAGCTCAACTGATGTTGCAGTAAAGATGCGTAAATGTTTTCACAAATCTCATAAGGATGCAAAAAACATGCTTTTGCAGGGTTTTGCAAATGATTTTCAGCTCAGTTACTTGGCACTCGTGCAAGAAGGCGTTTACTGTAAGACACACAGAGTAGCCATGCAGTCACATCCTTTCTGAAGGATTTTAATAGGATATATTGCAGAGCATGTGAGTAGGTTGAATTTAAATGTAATCAAGAAAATATTAGTCATATGAGATACTTTAAATATTGACTCGTTAACTTGGAAAATTTATTAGCAGATCTTTTTTTTACCTATGGAACATCATCAAAAATGTTTATAACGACTTGCACTTTTTATGATAACTTGAACTTTTTATAATGACTTGCACTTTTTATGATGACTTGCACTTTTTATGATGACTTGCATTTTTTATGATGACTTGCACTTTTTATAATGACTTGTACTTTTTATGATGACTTGCACTTTTTATAATGACTTGCACTTTTTATGATGACTTGCACTTTTTATGATACTTGCACTTTTTATGATGACTTGCACTTTTTATAATGACTTGAATTTTTTATAATGACTTGCATTTTTTATAATAACTTGCACTTTTTATAATGACTTGAACTTTTTATAATGACTTGCACTTTTTATGATGACTTGCACTTTTTATGATGACTTGCATTTTTTATGATGACTTGCACTTTTTATAATGACTTGTACTTTTTATGATGACTTGCACTTTTTATAATGACTTGCACTTTTCGTAATGACTTGCACTTTTTATGATGACTTGCACTTTTTATGATGACTTGCATTTTTTATGATGACTTGCACTTTTTATAATGACTTGCACTTTTTATAATGACTTGCATTTTTTATGATGACATGCACTTTTTATGATGACTTGAACTTTTTATAATGACTTGCACTTTTTATGATGACTTGCACTTTTTATGATGACTTGCATTTTTTATAATGACTTGCGCTTTTTATGATGACTTGCACTTTTTACGATGACTTGCACTTTTTATGATGACTGGCACTTTTTATAATGACTTGCACTTTTTATAATGACTTGCACTTTTTATAATGACTTTCACTTTGCATAATGACTTGCACCTTTCATAATGACCTTTTTATTATGACTTAAACTTTTTATGATGACTTGCACTTTTTGTGATTTGAGAGCATGGCCATCTCTGGTGTGGAACGATGAAATGTTCCACACTCAATGGCATCAATAGGTCTTTTAAACGAATAAAAAATTTCGATGATGTCTCCCACAAACTTTTTTTATATAAATTAAAGATTTTAAAATTGGAAATAAGATAGGGAAAAATACATTTTAAAATAGTTTTACCCTCCACGATATTTCTACCTTGAAAATTAGTCACAAATACAATGACATAAACACATTGCAGAACTAAACTAATTTAAACAATTCAATTTTTTAACAATTCAGCAGCAAGTAAAAAAAAAATTAAAAATAAACTATAGGGAAATATGAAATGACTACAAAATTCTCAGCGAACTGAAACTGTGATTAGCACCTTTTGCAGCCATTAAATGAGCAATTCCCAAGTTTTTTTTTTGTCAAGCATATTTTGATTTCAGAAACTTCTTCCCTACAAAATACAAAAAGCTTAATGAAAATCGTCATGTAGCTGTAACTCACCACCATCGAGTGTATCTAAATAAACATATTGTTTGACTTGTACGCATTCGTTATTTAATTCTCGGCATGCGGAAAGTTCTCAAGTCGCGTTAATTTTAGTACAGAAGTATAGATTTCAAATTTACGAATAGAAAACCAAAATGCAAAAGAAAAAATTATTTAGCAAATTGACTGTTTAGCCGTATGACTGACTGGCTGAGTAAAAATATTAAAGAAACAAAAGATCCTGGGCTGTTGTCTAAAGAAAATAAAATATATTTTTACCAGTCAAATATGAAATTGTCGACTAACTGGCAGTTAACGAAGCTGTTAATTGCAGTCTTTAATGCTAAATAGTTCGTTAACGTTAAATTTTATATATTGCAGTATAAGTGAAATGTGAATGAAATGGGGGAAAAAATATGATTTTTACAGTAGAATTGCGGAAATGCCATTAATTCAAGCAAGAATTATTGCACCTTTTATGTTACTATTAGAGTGTACAACAAAAGTTAGATTTTTTGAAGGTAGCAATAATCTGGCAGCCACTATTTTCAATTTGAAAATTTTTTTTCAGGGGAATTGTAGTTCCAATAATTTTGCATTTTGTTACAGTGAATCGCAATATGAGGGTTTCACACAATTACACTTTACTAACATATTGCAGATTTGAACTTGAGTCTGAATAACAATTTTTTTCTTAATAATTATTTTTTTTGATTAATTTTTTTTTATACTAACGACAAACCAATTTTAATATTATTATGTGTTTTTTTTTCTTTTCAGAATCAAAAAAAGGGTGAGTGTTTTAATTAAATTAAATTTTTTAAAATATTAAATACTGTCTCATGCGGAAGGAAATAATCATACGAATGTGTGCTAATATGTTTTACCATTTTTTTATAAATGAAAACTGTTTTCACATTAAACTAAGGCAAATAATAAGTGATGATAAAGCAAAAATATACTTGATAAAAGTGTAGCGTCCTTCGAAAAAAGTTGTACTGCTCTACTGTGTAAGTTGGATAAATTTAAATTAATATTGGCTTTCCCCTGTAACGTAGAATATTTATTATGTCTTTCTGTGTTTTGCACGCCATGAACACTAGTTTAGCAATTTGAAATGAATTTAATACAAAAATTAATTTTTCGTGCTTGAATTAAAGGGTCTTGACTTGTGGTTTGCATAGTCGGGCTTTCGATTAGAACAAATTAGGCCACAACTTGTCTTATATGTTTTGTGCTGGACTAGTAACAGGAGTGACTCCCCTCCTACACTGAGTATGGATTTTTTTCAACCAAATGTGGCCTCTAAAGTTGAAAATACTGCGATGTAAAGGATTTAGGCGCAAGTGGAATTTATGTTGTCAAATGTTTTAAAAATATATTTCTTAGCATCAGAAGTCTTTTCTGACATCCGAAGGAGCTGCTTAATTTTGTTTGCTGGCCTTAATATTTTTCTCCATATTTGAGGTCGGTGCAGAGCCTCCCTCATAGGTGATTGCTTTCAGTTTTGACTTCTGTACGGGAGAAGCTTGCAAGTTACGCTTAGTGTAAAGAGAGTTTTAGGTTAAACTGTTTTCAATTTAATTTATCATTGAGCTATTTCCATGTTAGACGGCGATCAAGGTGAATACTTGAATATTTATCCTCACAGTGTTGCGTTGTGATTTGGCTATTGAAATGAGCAGACGGGCATGTTTCTCTACCTTTTTTTTCATTATCCATTTGCTTAAGCAATAATTTTCTCCGATCCATTTCCTCCTAATAATTTCCATGAAGTAAAAAAAGCTTTAAATGTTGCTTTAACATATTTATAGAAAAAGTTCATATCAAGTCCTTTTTGATAGTATGTGTCCTTTGTTGTTTGTGCTCCTATTAGATTTTCCAACACAGAGCAATTACATCGAATTGCTTCTATTTTCAATTTACACAAGTTGTTGTTAGCCCTGTTGAAGTGATTAACTGCGAGGGTGCTTAATATATTTTCGATAAAAAAAAGTACATTTTCTAAACATCTTAAATTCTATATTTTATAAACATGTTCATCTGTCACAATTATAAGTTTCTAACTACCAAAACATCCTTTAAATATTATAAACACGCACTCGCAGCAAAAAAAAAATGAAAAAAGTTGCGTCCTCTTAAAGATGTCTGAGGCAAAGGAAAAACATATGCAATGTGCTCGCATGGCTGTAGCCTTTTTATATGTTTGAAGCCTTCTAAACTTCTAAAACTCAACCACAAACACACTCGTCCATAACTCATTCATTCATGCAAATGTTTTTATTTTGCTGCGTTCGGCAACAAATGGAAATGCAAAAAGTACAATTGGGAAACGTCCGTTCGTGGTAACATTATACTGCACCTCACAAAAACAAACAGTTAATCATGAAAAGTGGCAGAAAACATGAGGCAAGGTGTACAACAATAACAGCAAGAAACACATGCAAAATACGGAGAGAACATACACACATACACACACATCCATGCAAATGTACACTCATCAGAGTTGTTTAATATCATATGAGAAAAATAATTGTGCTGGTAGGGACTTACTTTTCACTAGATGGATGGAATGAAAGGAAGGAACATTAAGGTACTCGTAAAGTCGGTTACTTGTTTGTCAGAGAAAACACTTTATAAATCATGTTGCAACAAGCAGCCGTCTTTAAAGCTGCCTCAAACAGCAACTAGAAGAAACAAAAAAAAAAACAAAAAAATTACCAAAGAGAGTTGGTTGGTTGGTATGAAGAGTTTGTGCATTTTCAAGATGAGTTTGTAAAGCGGCAAATATGCAAAGTTTGTCTAGAAATGCAAAATAACACAGCAGCAACAACACACACACACACAAAGCAAAAGAGTACAACAGCAGATTCTAGAACACAACATGCACAACAGCCAGCATACAAAAAAAATAAAATAATAGTGGTAAAAGGTTCCTTTTAAGCCAACATATAGTTGTAAGAGCACAACGTACATTTCAAATCACCAAGCATTTTTTTTTTGTTTGGTACTTCAGCTGCAGCAGATCCTTAAACATGGCTGAGGGATTATGATGCATTTATCATTTGATTGGTAATGCACAGCTTAAGAAGTCTTTTGGAGAATATCCGAAAATGTTTTCTTTTTAATTTTGAAGGAAAGAGATACGAAAATTGTTCTACAAAATTTTTATCTCGGCTAGTTTTAATTAAATTTTTTTTAACAAATTTTTTCTACTAAAATCTTAAAACAGTCCACTGAATATAATGGAATGCCATTTTCTTTAGTAGGACCTTTTATAAGCTATATCCTTTTTTTAAGTTTTGCATCTTACTAACAGCTGAATCACTTTGTTGTTCTAATAATCAATCATATGGTTCATATGGTGCGTCCACTTTTTGCGTACTATCTCCATCATATCAGCCGGTAGCTCACGAAAAAATTCTTCATTATTGACTTCTAGTGCGGTAAACATTGTGGGCTTGTCCCTATGGATATGAGCCTTCAGCTGGACTCATAAAAATAGTCTAAAGTCGTTTAATAGCACGATCTAGGCGGCCAATTGAGCGATTTCAAACGTGAAATAAACTGTTAACCAAACTTGGCTGTCAATTTGCTAATTACTTCGAGTAGCACAGCCTTTTTTCAGTCAAGTTCTTCCATTTCGGAAAAAAAATGTTTTTAATCATCGCACGGTAGCGCTTGCCATTCACAGTATCGTTCCTGCCTTCATTGTCTTTGAAAAATGATGCCACCGGTCCATAATTGACCCCAAACAGTACATTTTTCGGGATGCATTGACAGTCTTGCAGTGCTTCTGACTGCTCTTCATTAAACCACAAATAAGTTTAATTCATAAAATGAAAAAAGTACAGGATGCGATTTCTTAATCGATTATGAATTTTGATAAGAAAAATTCTATGATCTGCAAGCATTATTCGTTTGTAAGCCGATTCATGGTTAAATAACAGACCAAACTGAACATGTTTGACAGTAATACAAAAACAGCTGTTACACGAAAACAGCTGAAATGCCAAAAAACGGTGTTGCTTATTGGCACCAATGAAAAATCACTCTTTAAATGCTGAACCGAATCTTAAGAAGTGTTGTATATGTATATCACGCACTCAAGAGAAGACAAATATTAGCATTAACCCATTTCGTCCCAGTGTTCCATTTTTCGAGCAGTAAATTTCAAGCATTTTAAATATTTTTTATTTGTTTAGGAAAGACTTTTTAATATTTTTTCATGAAAATTTTTAATGAAAATTTTGAAAAATATTTTTAAAAAAATTTTTAATAAAAACTTTTAAAAAAATGTTTAATGAAAATTTAAAAAAAAAATTTTGATGAAAATGTTTAAAAAAATGTTTATTGAAAATTAAAAAAAAGAAAAAAATTTTAATGAATATATTAAAAAAATGTTTAATGACAATTTTTAACAAAATTTTTAATGAAAATTAAAAAAAATTTTTAATAAAAATTTTTAAAAAATTTTGGACATCTGAATCGTATCTTCTGAACCCAAATTACCATTAAACTACGAAGTTTCATAAACTGATTCAAAAAAAAAAATCTCTGGGACGATATGGGTTAAACAATAAAGTGCAATTACAAATATGACAATTTAACAATCAATAACAAAACCTGCTGTTAAACAGTTTTGCACTTATGCCCCTTGAATGGAAATGAGTGTTGAATAGGTAGATTTTTTTTTTTTCTTTAAAGGGACAGCATCCTTAGAAAAGGATTTTTTCAGAAAAGAACACACAGAAATATAAAAGGCAGAATAAATGCAACAGATTACGATATAAATTTAAATCTTTCTCCATAATATTACCTGTGGTTCATCCCACAGCGCCAGTTCTGTTTAACAAAAGTGCTCCGCTGGATACATTACATCACAACCATTACCTTCATAACAAGAAATGCGAGGAACTTACCCATTTCAAATTAGGTTAAGAACGTTTCCACCCAAAAACCTCCAATCATTCGCTTTACCAAAAAAGATTATTTCAGAAAAGGTTTTAAATGCAACAGATGCTTTTAGTTCAATAAGGTGGTACTACTTAGGAGTAGCGCAGGAGCGTCTGATGATTGAGACTCCAAAAAATAACATAAGCGACACTTTTTTTTTTTTTAAATCATATATACATAATTATTGGGCAGGGTATTTTGTAATCGTCTTTGATGTCTTAACATATTTTTAATGGTTTTATTCAGTTGAAACTTTATAGAATTAAACTTTTTTTTATTTTTGCTTTTTTGTTTTTTGCTATACAAATTCAATGCAGCATCATAATTCACTAAATGCAATTGCAGGCTAAACAATTTAAACTACAACAATAAGAACAACAACTGCCGGCCATCAGCATCAATAGCGTCAAAAGCAAAATATATATGGCTTTGCCAAAGTGTAAGTTTGGACGGTTTGTTGGTTGGGGTTTGATTTGGATGGTTCGTTCGATGGCTGGTAAGTATCCGTGCACTAAAATGAGATTGATAAAAAAAAAGAGGAAAAGAAAATATAACAGCAACTAAAACACTGGCCTCTAGTTTTAAACCGCCACCGCATACAAAAGCCAGTAGAGGACTTATTTTTGCATAAGAATTGTGTGCAATTGAACTGTTTGCTTGTGAAAGTGTGTGTAAGCTTTTTGACTTCTCTTTTTTATATCCAAATCAAAGTAAAAAAGTTTTATTTTTTACTTATTTTCTGATTTTTGTTTTTTTCCTCTGCATACAATATTTTGTTTGTTTTATTTGTGTGGCATGAACTAAAAAGGAATCATTTTCAAATGAGGCGTATGTAAATGAATTTGCTTTTAGCATAAAAAAAATCATACTCCACATAGACGATTGTTGTTTGTTTCCTATTTGATTTGACTGTTTCGTTTGGTTATACAAAAAAAAAAGAAAAGTTTCAACTGCCGCTGCTGCTACTGATGCCGATGCTGACGCTGCTGTTGTTTTTAAGGTAAATAAAAAATCAATTTTGTAAGCTTGATTAAATTCTTTGAATGACTAAAGCTATTTAGCTAATTTGAAAAAATTCTCTACCAACTCATTCCATGGCAACCTTATGCCCTTTTGCTTTCTGCCTGCCTGCCTGCTTGCCTGCCTTCTTCCCCACCAGTTTAATCCACTTAATTTTAGAATACATTGCAAGCTTAAGTATTATGGTAAATCGTTTACAAAAACAACAAAATGCGAGTACATAAAAAGTTGTTTGGTAAAATAAAGTTTCTACTTGAACTCACTAAACTGCACCTGTGGCTAAATGGGTTAAAAAGAAAAAAAGTTTGTTTGTTGGCTGCTTGAAGAGCTCCTGTGTGGAGCATTACGAGCAGAGTTTTCTTGTGTTTGTATTCAGTCCTAAATGGTTAGTTAATTTATCAAGTGCTAAAGCTTAAATGTCAACCTATTTATTTACTAAAAAGCTTCCATGTCTTTAATATTTATCTAGTGTTTGTTGTGCTACTGGCCCCAACGGTTTTTGCTAATCATTTGAATTTATGATAATTTTAACCCTTTTATACCTGCAAGCTTTTCTTCATCCTCCTCCGCCTTCTCCTCCTCCTCTGCAAATGCTAAAAGCATTTGATGATTCTGTTTCACTTGTAACTGCGACCATTTCACTTGAATTAACAATTTACAATATTGTGTGCAAATAAATACAATTAACTTAAGTAAATATATTCATTTTTTTTCTTCTCCCTGCATTTATCCTTTTTTTTTGCAATTTGGCCTTAGCAAGGAGTTAAAGGAAAGGCAACCACAAATTCTGTATTAATGCTGTTGCCTTTGTCAATGCTTTGGCTTGTGTTGTTTATTAAGTAAATGACACAATATCATTTAATTCTAAGCCAACAATAAAATCAACCCTTTTTTACTGTGGAAATGATAGTCGCAGAACTTCGTTGGTCCTGCGAGTTGACTTGTGTTTACTGCATTCAAACTTCAAACGCTTTATTATCTTTTTATTCGGAGAATTTACAAATAATTTACAAAAGTTATTTAAACTATTGGCTTTGAGTCATTTGTTTTACATCAAATTTTTTGCTGGTTTATGCAGGATGGTTTATTACAGTCATAGAGTTGAAATGTGATACTAGGAATTTAACGTTTATTTAAATGAGATGTGATTTAAATGCTTTATTTTATTTTTCCAAAGATGTCATCTGACGCTTTTGGCGGTTATGCCTACTATTTGCGTAAATTATACATCCCAGCAATTAGATTGTCATTCAGACTGTTTATAAATTAATATTATTATTATTAAAAAGCAGCAACAGCACCGAATAAACAGGACCATAGACGAAGTGTAAACACTTACACACATGGAAAACAAGCAACATTATGATTGTATTGTGCACACTGGGTTGTTGCCACTACATGTAACACTTCTGTTTTTTTTTTTTTTTGTCTTGGAGCTGCACTCAGTGTATGACCTCTACATATGTGGCACATTGTGCCAGAGTTAGGAAAATTCGTAAAGGGAGGAGAGAGGATAAAGTAGGAGCAGTGCATGTGGACATTCGATTTGAGCTGCCCCAAATTGACCGTAGCAAGAAAGACCTCTGTAAGAAATTTATTACACATAAGAATCGTTCGACCAAGGAACGAATTTTCTCTTCAACTACAAACGAATACGACCTCAGTAATGAACGTGTTAATGATCGACTCAAGTTCCCTAATATCAATTGATCACATTCCCTAGTAGCGTTAAAGCAGTGAAACACACACAGTAAGTCGATGCTTCAAAAAGTAGAGTTAGCCTCCCCACTGTTACCGATGAGCTCCTTCGCCCTCTGCTGTACCCATACGAGTAAGTTCAAAATACACTTTCAAGCATTGACTCATAGTTGTATTACAATTGCCTTGGATCGTGTTGATATGTTAAATTTATTAAAAGTCTGTAATACAATTTTTTGTGCTATTCCGCAACTTGTGATTTGAAGAAGTTGTACTTGTTGTATGTTGTAATAAGTCGGTTGCGCTATTTTTTTTTTTGTATAAAAGTTGTTAAAGCGACATATTTATAATTATATAATTCTCAATTGGACATTAGAAATTATTACATAAGATAAGGAATTTAGTAATTTTTCAAAAATATATTTGGAAAGATTTGCTTAACAAGCTAAGTAACACACTTTAATATATTTAATATTTATATAATGGGTGATTTTTTAAGAGCTTTCGGAAAAGCTCACATAACGTTTTGAGAAATGTATATAATTTTTATTTTAGCCGTTAGAACTATCTGCATATACAATTCAGTGTTTAAAGATAATTTTATGTATATGTTCACCGCGGCTGTGCCTCAAATTATTCATACGCTGTGTCCAATTTTGGCATATAGCTTTGATTTAGACGGCCAATTGACCGGTGCCAAACACGGAATAAACTGCTCACTGAATTCGTCTCTTAATTGAGCCAGTGTTTCGCGTACTGTGTGGCACCGTCTGTTAAAACCATATGTTAAATAAATCCCGTTCTTCCATTTTGGGGGAAAAAATTTGCAATGATTGTACGGTAGCCCTGCGCATTTACAGTAACGTTATTGTCTTCGTTGTATGTGAAACCTTCGATTCAGGGTTGAATTGATATAGACCAAACGGAACATGTCTAACAATAACAAGCTACACGTGAACAGCTGAGCTGATTAAAACAGTGTTGCCAAAAATAAAGAAAGTTTGATAAAAAATCACGATGTGCATTGTATATTATAACCATAATATGGTTGTCGTAAATATGCATCAAGAGTATTCTTTATCTGGGTGTATAAGTTAACGTTGGCATATCTGAAGTGTCACCCTAATGTTTTTCATTTATTTAAGCGACATCTAATACATTCCATACATTATTTCCCAGCACCTTTGGTGTAACCTGATTCCCCACACGAGGTGCATTGTCGACAAAGTAAATAGTATGGGAACAATAAGCTAGCTGTATTTCGATTCCTTTTATATTATTGTATTTTACTTAGTTTTAGTTAGTCTGTAACCAGCACTCAAAATAGAAAGAGAAATTCAAAATTGTATTTGCGTTCAATAAAGAATAATTATACAAAACCCACTTATAAAAATATAATTTATATAAGCTTAGATCCCACTATATTCACAAACTTTATTAAATTTAATATTTGTTTTATTTTGTTTTATTTTATTTTATTTTATTTTTTTTTTGTGGGTTATTTTCGGTTTATTTTTATTTAGGCACTTCATTTGACTTACTAAAGTGTTATTCATAAAAACAAAAGCTGTTTAGGGACTACATATAAAAGCAGGTGATGTCATTAGAACGGAGTCAATAATATGTAATTGATCAGGGCATTATGCAACTTCAGCCACATCAATTCAATTCTTGAGTTAAGAATTCAAGGAAATCTTAGTTTTTAAAAACCCATAATAGAAAGTAGAATTTCAACACATTAAAAGCCATTTTATATTCCAAGAATATGTGCACTTATTACAAGACTAACTAACAAATTTACTCGTTCACGTTTGAGATGAGACAAGTAAACAAACAAGGCCGCCGTTTTATGGCCTTCAAACGCCTTTTTAAAAATCAAAGAAAAATCACTTAATTTATTTTCATGGAAATTAAAAACAAAACAGAAAAAACCCAACAGAGATTAAAATATAAAACAGTAACGTGCTACATCAAAGACTGGCAGAGCATTAGAGGATAAATAATTACAATCAGTAGACGTTTATGACACTAAATGACCAAATAAACATGGCTTGAAACAGTTGTTGTTGTTGCTGCTGCTGCTGCTGCCGAAGAAATAACTTGTAACGAAATTAATTAAACGCTGGCCAGAACACACGTTTGAGTTTCTAACTATTAAAACTTGCCTTTTTTCGAATTCACTTTACATGACGGCCATATGATTTGGACGGACCTCATTAGAAGTGTCATAAAATTTTTTATGAAATAAATCTTGTAACAACATTTGGAAACTAATAGAAAAAGAGAAGCCGCTTTTTAACAACTCCTGGACAACGAAACTAATTTCGTGAAATGGAAACAAGCTGCGCTTAACCCTTCAATATTATTTAATGGCCTTCTCGCCAGCCAACCAAGAATGCTGCTATTTGAATAGACAGATACTTATCCATCTTCTGTGTATCTATGCATGCATCCAGGCAAACATCCCAGCAATAAAAACAAACATACACACACACACACACAGTAAATAAAATAAATCTAAAAGGCCACATTGGGCGACATGTTGTGCAAACATGCTACTGAATTTGGTTTTTAACTAGAATTTCTTCTTGTATTTTATTTCTTTCTTCTTCGGCTAAATGCAACAACATTCTAATGCAAACTTCTGGCATATAAAAGCAATAACTAACGTTCGTTCATCTTATCTTAACCGACATTTAGAGTTGAAAAAACTCACACCAAAGTATGAAATCAATGAAAAAGAAGCGCAGCGCAGTGCAGATCTGGCGGAAAAGAAAAGGATCAATTTCCAATGAAAACATTGACAAGCGTAATTAACACATTTTCACGTATCTAAACGAATGTTGTCAGCCCATCACTCATTCTCATGATCGGCAAGGGTTTTACAATTGTATTTCGGTGCATGTAGTATTTTTTGTTTGCCATGTGACAATTAGTCCTTGATATTTATTTGTGTGCGTAAATGGAATAACATGACGCATGCATGTCTTTCTTTCGTTTGATGTCGTTTCTATTTCTGTTTGTCGGTGGATGGTTGAAGCGTCAAAAGAAAATATTATCACTGTTTGTTGAATAAACAGTGTAAATTGGTGAGATTTCGTAAAAAATATGTTTTTCGAATGTGCTAATTAAGTTTTACGACGTTTAGTGTTGTTGTTTGTTTGTGACGCATAAAGAAAACGATGCAACTGACCGGTCCGAGCACTTTTTTTTTTGTCAATTATCTTGAATGTTGCATTTCCATGACTGTCTGTTATGGGTGTGATGAAAAAACTAATTTCATTTTTATTAAAGTACCAGCTACTTGGACCCGATGTTGCCCGGCTTCCCCAACTATTCGACTTTGTACGAAAGGTTTTCATTTAATGCTTAGGATCCAGCTTCTAGAAAATTAAGAACTATTTTGATGTATTTTCAGCATAAATATTTTTCTTTTTTTACTTAAATATATTCGGATTATATGGGCGCGGTGTGATGGACGGGGCCTATTTCTATGATACTTTCCTGATATGTTAACTTCATAATACTGATAACTTGCGCCAAGCTTCGTAACTTTTGGTGAAGAAACAAACACTTGGGGGAGGAAAAATATTTTCAGGTTATATGGGAGGGATGCGGTGGGCGTAGTCATCTTTGATAAAACTTAAAATATTTCTTGACTGAGTTGATCAAAGGATCTGTGCAAAATTTCAGCGTTCTACGACCTCTCGTTATACTTTTTTACCATGAAATGCCCTGGGATGTATGAAGAATTCCCACTATGTGCCACACCCACTTGAGATATCAAAAATAAAATTATCCAATTTTACCCCCAAGATATCCCGTAATGTACTGTCAAAATTATATATGTGTAACTCCAACGATATTTGCGGCGCAAGCCAAAACATTTCGCCGATTGTAGAATTTTTTCCTACTTACTGGACACTTATCGTTATATTTTGGGCATTTTACACAATATCTTTATAAACTATAGCCTATGTGTTATTCTGATGTATAAGCTAAATTATTGTAAAGTTTCATTAAAATCCAATCAGTAGTTTTTGCGTGAAAGAGGAACAAACATCCACACTCACAAACATTCGGCTTTATAATACTAGTAGGATTATACCCTGCAGGAGGATAAGCGTTAATTGTCTTTAAGCTGCTTGTACGATTACTAGTATAGCAAGCATTAGTTCAAAAGGTGATTGAACATATACAGAAAAGCACTAGTACTTCAAGTAGTTCATTTGTAGATTGATTTGACTTGAATTTCATATTACTTTTTGATCCTGTTTTAAAGCGAATTGCTAATTCGCATTTTCATTTATTTTATTTTTAATTGTTACAATTTTTAAACAAATTCAAATTTGAAACAAAGAATAGTATTGTAAGACTTTCCCACCTGCATATCAGTTTATTTATTCGATAATTTATGTAATTAAGCCGCAGTTTTCTTGTGTTAAAAAAGTGACACTTTAAAAAATAAATAAAATTAAAAACTAATTTTAAAATTTTTTAAACGTGTTTTTTGTTAATATTTATGTTCATATATAAAATCAGCGATCTTTTTTAAAATAATAAAAACTAACATACTGACATATGTATTGTATGTTCATTAGTGTTTGGTATATGGTGGAGTACCAAACCTAACTCAAGTTGTACAAGGTGCTAGTGGATTGAGTGCGCTCTGAAGGAACTTTCCATTTCCTCTTATAAACTAAGAATTGATGAACCAAGAATTGCTTGTGAAGACAAAGACTTAACAAATTTCATTGGGTTTGAAAAACAAGAAAATTTAGGGATATTTTTATATATAAACCAGTTCTTAATGCAGAACTGATTGTACTAGTATCCGACTAGAAGAAATTATACTAGTACTCATCTAGTACTAATAGTACTAGTATTCCCCTAGTTTCCATCTAGTACCAATGGTACTAGTAATTTTCCAAACACACGCAATGGTAATTTGAGCATTAGCATGGTATAGGAAAGTTCACAGTAGGGAACTAGTACTGGTGATTTTTGTACTAGTGCAATACTAATTTAATACTAGTTCGATCTCCTGCAGGGTATATATAATTTTTAGTAATATTTTTTTTCTCTAAAAAACTACTTATTACACTTTACATTTCAAATGATTCTGCCTGTTGCATTTTTCTGCCGACGGGCATTTGTCGACGTCAACTTCAAAACAATATCAAAAATGGGGTACTTCGATATTCGTTGTGGCGTAAAATCTAATTCTGCTGATGGCCACCGACTAATTTCTAAAACAGATAATTGGTGCATGAAGAAAAAGTATAAATAATTGTTTCATTTTTGATATTCCGCCTTATTCTGTAATAATTTGTCGACGTAAACGACAATTATTTACACTGTTTATTCATCAATGCCTGCTTTTGATAGCATTTTGCTAATTTATAGCCCTTAGAGAATAGTCTGAGATCATCAGCAAAATTCAATTGTTCACCATAACGACTATCTAAACATCCCATTTTTGATATTGTCTTGACATTGACGGCGGCAAATAGTTGCTGAATAAGGGGTATTGTCTTGTTGTTGACGTCGAGAAATGTTTACAGTATCAGGGGTAATATGTCAAAGTTTTATGTTGTTTTTTAAACAACTATGTTCACTAAAAAATAGCATAGCAATTTAGCTTTATGCTTTGCCTTTCAAAATATGTAAAATTTTTGAGAAAAACTAATTTTTGAAATGTTATAATTTTCCATATAAAACTCACTGTGCAGATGAGCCTTGCACAATATTGAGTCAACATTAATTATCAATTGCTGACCCTCCAGATTAAAAAGTTTGGCGACCTGCGGTTTAAACTTTCAATTTCATATGCAAATGACAACATCTTCATCCATTGCAATTTTGAAAAAGCAAACACTGTGTTCTCTTCATCCATACAATTTGAATTATTGACCCATATTTGATTATGGAATTTCGAGAAAAGAAAAGAAAAACTAAAGCGGTTGTGTTTAAATTGTCAATCAACCACTGAAAGCCAAGACTGCGAAATATCAAACACAACAACTTGGAAAACCCCTACAGTCAATATATAAATTTAGTTTGCAAACACTATCGTTAATAGCTAGAGATGATATTGTGACTAACTTTTTTCATAAGATCGGGTAGGATCATGTTAAAAAAATTATTCATTGAAATTTTTCTGAAGTGAGTGTAAAAATATTTCTTTACATACGTGGACTGTTAAGGAAAATTTTTAATTATACTCTACAAAAAAGAATTGGAGTGTGTATTCGCTTTGTCATTCCGTTTGTAATGCTTTAAACACATGCACGACAGCAGAATATCGACTACATGACTACCTATGCCGTTGGCAACACTTGTCGCCGAATAGTCAGCTACTTAATTATTTTGAATGCGGCAACTACAACGTCAACATCTCATTTTAGTGGAGCCTCTTTCGTATATAAAAATAAAAGTGCTTATTGTAAATCTATTTATAGATCGAAACAAAATTAATAAAAAAAACAAATAAAGTTGTTTATAGATCTTTATTGTTTTTGCATCTGTCATGAATACATTTTGATGTCTTTTTTTGTTATGTCACTTTGAAAATGAGTTTATGCGTTAATTCATTTGTGAGCTAACTAACGTCTTTTATCGATAACGGCTATCAAAATTAAAGAATTCAAAATAATTGAATTTTTACTTGAAAAGTCATATACAAAATTTCAAAATTTAATAATACTTGCAATAGGTGATTAAATTTGAAAATATGTCTAACAATAGAAAGACATTTTGGAGTACTTTGAAATGATAACCATATCGTTTATATGCGTCCTATATTCTAGGAGTTATAACCAAAAAAATAGAATAAATAAATAATAAAAACCGGGAGTGATCGCAAAAAAAACTAAATATTACAAATTTTTATCCTTAAAAGGTCTATTACATATTTTTGTTTTTAACAATTTTCATATTCTTGACCAGTTTGAAAATATTTTTAAACGCTTATTTATTTAAGATGTTGCACTGTGTTGGCAGCACTAATTTATTTATTGTCGCCTATGAAAATAGAAATTAGTTTAATTTGACTACAACCACAAAAGTAGCATGGACAACAACCTGCCGTGTAGACGTGAAAATAATCATTGCCATATAAACACATGTATTCCATTTCTAACAAGTTGGAGTCGGTAACATGCTGTTGTGAATGTGTTTAATGCAGAACACAGCGAAATATCCCTCTAAGACCCCATAAAGTATATATGTCCGTCTGTGGAAATCACGATTCAGTTCAAACCAAAAGACCCAGACCTTTGAAATTTGCTGTAAATACATTTTGAATGGTAGTACAGGCCAAGTTCCTAAATGGGATGGGCTGCATAAGGCCAGAGGGAAAAAAGTTCTCCTAAGAGGAACTAAACCAACCTCTAAAAAACAGGACATTTTTTAACGTTTTTTTTTTTTTTTATCTTGGACCAGCACTCAGGAGATGACCCCTATATATGCAATGTATTGCGTCGGAACTGAAAACGAGTGGATAGTGTTGAGGGGACAGATTAGGAAAGATGAGAAGATAGACAGTTTTTTTGTAGCTATTTCAACTTTTTACTTCGCCGGCTAATTTTTGCTACAGGGCCGACGAAGGTGGGCGGTGCTGTTACTCTGCTTTTAGTACATGATAGTGTCAGTCGCTGCCAATTATGTTCAGTGACCAGTGACTATACCTTCATCATTGAAACAGGCTGGCAACAACTAACACAAGCACGCACTAATGCTGATCAGAAGAATTCAACACAATATATCATGACAGCGGGGGCTCGAACTCAGGACCCTCCGCTTCATAGTTTCGTGCGCTTGTTAAGCATACGAGATATTTTTATGTCGAAAAAGGTCCGACGCGTTGAACTTGCAGCCAGAAAATCAGAGAAAACTATTTTTGGACCCCGTCCTCCATTTTATTTAAAAAAATATTGTAAATATTTAACAAATAATTATACAATTTGCCTACATACACTAAAAATTGAATTTTAAACCTTTATGACGAAGCTGAGATGTTCTCTGATCTTTCTCTGCCCTATCCTCTCCTTAATTTTACGCCCTAAATGATCCTATAAAAAAAATTTTTTTTTTACACTTAACCCTAAAAATTGACTTTTTGCTGTTTTATGGCAAATATAAGATGTCTTCCCCACGGCCCGTCGCGGAGTGAGCCCTATAAAGTACAGTTTTTATTTACTAAATATTTGAAGCATATTTTAAGATTCGAGCCGGTAAGAATATTACGTTCTTATTTGTTCTTAATCCCATTTTATTCGTAAAAATATTTATGTTGTTCTAAAGTTGACAACAACAAAAAAAATATTGTTGCTCCTGGTCACTTGCATTGTTCAGTATATTCGCGTGGGCGGTGCTCATCACTATGAATAACAACCACATTCTTAATAAATACAAATATGAAGCAAATATTATTTAGTTAATCACTTGAATGAAAGCGAAAGATTGATCGAACAATCAAGTCAAGTAAAGTGTTGAAGTTCTATACTTTTCAGTACCAAAACTTGATGCAATTAAATGTTGTTTGTTACTTAATTTGGCAAAACTTACAGTCTATATGATGGAATACTTTCACTTTGCCTAGTTTTATTTAAAGAGAAAAACAAAAGAAAAATTCTATAGAAAGAATCGGGATTAACACAATATCATGAATTTCTTCATAAATGCACAGTGGGCTATATTTTCCTTGAAGTGAAGTATGTACTATATTTAGCGAATCCTTTAAAAAAAATTCTAAAGTAGAAATTTTACTTGATTACAGAAATTATTGCTTAAAAAATCACCGAGCATTTTTTCTTTATTTATTTGAATTGCGAAATCTCAAATACATGTATCGTAAATTATTGAATATTTAAAATAAATTCCATCAAAAGCCCCTTCGAAATTGTAAATTTTGAAAGAGTTGACCAAATGTTATGCATCAACCACATCTACGCCACACATTTGAAAAAAAACAGCAATTATTTGTTTATTTCTATTACAATTTATTGATCAACATTATGAAAGAATGTAAATATTTATCTTTTTAATAAATTTATGAATACATATCTCTTCTTCTGTTGCCGGTTCTCCTGTTTTGTATTTATTTTTGTGTGTAAAAATAAACATGAATTATTGGATTTTTATTATATTAATCGTACATACTGTCGGCCACTTTTACCCTTCATTTTCCGTCATATGAATTTTCCATAAAGATAAATTAATAATAATAATAATATGGAACAAAACACAATTTTTCAGATACATTTGTAAAGTACAGCCAATATGTACGTGTATGAATACGTACCGGAACATTAGAAACACAAACGTACACTCACACACACGTATGAGGGACGCAACCAACTTGTGCCGCACACTTTACTACAACTCAACTATAAACAATAAAAACATTTAAAATCTATCACACAGGAGTCTTTGTGCTGTTGTTGTTGTTGTTATTATTATTATTGTTCAATGGGTGCTACTGATTCTATCACATTCAAATGTCAAGTGAAATGTATATTCCAATTTTAAAATATAAAACACATGGCCAAAATTACAAAAAAAAAATACATAATAAGAAAAAAAAAATTGGAAAAAGTATTGAAAATTTTTGAATCACAAAAATTGGTAAATCGAATGATAGAAATTAAAACAACAACGACAAAGAATTTTGAAAACGAAATTGTTTACACAACCAAAAAAGTTTTTAATTCTTTAGATACAAAGACACACATGGGAAGATTTGGTTTTTTTATTTATATCAAGAATACTAAATTTAATTCTTTATTGTTTATCTTCAGTTGTATTTTAATATATTTTGATGTATTCCTTATGACATTTTATTACGAAAAGCTTCGGTTCCTTGTGCCTGCACACTTTTACTCGCAATTTGTGGTAAAGAAAATGCTTTTTGCTGTAGAGAACTTTTTAGTTTTAAAAAGGTACTTTCCGATTCATCTGAATGTACAAGCCACTAACTAATGTTGTGTTAGTTAATTTGGAACACTTTCTGATCGCATATGTATGAAAATTGATCAGAGATATAAGCCCACAAAAATTAACTCGTTTCCAAATTGAAAGCTGTCAATCAGTAATAATTGCAATAATTTCTTTGATTTAGTCCCAGTTTACATTGTGCGATTTTTGTCGCTGCGATTCTTATTTTGTGTGAGAGTCCTGAAATAGGAATATATACCATTTGTATTCCTTTCTCGCTCTTCCTCACTAAATATCAAGAAATACTGCGACAAAAATTGCATAGTGTAAACCGGAACTTAGTCAACAGGTTTCTGAAGAGTTTACAGTTGATTTGTCTACTGCTTGTAATGTTATCCAGCAATTATGTATGTATTAGTGGGAATAGAGAGAAGTATAGTTTCGGCATCTTTTAGCCTTAACATCTGCCTATAATTGGAATCTAGTTGTGACATACTACGCAGCAAAATTAATATACACCTGATGAGCACCACTTAGTTTGATTAGTTGCGTTATCCCATTAACAAAAAAATACGGATGTTAAAGAAAAATGTGTTACCATCGTTTCGTGAGCCATTTCCTAAGAAAATTTGTAAAATTAAAAAGTAAGAATGTTATATTCGACCGTTTCGAATCTTAAATACCCTTCATATATTTATACGCATATTCATAAAAAAATAAAACATATTTGAAATATGTTTTAACCAAAATTTTGTATGGAAAACTTTGATTAAAATATATTTTAAACTCATTTTAAATGTTATGAATACCGATGATAGTAAATAAAAACTCTATAGCCCAATTCACAATCCTGTGCAAATGGTCTTGCATTATAGTATTGGCAAATAGAGAGAGTATTTGAGAGCATTTTCAATAGCCCTATTCACAATCTTGCGCAAATGGTAGTGCATTATTGCATTTGCAAAATAATAGTACTCTACAGCAACAAAATACATTGAAAATGCTCTCAAATACTCTCTCAATTTGCCAATACTATAATGCAAGACCATTTGCACAGGATTGTGAATTGTGCTATTGTATTTTGTTGGTGTAGAGTACAATTATTTTGCAAATGCAATGATGTACGACCATTTCCACAAGATTGTGAATAGGGCTTATATTTATTCTTAATAAAATTTACATTTTATGGTATTTGGCTTAAGTATCCAAGAAAAAAAATTTATTTTTATACGGTCGTTTCCAATATGAATGAGTGAGACATTTTTCCGTCAGTGCAAAAAAGAGACCCGCTGGAACGCAGAAGATCAGAGAATATATTACCTTCGACTTAAAAGCTTAAAAATTAAATTTTTATTAAATATTTACACTATTTTTGCATATAATATGTAGCTTTAACGCCCACTAAAGGGGCGGTGTCTAAGAATAAATTATATAGTATTTTCCACAGACGGACGTATGGGTATTGCTAGATCGTCTGAGACTTCATCACTCATTAAGAATATATACAGTACTTTATGGGGTCCAATCCTTTTTGGAAGGTATTAAAGCTGTAGTTTGTCAGGGTCGCTCTGACAAGGCGCATGGGGGAGACATTTCACCTTTGCCATAAAATTCAAAAAAAATTTTTGGGATAATTAGATGTAACATTTATTTAAATTTTTTTTTTATAGGGTCATTTGGGAGGGCAAAGGGGGAGGAGGGTGTAGGGCAGAGGAGTACCAGGCTTCGTCTCAGCTTCGTCATTGTAGCTTAAAAATTTAATTTTTAAGAAACGTAGGCTTAAGTAAAACAATTTGTTAAATTTTTACACTATTTTTGCATATAATAACGCCCATTAAAGGGAGAGGGGTCCAAAAATTATTATTTTTTATTTTATGGCTCCAAGATTAACGCGTTGGACCTTCTTTGGCATAAAAATATATCATTTACTTAACAAAATTACAAAACAAACTTTAAAAATTATGTTGTTCTTGCAAAGTTGGTTTAGTTCTTTTTAGGGGAACTTTTTTCTCAGTGGTCCGACTCAGCTTATTTACGAACTTGAGCTGCACTATCCTTCAGGATATATTAGTACCAAATTTCAAGAGTCTGGCCCTTTTCGTTTGGTCTGAATCGTGATCTGATACGAATGGATGCTGTTGGCTAAAGTGGTAGAACACGAGACTATGAAGCGGAGGGTCCTGAGTTAAAATTGAGTCATGAAATATTGTGTGTTAGTTGTTGCCAGCATGTTTTCAATGATGAAGGCACAGCACTGGTCACTGAATATAATTGGCAACGACTGACACTATCAATGTATTAAAAATCAGAGTAACAGCACCCTCCTTCGTCGGTCCTATAGCAAAAAAAAAAGCCGGCAAAGTAAAAAGGTTGAAATAGCTAAAAAATTCTCTAACTTCTCATTCTTCTTCATCTGTCCCCTTAATACTATAGCCTCCTTTCTAGTTCCGGCGCAATGCACTGCATATGTAGGGGTGCAGCACTTGAGTGCTGGTCCAAGATAAAAAAAAATTTATATACTTTATAGGGTCCCAGAGGGCATTTCGCTACGTTACATACAGAATGGCCAAAGTGAATATACATATATATCCCCCATATCTTTTTTGTTATCATATTCAAATAAACATAATAAACACTTAATAAATGTTGACCAAGAAAAAATACACATGAGTACTGATGATGAAAGTGAAGTGGCTTTCGAAAACAGCTGTTCCGCTCTGCTGTGTAAGTTGAATACTTAAAAGAAAACTAACATTGACTTTCCTTTGTGTCTTGGATTACTTATCATATCTTTCTGAGTTTAAAAAAGCCTCTGTACTCTACATCTGTCCTCTCAATATGTACTTTCCCTTTCTTTCTATTTCCAGCGCAATGCACTGCATATGGAGGCGTCATCCTCAGATTGCTGGTCCGAGTTGAAAAAAAATGAATTCATACATATATTTTTCTCATCACTTTAATACTTACCCCATCTAGGATTCAAAGCCACACGAGATTTCATTTTCAGTTTTGAAAGAGTCCCAAATTATTTCTGCTCGTATGACCTGGTAGTTGATTTTTCGTCTCCAAACCATTTAATTATCTAATTTTTATTCCCAATTACAAACAAGATTGATTTAAAATTTTTCCATTGAACAAACATTCAGTTTTTTTTATTATTGTTTTAAAAAAGAATTATTATAAAATTCGCTAAAATTATTTCGTTTTTAAAAATGTTCATAATTTACTCACATAATAATAAAGCGTTTGTTTATTGATTGTTTTTCCATAACACTAATTAATTCTAAATAGATTTGTTGCAGCAAGTGAATAGTATTAAATTTATATTTTTTTTATTCCTACTCGATTGATTTTAACTATTTAAATGATACTTTTTAGTAGATAAAAGATATGTAACATACAGTATTTGATTAATTTTGTTGCGTTTGTTTAATATGTAATATTTATAAAACAATATGACTAAAATGATAAAAATATTTTACATTAATTAATAATATCAATAAAACGTATACTTTTTGCTTAAAAAAATAAAATAAACAGACAAACTTTTCCAATAATATAGAGATTTATTAAAAAAAAATAATACAATAAAAAATGACTTAAATTGATACACATAAAATAGGGGGAGGAGGGGGGAAAACAAATTTACACAGTATTGCACCAGGGCTTGAGATAGATGAGTCGAAATTGCTTTGAGGGATAGAAGGCAAGAAGGAAGGAAAGAAGTGAGCATTTGCCTTGAATTAAATACTGCTGAATACTTTTGCAGGTAAAATGATGATTTTGGGTTCGTTTATTTACAAAAAATATTTGTGTTTTTGTTTTTTTTTTGTTAGTCAAAATGAATCTATTTGCATAAACATTTAATAATAATGAGAATTTTACAACAAGTTAACATTTTGAGGTAACAACCTAAAGCGAGTTTGGGTGAGCGTTGCAGCATTTTGCAATTTACACAGAAATTGCATTTGTTGACATTTCGTTGTATTGCTGCTGTTGTTGTTGCTGCTGGGATTTGATATTTGTGGTGGTGGTATTCAAGAGCATTGAGCGATACACTTCGGACAAAAGATTCCACATGGGTGGGGGAGTAGTGGCGGCAGCAGTTTCAAGACTCTCGGAGCTCTGAGTGTGAGCGGCTGCAGCAGCCGCGGCAGCGGCAAACATTTGCGATTGCAATAGTCTTAGGTGTTGTTCTTCGGCTGTTAGAGGTGACGAGTGGCCGGAGCAGGGAACATTTTGTACTTTTTTGCTAACCTGGGTGGCAGATAGATCCAGACACGTGCTTTCGTTTTCTTCATTTTCCATTTTGATGTTAACGGGTGAGGAATTATCACAGGACATGTCGGATTCACTGCAAGATCTCTTTCTTTTGCCCAATAAATTGTCCATGGAGAAGCTGTTAGAAGGTTTGTGTACTCTGCTCGGACTGGCCAAAAGTCTTTCTGCTGCCGACATAGAGTCTCCTGAGCGTTTGTTTAAGCTAAAGTCTAGCGGTTCATTTGAATCTTCCGCTTGCATTGTATTAAACTCGGGCTTGATATCGTCTTCTATTGATACCGATATTAATTCATCTTCGTCATTGTCCTCATCTTCAGCTTCACGACAGCAATCGTCTACGTCACTGTGACTATCCTGACTAGTATTGGAACCTTGTACATCCAGAACATAACCCTCATCATCGTCATTATCGGAGGCATTGGATGCACCACTGGAGTGCGAGGAATATTGAGCGCCCATTAATCTGTCTTGGCCGGCTAGCATGTGATGGAACTGGGGACTAGAGAAATCGCCAAACATGGCGGCCGGATGAGGTGGCATGAGACCGGGGAAAGCGGGCATAGCAGGTGCCGGAGGTAGGATACTTGTGGGTGCCATGGGAAAGAGAGGAAACTGTTGAGCGGTACGACCATCGTGTGGTGAGATTTTACGTCGTATGTGAGGTGAGTGTAATTTGGGATTGGGATTAGCGCTGTGCCTATTGCGGGAACGACGTGAAGAGAAGACCATATTGCAGCCTTCTACGGTACATTTGTGCATTTCCCTCAAATGAACGGCTGAAAAGTGGATTTTAAGAGCGCCCTTGTCACAGAACGTTTTAAAGCAGATGGAACACTGGACACGCTTTTTACCGGTAGCTGGATTGATAAATTGCCCACCCATATTAACGGGAGGTGAACCCCATCTCTTGGGCTTATTGAGAGTTGTTGTTGTATTGTTTGGTGATGTAGCCGGTGAGGTGGTGGCCGATGAGGAAGAGAGTGCTGAGCCAGTGGGATGGCCCAACAAATAAGCAGGTGGCATAAAGGCAGTCATTAAATGTTCCATTTTTTTGTAGTTTTTTGTTTTATTGTGCGTGATATTTTTGTTTATCTGGAATTAAATAAATCAAAAACTCAAATTTAGCATTTACGAGTATGTGCCTAATAAAGTCGGTTAGTATCTTCTTAGTTTCTTAGACTTAGTATTATTTAAAATTTTTATAAAAATATCTTACAGATAAAAGTTTGCATAATTTTTTATATACAAATCCAGATAACCGTAAAATATTTTTTATATACCAAATTGACAGTCAGACACAAAAGTACCTTTCAGATATAAAAATATCTTCCAAATACAAAAGTATATTTCAGATGTAAATATACGAGTGCCTTTCAGATACTAAAGCAAAAATTGCAAAAGTATCTTTCATATATTAAAGTATCTTTCGTGACAAAAGTATATTTTATTACAAAAGAACCTCTCACATCGAGGAGTATCTTTTAGATACAAAAATATCTTTCAAATGTAAAAATATATTCCACATACTAAAGTATCTGTCAGATACAATAGTATCTTTTATATACCAAAGTATCGTTCAAATACAAAAGTATCTTTAAAATACAATAGTATCTTTCAAATACAAAAGTATCTATATGGGACAAAAGAATATTTTATATACTTAAATATCTTCCCGATACAAAAGTATCTTTCAAATACAATAGAGAGTATCGTTTAGATAGAAAAGTATCTTTTATATACCAAAGTATCGTTCAGATTCAAAAGTATCTTTAAAATACAATAGTATCTTTCAAATACAATAGTATCTTTCAAATACAAAAGTATCTATATGGGACAAAAGAATCTTTTATATACTTAAATATCTTTCCGATACAAAAGTATCTTCCAAATACAATAGAGAGTATTTTTAGATACAAAAGTATCTTTTATATACCAAAGTATCGTTCAAATTCAAAAGTATCTTTAAAATACAATAGTATCTTTCAAATACAAAAGTATCTTTCCGGGCAAAAGTATCTCTTATTACAAAAGAGATTCAGTTGTATCTTTAAAATACAAAATTGTCTTTCAGATATAAAAATGTCTTTTAGAAATAAAAAAATATCTTTCAGATACAAACATATCTTTGATATACAAATGTATCTTTTAGGTTAAAAAATTTTTTTTCATGTAAAATTATCTTTCAAACAAAAAAGTATATTTCCAGTACAAAATTATTTTTCAAAAACAAGTGTATGTTTCAGATACAACATTATCCACAATAGTAAAAATACCTTTCAGATGCAAAAGATCACTTCACATGTGAAAATGGTACTTAGCGGCAAAAGCATATATTCGTTGAAATCCTGTAATTTTTGTATTCGCAACTCGGAAAAATGTATCTTGTAAATTGCTGGTAGCCCAGTGAAATGTACCTTTAATTACAACAGCCTTCATAATTTGCGCTCTGTCTAATGCGTATAGGATCCTTTGATTTATCTTAAAGTTATATTATCAAAAAACTTGATAGCTTTTAATCATATAACAGTAGGAATCATCTTAAATGGTCATAAAAACCTCTTAATAACCTTCTTTACATGAAAACACCAGTATTTATATCTAAGAAAATACAAACAAGCATTTCGATATCGTCTGGCTGGCTGGCTGTACTACATAAATACACACACACGATAAGTTTGCGGTGGAATAAAATTTAGTGGCAGCCAGAATCAGTAGTCGTAGTTGTGGCAGCAAGTAGTTAAAACAATAACTATTTAAGCATAGATGTTATTTTTAATTTTAGATCTTAAGTAGTACATGAACACTCTCGTAGTCTAAAATCAAACCCAGAAATGACTGGCGAGCCGACTTCTTTTATTTGCTGTAGTTTAAAATTTACATGTATATAATTAAAATTTACATGACGACTTGCTGTGATACATCTCCAATTTTAGCTTGAAATTTTTGTGTTTTTCTCATCTTTCTTGTCTTCTTCGATTTTTATGTGTGATGAGTAGTAAATGATGGACACAACGCGGAAAAGAAGAAGAAAAAAAGAAGAGTAAACAACATTGGATCGGCGTAAAAAAATTTATGTTTATAAAAAGTTTCAATATAAATGTTAATGATTAACTACTGATTGTAAACGATAATAAATCATCAAACTCAAGAGACATAAATGTTGTTGGTCTTTTCCTTGATTTTTGTTTAATAAAATTCAGAAAACAACATGGTTTTTGATGTGCTTCGTTGTGAGAATAAGGGTTCGCCTCGTAACAGTACAAGAATAAAAAAGTGTCATTAAAGGTGACAAAAAAACTGAAACGGAAAAAAAATCCGGATTTTTACTCGTAAACCAGAGTCAATGTCAGTGTAAAATTTTAAGCCACTGTAAAAGCTTTTGTTTCATTTTCTGCTGCTCTATTGAGAAAAATAAAAATACCAGTTTTTATGACACAAAATTTATTTTCCTTAATATAATATTTACGATCAATTTACGTTCTTTTTTTTTTTTTTTTTTTGTTGGCTTTCCTTTTTGTAAGGTTTTTTATAACACAATTTAATTACTATTTAGCATCACATCGTTTCAGCTTCTCCTCTTAATTTAATGACAGAAAAAAAAATAATATTCAAAAAAGCAAAAACAACAAAATTTATATTTTTAAAGTAGATTTATTTATAAGAAAAAAATTTGTCATTAATTTCAGTAAAACAGGAAATCAGCAGGCCAAATGTGTGAACTTTCAAAACAAATCATAAATCGAACGTAAATATATTTCACATCTCGTATGAGATTTCCATCTACACAAACACGATATTTATTAATAACTATAATTATTGTGCAAAGCAAAAAAAAAAAAAATAAAAATAATAATAAAAAAAACTAGTTGTTTTTTTGCTACCAACAGTGACAATCAGTATAAAATAAATGAAATAATTATACAGATCGGTTTCAGTTGCTGGACTGGTAGACGGGAAAATAACTTATATTTTTATTTTTCTTTTTCAATGGGGGAGATAATTTCAACTTTGGTCCGTCTTATACATGCAACTGACGATTGTAGCTGGAGTTGCTGGATGCTGGAGCTTTTTGTTGACTGTCCTTTTTTAAGTCTTTTCTTGTTGGCCATATTTTTTACGATAAGGGGATATTTATCATAAAAATCGTCAGTGATATAAAAAATGACTTAAATGACATAAACACATTTAACTATAAAGTATTCAAAGTGATGGATGTTTTGGCCTTGAGCTTAAACAAAATACTTGTAAAAGGCCATAAGAAAGTATGTGAGACGTTGGGTATTCTTTTGAAGGGAGGAGGACTTTGGCTTGAAATAAAGTTCATTAATTTATACATGAAATTCTTTTGATTTTAATAATAATTTTCAACATTATTATGGTTGTGTGTCGAGCCAAATGCAAACCTGTCGTAATTAGCAGATTGTTTCAAAATCAAATTTTATTCATTTCTATGAGAAAATCCACACTTCTAATAAGGTTTATCTCCCAGCTTCAAGAGTTCACGTCTAAAAAGGTTGTTGAATTGTTATTAATAACAAAAAGATATCGTTCCCAATTTTTCATAGGCAAACGAAACAATCTAAACCAAGGACTTTTGGGAAAATTCGCTATAGCACCAGGCGCCTTACTCAAGCTCAACCATACGATTATAAAATAAATTGCCCACCCATATTAACGGGAGGTGAACCCCATCTCTTGGGCTTATTGAGAGTTGTTGTATTGTTTGGTGAAAGTTTAGAAACTTCAGACTTACATCAATTGATATTTATGGCCCAGTGTGCGACAATAAATCGCTCAAATGCGGTAATCAGTTGATTTTGAAAAGTTTGTCGACACTAAATGAAAGTTCGGTACTGGGCTCAGATTACCTATTGCTGCACCATCTCATCTTAATTCATGTGGTTCATCATATCAGCTATTGAACGGAGTTTTTTGTTGGCTGTTGGCTGAAGTAGTTAACACGAGACTATGAAGCTGAGGGTTCTGAGTTCAACTCCCCGCTCCATCATGAATATTGTGTCGAATTCTTCTGATCAGCATTTTTTTAGTTGTTCTCCTGCCTGTTTCAGTGATGGAGGCATAGCACTGATCGCTGAACCTAATTGACAGCGACTGACACAATCATGTACTAAAGACAAGAGGAACAGCACTCTCCTTCGTCGGACTTGTAGCAAAAAATTAGGCGACGAAGTGAAAATTGGCTACAACAAATTCTCTATCTTCTCATCTTCCCTCTCAATACTATCCACTCCTTTACACTTCCGGAGCAATGCATTGCATATGTAGGGTCATCCCCTGAGCGCTGGTCCTACTGCTAAAAAAACACAATATCAAAAATGGGATACTTAGATACTCGTTGTGCTGCACAATTACATTCTGCTGATGGTCTCAGACTATTCTCTAAGGGCTATTAAAAACAGACAATTTGTGAAGAAAAAGTGTAAATAATTGTCCTATTTTTGATATTGTCTTGTTGTCGACAAATAGTTGCAGAATAAGGGGAATTAATTCTATGAAACAAATGTTTATATGTATATGGGCGAGCATTTTGTAAATGTGCAGGTCTGAGGAGACATACTCGTGTGGTCTCACATCATAACTGCCCTTATCCCTCAACCCTCCCTGTTGTTGCTTTGCATTGTTGCCTTACAGGAAAAGCGATCTTACTGTACATTATAATTTTGCAAGAAGTGTAACAAACAATAAGACTTAATAATTTACCTTGTACCCCTCCAAGGATATTTAAGCTATTATTTATTATACATTTTCAATGATTTTGACAGCCTAATTTTTTGGGAAAACTCCAAATAATATTGAAATTTTAATGTAATAGTTAATTTTTTATTTTAAGGCTTAAATGTCATGAAAAATTAAAATTTCCCAAAAATATCCCAAAAGGGAAATTTTAAAAATTTTCATTATACCAACAATTTAAATCAAATTTGAAAAAAAAATTCTTTGCGCTTATTACACTTATTAATATATTAATTTAAATTAGTATTATGTGTACGGTGACCATTCGTCCTTTTTTTAAGAGAACTGTAAATGACTAATATTTCTGGACATATTTTAAGTTCTGGACATCTTTTGTTTATAATATATGTAAGTAAGTCGACCATGCCTAGAATATATGCAATTGACTATAAATAGTAAAATCAAACAATGACCAAAATGACCTCTTTTTTGGGTTGAAAAATATGGTCACCGTAATTATGTGACAATTTTTGAATCCTAGTTAACATTATATAACATTAAAGAGCAACTTACAATGCGTTTTTAGTAAATTTTAAAATTCCCTTTTGAGATATATTTTTGTCTAGTTTTATGTCTGGGCATATAAAGTAATCCTATTTCAATTGATTTAACTGTTACTTTACCTAATGGAATGGTTTTGTTATAATCGAAAATTTTTCAAAATATATATTTATCTACAGTTATTTCGTTAAATATAAAATGGCATAGAATAAATTTAATGATTCTATTTATTTACGCTTCTTTAACTCGTGCAAATGTATTGTTTAAGAAAATTATACTTTTAAACATGCATCACAATATGACTAAAGCACATTAAAATTAACTGGAATAATTAAAAGTATTCTTATTAAAAATCATGATGTAATTCCTATAATTACGAACATGTAACAGCCAGTATAAACAATCATTTAAATTATAATTGTCACATGTCAACCTCAAACAAAATAAACCAAAGCTATTAATTAATGATAATTAAGCAATTTCTAAATGACTATTTAAAAGTGTTAATCAAAATAAACTTCATACCACCAGTTTAATGCAGTACAAAAAACTTTTGTAAAAAGAGACAAATATATGTGAAATAAATGTTAGACTAGCAAAAATGGTTTTGCAGTATTTGCTAAAAAAGATTTTTAAGTAATTTTTTTATTTGAACAAGGAAGATATTTATGCACAATTAATAATATTAATTATTAAAAAGTTCTTGGTTTTAATGTGAGAAATTATTAACACAAGCTTTTGTTTCGAATTGAAAAATTATTTCAAGCTCAGTAATTCACAAGGTCAAACATCACTTGAAAATCACTTTAGAAGCACAAGAAACAAATTGACAACAAACGATTTAACATAAAATAACAAAAATTATTCTGTTTTTTTTAATGAATAAAAGAATCAGCATTTAAAATGCTTAAACATGTCCATCATTTGTCAAAAAATAATTTAAAAAAAATAAAGGTTTGAATATATCAAAAATAACATTTTGAGTCTTCACAAAGAGAAGATGTTTAAACTGCCTGTCGTGAAAGTTATAAACAGTTTTAGATCTAAAATATATTTTAATTTAATATTATAAAAACTTTAATTAAAATATTTAGTTATTCCTTTTGACGGTTTGACGGTTTTAAACAAATAAAAACAAATACCTAATATAATTTATTTTGTGCATTACCGACGGTTTTGAAAAATTAACAAATAAAACACCGTCGGCTTTATAAAATTTTTAATTTTATTTCGACTTACATTTTTATTTGGTAGTTTTGTTTATTCTGTGTTCAGCTCAAATCCTTTGCCAAAATTAGCTTTTAAGAAATTAAATTGTTTTTAATTCAAAAATCATTTTATTTTAAATCACTTTTTGCTTGTAACAAATTGCCATAGTTTTTTTCTTTAATTTATGTGGATATACACAATGCGAGTTTTTAATTTTTTCGTTATATTTTGGTCAATAATTTTTTTCTTTACTTTTTACACTGCACAATTTCGTTTTTTATTCTTATTGTTTGTGTGTTTATATGTCCACTTCTTATGATGTCGTGGGTGACACTGACTGCAGAGTCGTGTACATATATGTACAAGAGCTCACTGAAATGAAGATGATGTTTGTGAAGACGTGGTAGAAGAGAAAGACTGGTTAATTGTGGTGGTGGTAGTGCACAAAACCATTTGGAAAATATGTTCTCAGTATATAAACTGAATCCAAAAAAAAGTATATAATGGTCTTGTGTTTGGCGACACTTTAAATGTACGAGAAAAAAAAGACTGTTCGAAAGAGTATCTCATGGAACGTTTGTTTATCCAGAAACGAAAGAGCACTTTTTATTAGATTTCGTTTGTATCCGTACTCCGTATCTATGTTTCTTGTGTTTGTACACAAGATACGCACAAGACGACAAGTTCAACGCAACTGCCCACAAATGTCTCCAGCGATTGACAAGCAACTTCGCCTCTAAGCGCAACGACTCAAGAAACTCACACACAAGACCTAAACAGTCAAGACAATTCAAGCAACAAAAGCAAAATGTTACACACACCACAATCATCATCATTCATGGTAAAATGTGCTCATTGAACCCACAATGAGTGTTTGGATGTGTGTGAGTTCTGGTGTGTGTGTGTGAGTGCGTGTGTTCGTAATAATTGTCGTCTCTTTTGCCTTTAGCACCGTCATATTGTTTTCCATTGTCTCATTCATCCCAGCCATACTCACATTCAGCTATTCATGCACCAGTTCAATAGCTCTTAGTTGAGGTTAATTTCCATAGTGTGAGTGCTGGGATATGTTTCTATGGTTTGTTATTGTTGCTTATTAATGGAACTGCAAATATTTCCTTTGCATTTGTACCTACCCTCTCGATTGCCTCACAATATTTATTGTTGTATTTTAGAGTGACATTTACTCTGGCCAGCATTAGGTTAATAATGATGATAAGTGTGTTTCCCATTGTGTATGAAAGAAAACATTATTAAATTGTGTTTGGCATAGAGATGACTGCAAAAGGCAACTCTTAAAAGAATTTTGTGGAGAAATGATAAAGCAGGTTTTTGCTATGAGTGCAATATATTAAGAGCACGAATTGATGTGAGAGTAGTCGGTAATATGGTGTTTGAGTGGTTTGAATACGTTAAATATTAATTAATATTTCTTTTGCATAATTAATCTATTTATTTTAGTTTTATTTGGAGCCTTGCCATTTTACTGACTAAAAAAATTGGAAAATTCATATACATACTTACAAACTCGTATATTGACATGATTGTATTTACATTCATGCTTGTAAAATATAAATATGCAATGCATATATCCATAGATATGCATTTTTCCCTATGTTATTTTCGAAAACAAAAATTTTATATGCTTTAAATTCCGTTTGGAATTCGGTTTTCAGTTATTTCACTTTTAATAGATAAAGACAGTAAACCCTCAAGTAATCATGAGAAAGGCTGTGACATTCAATTGGAACCAATCTTGTTAATAAGAGCGGGTCATCCGAATGGTCCTAATTACCTGTATCATCATTAATTTTTTGATAGTAAGGGTAGTTAAATCTATGCTCATGTAAGCTAAGATTATTAAAAATCATGGCAATTCATCAAAATCGTTCAATTACACAAGAAACAGATTTTTCTTTTGCTTCCAATGTAGAATACTAAAAAATTTGTACATACCTTCGAAGTACATAAAGCGTATTTCAACATGACCTTCCGAACTTTGACAATTGATAACAGCCATCTTATTGAAGTATCTGTCAAATTAGTTGTCATATATATATTCCTTTGTGGCTGTAAGGTATTTAAATACATTTAAATATACTTATTTAAAAACCAGTATTCCTTAAGTATGTATATTTGTATATATGAAGTAAAACAACTAAGAAGTTATTTGTTACAGCTTCTTGTAATTTTGCTTTTACGTTTAACACTCAATTCTAGTTTGTACCGCATACTGCTAAGTTCTTATTTGTGAATAATAAAGAATTACTAATTAACAAAAAGTGTCTTTTGTAAAAAGCAAAAGTCATTACAGTGGCGACGAGGATATATATATATAAAAAAAAAGATATGACAACACCGACACAGATAATAGGCAGAGCTCCTAGTTTTGACCATACGCAAAACAACTGGTCGGTTTTCGAAAATAAACTGGAACAGTTCCTAGTGGCAAATGACATTACAAATGTGGCTAAAAAGAAAGCAATTTTGTTAACAGCACTGTGTGAGATGTCGTATATGCTGCTGCAAAATTTGGTGAGTCCTTCAAAACTAGAAGAAAGTACCACTACTTATGCAAGATGCGTGGAACTTATGAGAAAGCACTTCAAGCCACCAACATCAGGTTTTGCAGAAAGATTCAAATTTTATAGTGCATCGAAATCGCCAACGGAGACCATAAATGAATGGGCCGTACGGGTTCGCTCATTGGCAGTGAATTGCGAGTTTGGCACAGATTTACCTACGGCGATTCGTGACAAATTTGTTATGGGGTTGGAGAAAGGTCCAGCCAGGGACAAAATTTTCTTGGAGTCAGTGGAGTGTTCTTTAGACAAGGTAGTTGAAATAGCTAACAATGCCGAATATATGAAACACCAATATGATGAGGTGGAGGTAAAGCAGGAAGATGTCAACTATATAAAGAAAATGCACGGTACTCAAGGCAAGGTCAGTCAAGGGCAAATTAGGGGCGAGTGGATGTGTGCGGTATGCGGTCGAAAAAATCACAGCAGTGACCAATGTAAGTTTAAAAATTATAAATGTCACCAATGCAACCAAAAAGGTCATTTAAAAAATATGTGTAAAATAAAAAGTTGTAACTATTTGGAAGATAATAACATAAATAGTGATTTAAGCTTATTTTCTATTGCAAGTCCACAGGATGGACCTATAAAAATTACTGTAACTATTAACAACAATCCTTTTGATATGGAGTTGGATACTGGGTCAGAAAATAATGTAATTTCTGAACAGACGTATAATGCTACTTTTAATAACTTCCCCTTACGTAGATCGGAGATGCTATTAAAAGCTTACAATGGTACAAAAATAATTCCTGTGGGTGCTTGCGATGTGTTCATGCGGTATGGTAACAAAGAGAAACTCATTCCAATTTTAGTTATTAAAGATGGTGGTCCACCCCTTTTAGGTAGAAAATTTATGAAAGAGTTTGATGTTAAAATTTGTAACATAAATTATGCCTCAAATCAGAAGATGGTAAACGCTTATCCTATTGTGAAAAAATTGGGCAACTTGTTTGATGGTGGTTTGGGACTGTTTAAAATGAATAAGGCAGTGTTAAGGGTAAAAGAGGACGCTATTCCAAAATTTTGTAGACCTAGACCTTTACCATTAGCCATTAAAGATAAAGTTGAAGCAGGCTTAGATGAGTTAGTAAAACTGAACATTTTAAAACCGGTTGAATATAGTGAGTGGGGAACGCCAATTGTACCAATATTAAAAAAAGACGGCAGTGTCAGAATATGCGGTGATTTTAAGGTGACGTTGAACCCATACTTAATGGTAGAAAAATATCCGTTACCCCGAATTGAAGAGATTTTTTCGAAATTGCATGGGGGGGAGGAATTTACTAAACTTGACTTGAGTATGGCGTATCAACAAATAGAGTTAGATGAAGAATCTCGAAAATTTACAACAATATCTACATCCAAAGGTCTTTTTCAGTACAACAGACTCATATATGGATTAGCCTCAGCTCCTGCAATTTTCCAAAGAATAATGGACTCGTTGCTGGCTGCATTAGACGGGGTAGTAGTATTTTTAGATGATATCTTAATAAGTGCACCAAATCGTAAATTGCATAACGAACGGCTTGAACAAGTTTTAAATATTTTAAATGATGCAGGTTTCAAATTGTCTCCAGAAAAATGTGAATTTTTCTGTAAAGAAATTAAATATTTGGGACATGTTATTAATAAAAATGGGTTACACATGAACCCGGAAAAAGTTATCGCTATTTCAAAAATTCCAAACCCAACAAACGTAAAAGAACTTCAAGCGTTCTTAGGGGTAATAAATTTTTATAGAAGATTTTTACCGGATGTATCCACGTTGTTATATCCATTGCATCAGTTGCTTAGAACCGATGCTGAATTTAAATGGACTCAAGATTGTTCCGAGGCAGTAAAGAAGCTTAAGGATCGTTTAGTGGCTCCGAATTGTTTAGCACATTTTAATGCTGATTTCAAAACTAAACTGACGGTAGACGCCAGTCCGGTAGGTGTAGGTGCGGTGCTATCGCAGATTGACGATAAGGGTGAAGAAAGACCAATCGAGTTTGCATCTAGGACTTTGTCCGATACAGAAAAAAGATATTCACAATTAGATCGTGAAGCTGTGTCAATTCTGTTCGGAGTTAAAAAGTTTCACCAGTATCTGTACGGGCGTCAGTTCACATTGGTAACTGATAACAAACCCTTGCATCATATTTTTCAACCCAAAAAAGGAATCCCGGTAATGGCCTCAAATAGATTGCAGCGAATAGCGTTAACCTTGTCCGGTTATCAATTTAATATTTCGCATATTAAATCCAGGAGTAATGTAGCTGACTATTTTTCAAGATATCCAAGGGAATCAGATAGTAAAGGGGATGAAAGTCAGCCGGATTTATATATTAATTACCTAAACGAAATTGACGGTGATAGGAAAATGTTAAATTTTGAAACTATACGTTCAGAAACTGAAAAGGACAACATTTTGAAAAGAGTTCGGGAATATGTACATTCCGGTTGGCCTGCAAGGTGTTCGGAAGCCGAGTTACTTCCATTTTTTTTAAAACGAAGCGAAATATCTATAGAATCAAGCTGTTTATTTTGGGGCTATAGGGTGGTCATACCCCAAAAGTTAAGAAGCGAGGTTGTTAACTTTTTACATGCATCACACATGGGCATCGGGAAAATGAAAGCTATGGCTAGAGAGTGTTGTTGGTGGCCAAGTCAAAGTAAAGACTTGGAAGAAATTGTAAAGGCTTGCGACGCATGTTTAAAAACACGACCAAATCCACCTCAGCAAGAGTTAATTCCGTGGCCTAGAACAGAAGAAGTTTGGTCAAGATTGCACATAGATTTTTTTGGTCCGTTTTTAAAACGCTGGTGCCTTGTAGTGGTGGACAGTACCAGTAAGTGGATTGAGTGTATTGAGATGGGAACCAACACAACGAGTCGCGCTGTTATCAATGTTTTAAGAGAAATGTTTGCCCGTTTTGGGTTACCAAAATGTATTGTCTCGGATAACGGCACATCGTTTGTGTCCAATGATTTTAAGAACTTCTTAAAGATTAACGGTATTGAACACGTCACAACACCTGTAGGCCATCCAGCAACTAATGGGCAAGCTGAAAACTCAGTAAAAACTCTTAAAAATGCCCTTAAAAGAAGTTTAAATAATGTACCAATAACGGAATTTCATAGTGTTCTATGTAGATTTTTATTTGATTACAGAAACACAGTACATTACAGTACTGGTGTTTCCCCGGCTCAATTAATGTTTAATAGGCCCCAATTGAGAACAAGACTCGATTTGATAAACCCAAATCGGGGGGTAGTCAAAGTAAACCGAAGTCAAATTGAATTAAATGCTAAAATTCAACAAGAAAATCAAACAAAATTTTTTAAGGGTAATAAAAAAAACGTTTTTAATGAAAATGATAGAGTTGTCTGTAGAAATTATTCAATACCTGGAAAAGTTTCATGGATTAGAGGCTCGATTGATAAAAAGCTGGGTAAGCAAACGTATTTAGTTAAAACAAATGATAATAAAATATGGAAAAGACATGCTAACCAAATTGTCTTATGCACAGATCCTATAGATAAAGAAACCGAAATTCCAACAACTTTATCAGATTCATTGCAAGAAATTACACCACGTATCCAACAAAATATCGAAGATCAAGAAAGTATAAATAATAAATTTCAAAGTCCAAATAAAGAGGTTCAAAATGAAAAGAATAAAGTTCAAAATGTAGAAGAAAATGAAAATAATAAAAATACAATTGAAACACCAAATCAAATTGTAAAATATAATTTAAGAGAAAGAAAACCAAAAAATGTATCAATTTGAATATGACATATGTAAAAAAGAACGGGTTGTAATATTTTTTCTGCTGTTTATATGTATTTTATAAGTCCAGTTATAATTATGAATTTCGCAGAAGAAAAAAATTATGAAGGGGGTAATTGTAAGGTATTTAAATACATTTAAATATACTTATTTAAAAACCAGTATTCCTTAAGTATGTATATTTGTATATATGAAGTAAAACAACTAAGAAGTTATTTGTTACAGCTTCTTGTAATTTTGCTTTTACGTTTAACACTCAATTCTAGTTTGTACCGCATACTGCTAAGTTCTTATTTGTGAATAATAAAGAATTACTAATTAACAAAAAGTGTCTTTTGTAAAAAGCAAAAGTCATTACAGTGGCAAATCACCATAATAAAATTGTTTAATAAAAATGGGTGTACTGTTCGGGCAACGTACTGCCCGATATTTCATCGAAAAAATATCTTCACTGATGAGACCCATTTCGGCATGAAGTGGTGCATGACCAAACAAAATTGCCGAATTTAGAACGATACCAATCCACATGAGATCCAAAGTCCCTGTTTGGTGTGCATTTTGGTTCTGGCGGTTTCATCGGTTCTTAATTCTTTGAGAATGACATATATCCGCGCCATGTGTTTCTTAATCAATTACTTGGGATTTATAGGTCTCAGACATATCTTTTTTTTGGATAACATAAATAAATAAAAATGTCATCATTATTATTGCTTTAACCTAAAAGATGGAATAAACATGCCTTCAACTTATCGTTCAGTTAAGGTTTTAGTAAAATTGTAAAGAAAGAACACTTTTTAAAAGTCAGACAAAATCGTACTTTTAACTAACAGCAAGTTGTAGCAATTGGCCTTAGTAATTAAATGCAATTTTTGCATTATCTATTAGCGAACTCTTCTTTTTAAGGGAGTTTTGCAGCCAACGGACAAAAACCTGCTCGACGGTCAGCTTATGGGAACTTTTACTTTGTAAACGCACACATACATCCATACATACATACATATGTACATATATTAATCCTATTGCATTTTTTCAACATAAAAAATTGCATCTGTACATACCTATATAAACACATACATACAAATTCATATATATGTACATACATATAATGCAAATATTTTATTGAAAAGAGCTTAGGCCAAAAAAATTTATCTACATAATTGTCACCATGTTGCTCTTTGCTTCTGCAATATTTTTTCTGAATCAACTCGTCATGTCATTGGTTCACATAAACATTTTAAAATTCAGAAGGAAAAAGCAACAAAAATGCTCTTTGGGTTAACAAACATTAGAAGTAAAGTACTAATTCGCCCCCATATGCAAAGAATGTCACAAGAAAAACTGAATCGAAAACGCACAGAGTCACAAATGCATATGTATTGAATAACCGATTCAAAGAGCAAGGAGTAAGTTGATTTCAAAATGAGAAGTAGTAAAGAGAGAGTGAGAAAGTTATATTAAGGAGACAAATTAAATGACATATTTTGTTGTAGTTGCTGGCAAGCAATCAATGTTAGACAAAAATAAAGCAACAAACAGCAAAATGAAAACTATAATGGTAATGCAGTCTGAAAATGGAACACAACAAAAATAAAAGCAATTGAAACCTCCAGTGCATGCATACACATGGGACTACATACAGTCTTACAAACACACATGCACACAAGTCACACTCAATTCCGGAAGCAGCAGAATTCAGGAGTCGTATGCGGAATATTGGTATAAAAAATGTATGTGTGCTGATGCCTATTTGGTACTAAAATGTTGTTGAGGTGGATAAAGACGACAATTTCAAAAATTGCCATTTCATTCATGTACACAATACAGAACATGCACTTTCCTACAAACAAAGAGGGCTGGGTGTTGGTCGTGCTTCAAGCATGTTTGTTGAGATTTTGTACTTGTATTGGTTACAGTATGGCTACATAAGAGCAGCTACGAATTTACATACAAGTGTACCCACATAGTACCTAACATACAAATGCGTATGTATTGGGATTATTCAATGCTTTAACTCTGTCACACGCAAACACATCAAGTTGGGGACAAACGAGCGACAACTTTGGTAAAGCTTAAATAAACGAAGTTTTTTTTCTGCTCTGTTTGGGAGACCAAAAAGAGTAACTAATTTCGTAACACAAGAGAGTAAAATTCATGTGGAAAGTATAATAGAGAGTGCTTGATATAAATTTTCTTGTGCGCAATTCCCCCACCTTGAGGCAAGAGCTTGTATTTCCATATATATGGCTAAATACGTATGTATGTATGTACATTATGAAGAGTTGTGGCAAAGTTTTGCTGTAGCAGCAGTCAGAAGCAGCAGCAACAGCAGCAGCCTCAGTATCACTAGTAAAATTAAACGACACAAATGAAACGGTCACCAACAGAAAAAAAAAATATGTTCTTCGTAGTCGTCGCCATAGTTGATGTTGCTTATGTTGGCATTGTTGTTGCCAGTAGTCTGTCGCATGTCAACCGTATATGGTTATAAGGTCCAGTGAGCTTTAGGAGTATATGGAAACACACTTACTTACTAATGCGAGTGTAGGTATATAAAAGTTGACAATGAATGAGTGAATAAGAAAATATCAATTTATATGCTGACTAAGCTGTCTCCTCCTAAGGTTGAATAAGGAAAGCAGTTGTACATTTTAGTTACATGTGTTTACATTTGTACTGCTATATACATACTTACGTATATGTATATATACTTCTTATATGGATTTAAAGAGAAAATACATACATAAAACTTATAAGTAAATACATATTCCTGCTATACGCACATGAATACAAATATTAGTATATATGTATATAAATAAGTATATAAAAATGTGTGCATGCATGTGCATGTGGTACCAAAAAAATTTGTGTCGTCCCCTTTTTTCCTGCAATTGCTTGTAAACTGCAAAAGTGTACATTAAATTGTGATAATAAAAACAACAAGAATCCATTTAGAAAATGCTTTGCGTTCTGGGGTTTCTTAAAGCGTTTTATAAAAATCTTAATGCAGTTTGTAACTTTCAAAATGAACTAAAATGTTTCTAATTTAACTTATGAGTTCCTACATCTTTATGTAACACATAAATTTTAATGCACGCATGAAAAGGTACTATATGCTCATACATGAAATGAATTTATTAAATTAAACAAAATTTATTTTTGGGATATTCTCTTGAACACTAAATTTTAATTAAATTCTGATATTTGATTAGTTAATAATTTAAAAATATGAAAAACGGTTATTCCTAAAGGCCATCCCTCCTACATCCCGCTAAAGACACCATTTTAATTTTGAAAATGCAATAACTTTTGTATGAATAAAGCGATTCTCACGTGATAAGCGGTGCAGTGATGCAGTTTTACGAATCCTATAAACAGTCTAAAGCACCAATTTATCAGGTATATAATTTCGGAATTTTTTTTTAATAAATTTACTTTTTAAAAATTTGTTTCCTTAACGATATCTCACGAAAGCATTCACCGATTTTGAACCGGTTGGCGACGGAAGTGGCTTTTCAATGTCAAGAGGTGATTAGTTTGTGTAACCGATTGATAAACAAATTTTAGGTTTTTTTAATATCTCGAAATCTATCGGCTCTAAGCGATTCCAATTCACAAAAAATCTAAGTTTAATAGAACTGCTTAAAGCGTTGGTTCGTTTGGGTCCAGCCTTTAAATAATTATAAGGGGGTCACATACTTATCTACACACACACACACACACATACACACACTGACATATGTACAGGCCCTCTGTCAGGAGTAGTCAGGAGAGGTGCCTAAAAACCCAAAACTTCAAGATTTGGGCCAAATTACTGCATTCGATACCGATCGAAATTTCAATACAATTTAAATGGAAATTTCGATCAATATCGAATGCCGTAATATGGCATCCTGACGAAAACCAGTAACTTGCCGATTTTTCTTTTCTATTTTTCAATTTTCGTAGTGTGAAGTTAAAAAGAATAATGCCAATCATTTAGGGATTATTAGCTACTTCTACTGCTGAGTTAAGAGGGGTTTCTTTAGAATTTAGGCAAATACTTGACAACTGTGAATGTACCTTTAGATTATGGATGCAAAAGTATAAGTTTTCGAATAGGTTTTGTGTTTGAGAACATCTCGTTTCTACTTACTTCAAATACGTTTTCAATATTATATTTCTTTCCATTATTTGGCTTAGCAATTAATTACATATGTATGTATATAATTCACTTCATTTTATATCATTTAAAAGGCTATAAAAATCTCACACTTTCCGCAGGTTAGAGGCGGTGTTTTTTTATAAAAAAATTAAAACTGTCCGATAAAAGATCACATGTGAACTTCATTACAAAAGTCCTCATCATTTATAACTTTTAGGCAGCACTTATATAATTATTTTACTCGAAATGTTTTTCAAAGCCAAACAAAACTACTTAATGACTTTTTAATAATAAAATAAAAGGAAAAGAATTGTTGTAAATCATAGACAACATTAAAGAAATGATTAAAGAAATGATACATATTATTGACATCCAGCAATCATTATTAAAAGAATAAAATCTAGAGATGTTTTTTTCTCAGTTGAAATATTGATTTCAAAAGGAATGATTAATGATTTTGAACTAAAATAAAAAGTAGAGAAAGATCATAATAATAAACAATTAAACAGAAACTTTAAAAATATAAAACGACTTTTCTACTGATTAATGAATTTTGGCAAGAATTGCCTGTAAATGAAATTAAATAAAATGACAACTATTTTCATACTTTTTTGTATTGATTTGAGATTTTGGTGTTAATTTAAATTTTTTTTTAAATTTATTTCATTATATTTAACCATAAATTATTGGTTATGCTTATGTCGTCAAATATTTGATAGATGTGAAAGTGGCTTAAAAGTGCAATATTTAGAATATATTTTGCAATCATCAAGCTGTAAGAATGGATCAGTACTGATTTCCAGGGCACTGCCACATTTCATCAGCATTAGATTTTCAGTTTTTCCACTATTCACGGTGCTACTTTTAACGGTGTTACCCTGATGGCTATTCTTCCATACATTCCACTTTCTCTTCGCAAATAGTGACATTTTGCACATATTTTTCTATTATTAAATTTAAAATCTTATCACTTCTTCAATAGCTTAAAAATTTCAAAATAACCATAAACTTGCAGATAATATTTAAGCCAGGCGTTTAACGGGTTGAAGCACTCAAATATATAACAAGTATCTACGACCACTACACACATGCCGTTACATATACAATTTATGGTTGCAAGGTTGTCTGTTTATTTATTCAGTTTTTTGTTGTTCATAGTTGTTGTATGCTGCATGCCACTTAATTGGAAAATAAATTTGTGTACAATAAAGGAATATTCTTTATTGGGCTTTTCAAGAGATGAACTACCACATACAGGCAAATACTACTACTGACTTGTTTTTAATTTCAGTTCATTTTCCCCAGTCATAGTTTTCCATATTTTTGTTTTATCTTAAAGTTATTTTTTTGTTCTGTACGATTTTATTGATTTTTCTTTTGTTTTCTCTGGCTGCTATTTCTTATGCTTCTGTTTTTTTCCCAACTAAAAGCTGTAAATTATTTTTGGGGGTTTTCTGATTTCTTTATGAAAGTGTTTCTGTACTACAACGCAGACAAAATGTGCCGTCGGCCATTGGCGTAATTTTTCGTAGCTCTTTTTTTTGTTGGTATTATTGAGGCAGATACATTTTTGGTTGAACTATTAACTAAGTTGTTGAACTTGTGGTTTATTAAAGGAAAAACATTGGAACTTTAATTTGGAATTATATAGGTATTCACTGAATTTTGACTAACTTTGAAGCACATACAATTTTGACTGGCACAATTTACAAAACTAAAAATAATTATCCGCAGCTGTTATCCCCAGAATTATCCTCTGCTATCATGAGTTCGACTCTGTGATAGCAGAATAATAGCATCCTCTCGATATTATCCCCTCCTTTCTAGTTTCGACGCAATTACTACTGAGTGATAATCCAACTAAATTAAACACAAAATTTTAATGCCCTGTTTTTCCCAAGTGACAAGCTTCCGCTTTTTTTAATGAGTTATACTTTTTATAATATCTTGCACTTTTTATAATGACTTGCACTTTTTTATAATGACTTGCACTTTTTATGATGACTTGCACTTTTTGTAATGACTTGCATTTTTTATGATGACTTGCACTTTTTATAATGACTTGCACTTTTTATGGTGACTTGCACTTTTTATGATGACTTGCATTTTTTATAATGACTTGCACTTTTTGTGATGATTTGTACTTTTTATGACGATTTGCACTTTTTATGACGACTTGGAATTTTTATGATGACTTGCACTTTTTATGATGACTTGCACTTTTTATAATGACTTGCACTTTTTATGGTGACTTGCATTTTTTATGATGACTTGAATTTTTTATAATGACTTGCATTTTTTATAATGACTTTCACTTTTTATAATGACTTTCACTTTTTATGATGACTTGCACTTTTTGTAATGACTTGCATTTTTTATAATGACTTGCACTTTTTATGATGAATGCACTTTTTATAATGACTTGCACTTTTTATGATGACTTGCACTTTTTATAATGACTTGCACTTTTTATGATGACTTGCACTTTTTATGATACTTGCACTTTTTATGATGACTTGCACTTTTTATAATGACTTGAATTTTTTATAATGACTTGCATTTTTTATGATGACTTGAATTTTTTCTAATGACTTGCATTTTTTATAATGACTTGCACTTTTTATAATGACTTTCACTTTTTATGATGACTTGCATTTTTTATAATGACTTGCACTTTTTATAATGACTTTCACTTTTTATGATGACTTGCACTTTTTGTAATGACTTGCATTTTTTATAATGACTTGCACTTTTTATAATGACTTGCACTTTTTATGATGACTTGCACTTTTTATGATGAATGCACTTTTTATAATGACTTGCACTTTTTATGATGACTTGCACTTTTTATAATGACTTGCACTTTTTATGATGACTTGCACTTTTTATGATGACTTGCACTTTTTATAATGACTTGCACTTTTTATGATGACTTGCACTTTTTATAATGACTTGCACTTTTTATGATGACTTGCACTTTTTATGATACTTGCACTTTTTATGATGACTTGCACTTTTTATAATGACTTGAATTTTTTATAATGACTTGCATTTTTTATGATGACTTGAATTTTTTCTAATGACTTGCATTTTTTATAATGACTTGCACTTTTTATAATGACTTGCATTTTTTATGATGACTTGAATTTTTTATAATGACTTGCATTTTTTATAATGACTTTCACTTTTTATAATGACTTTCACTTTTTATGATGACTTGCACTTTTTGTAATGACTTGCATTTTTTATAATGACTTGCACTTTTTATGATGAATGCACTTTTTATAATGACTTGCACTTTTTATGATGACTTGCACTTTTTATAATGACTTGCACTTTTTATGATGACTTGCACTTTTTATGATACTTGCACTTTTTATGATGACTTGCACTTTTTATAATGACTTGCACTTTTTATGGTGACTTGCATTTTTTATGATGACTTGAATTTTTTCTAATGACTTGCATTTTTTATAATGACTTGCACTTTTTATAATGACTTTCACTTTTTATGATGACTTGCACTTTTTGTAATGACTTGCATTTTTTATAATGACTTGCACTTTTTATAATGACTTGCACTTTTTATGATGACTTGCACTTTTTGTAATGACTTGCATTTTTTATGATGACTTGCACTTTTTATAATGACTTGCACTTTTTATGGTGACTTGCATTTTTTATGATGACTTGCACTTTTTTATAATGACTTGCACTTTTTATGGTGACATGCACTTTTTATAATGACTTGCACTTTTAATGATGACTTTCACTCTTTATAATGACTTGCAATTTTTATGACGACTTGCACTTTTTGTAATGATTTTCAGTTTTTATAATGACTTGCTCTTTTTATAGTGACTAATTTTTTTCCTTTCTAATATAATGAATTTGAAACCTGTCAGTTACCTTTTCATGCTCAAACCGCTGAACCGATTTAGATGAAATTTGTCATAGAGATATTTTAAGATTCAAGTAATAACATAGGGTGGTTTCGGTTTTTGAAGAGTTCAAAGGTGCATGAAGACTTGTATGGATAAATGAAATTAGATATTAAATAACTTATTCATAAATGTATTTATAATAATCTAGATGAATTCTCAAATTTCATTTCATAATTTTGGGCAATCTGTATGTTTTTACAACTCATAGATTGTAAATATCAATAATATATAAAATATTTTTTTGGTATTACCGCAAAAACTATTCCTTTACTCCAATTTTACTGATTAATTAATTATTATCAATATGATCAGTAAAATTGCGCTTAAATTACAAAAACATATTCAGCCGGTAGTGAAGGATCTATTGATAACAACTTTTTGTGTGGTCTGTTAATCCCTGTTTAGGCCATTCATGTCAGCTGCTTAAGATGCAAAAACACAAAAAAATCTAAAACAACAGAATTTTTTTGTAGTTCACAATGAAACTACCTGGCAGACCTTCTGACTGCTAAACAACAATAGACTGCAAAAATTAAGTATTGAAATTTACTTAAATTTTAGAGAAGACCGATAATTTGATGACCTCGCTTTTCTTTAATTCTTATTAACAAAGTAATTTTCCTTTTGCTCAAGACAAAACATTTTGTCGCTTAAAATGTTTCATTATTTTGTTTATGATCTGCTCTAATTATTTTCTAAAGCCATTTAAATAATCCTTTAGCTTATGGCTGAGGAAATTTAAGTCTGCTTTCCGTGTTCCAGAGGCCATGTACTATATTTTATGGCCGCTAAGATTTGTTGTACCTGGTGTACACATTTTGTTTTTATTATTTTACAACCCACCATTTATGAACTTTATACGCCATCATTATTTTCCTGCTGTTGTTTTTCGTGTGTCCTTTCGCATGTTGTGAGTGTATGTGTTTTATTATTTTTGTTTCACCAGCCAAAAGGGTTAAATTTCATTTGATCTATTTCAGCTTGTTTGTTTGCTTTTGTATTGTTTGTTGTGCTCTAGTTTTGAAATGAGATCAGTTTTATTTAAATGATTTTAATGTCTTCTTTATTATTCATAATTTCTTTGGATGCGCGGTTTGTGTGTTTGTCTGTATAGTATATGACTGGCTTGAATGTCACATGTATTTTTTGTTACCTGTTCAGTCATTTGGGTTTCGTTTTAGTTTTCATTCAAGGAATTTGTCATAAACTGTACAATATTTTCTTTTGTTTATTAAAACAATAAAAGTAGTTTTGGGAATTCGGTTCGAAGGTAACACACATTTGCATAAAAATACTTTCTATACTCGTATTTAGTACACCTATACATCCAAGCGTTTTTACTTGCAAACATTAAAGCGAATTGACTAACATAGAAATTTGTTATTGAAAATACTATAGAAATTGGTTTTTTGGAAATATTTTAAAGAGACATATTTAAGGCATTCTGTTTATATACAGAGTTTTAGATTGTCTTGAGTAGTTGGCATGACGGCCTCATCCCAGTCCCAAGTTCACCTGTATGTCGTTTGGAAAAACTCACCGCAAGCCAAATCTGCTGAATACGCTGACTAAGGCATGATGACGTTGTTATTTTTTGGCCAAAAATTAAGATTTTTTTTTAATTCTAAAATAAAAAAATTCATGACATGCGCCAAGCATTATGCCAACATTCTTACCAATTTCTGTAATAGTGATTCCAGGATTCTTCATAATAATTTTCTTCACTTTCTTAACATTTTGATTAGATGCTGATGTTCTGAATCGGCCAGGGTATGCGTCGACCTTCCTGGAAAAGCTTGTACTATTTTAAAAATTCTTCTTATTCAGAGTACAATCACTGTATACCGAAATTTTAATTTTTTTTTGTATTAAGTAGGCAGGACTCAGGGGATGACTCAGGTGTTGGATCAGGAATCAGGTGATGACCCTGTATATGCGGTGCATTGCGCCGAAACTAAGAAATGAGGGGATAATATTGAGAAGACAGATGAAGAAAGACGAAAAGATAAAGAATTTCTTGAGACTATTTTAACTTTTTTACATCGGTGGTTAATTTTTGCTACAGGTCCGGCGAAGGGGGCGCTGTTACCCTGCTCTTAGTACATGATAGCGTCAACCGCTGCCGATTATGTTCAGTGGCCAGTTCTATGCCTTCGCCAATGAAATAAGCCAAAAACTGCACAACCACAACCAAATGGTTATCAGAAGCATTTGACACCATATGCATTATTGAGTGCTGTATCAAACTCGAGACTTTCGCCTTCATAGTCACGTTTAAAGTACTTCACACAAAAGCACCCTCAAATTATTATTCCTATGAAAAAAATTAAGTTTATCACTTAACACAATTCGTTGATAATATGAACTTCGTGAACAGATTAATAATTATTTTATTTTTTCAAAGCAAATTTCTGAAAATTGGAGGCATAGTTACGGCGATAAACGGTTCACGATGGCTTGTCAAAAAATCTGCACAGTTTGACATTCTCAGCAGTCCATCCATATGTAGTTATCGATATCAATAGTTCTCGTGCAGCTAAAAAAAACACCCGATACAAAGCAGTTAATACGATTTTTTGCACAAAATTTAATGGAAATTCTTTTTTATCGCCAGTAGAAAATCGCCGAACACGAAAAGCGCTTCCTAATTATTATATCTCGCGCAAGCAATCAAAATAGCTGAAACTGTGAACAAGTGTTTGATACTTCACCTAATTTTTTTAAACAGGCCTCGTATCTCTCATAGTGTTTCATTGGAGCGGTAGTGAATCTTCATTATCATCTATTCTTGCATTTTAATCCTCCGAGTTTAAATTAACAATTCCCATATTGTATTGAATTTTTTTTCCTTTTTAAAGCAGGACACAAGTGGGTGCCATTATTACCACCTTGTGGTAAAAATAAATTAAAATCTAATTGTAAATGTTTGTTCAATATAAACACGCTAATTATGCGGTCGATATGAAAACAGTGGGTGCTCCTCAGAAACACAAAATAAATCTCCGAAATCTTCTTATGGCGAAATCCTGTAACAATTCCATGATTTTCATACCACAAAAAGAAAAAGATAAGATGTCCCTCCTACATTTGGTGTTACTCCCTGCATGAAATTCCCGGGAAAACAGGAGAAAATTTCATTTTCAAAAGAAAAGCGTCGTGCAGTCTTTTCTCGAGTTTATTCAATTATCAATAGTGTGATTTTACAATCACTTGCTGTGCTTGTTGTCAAAATGCATTAAAATGTCCTGTTTGTAGGTGTGTAAATGCTCTTTTTCATTTCTTGTTTTTTTGTTCATTTTTATGCCATTATTTTCGATGCCATTAGTTTTTGTCCTGTCAATATTATGCCTTTTGGATTTATCGCATTTGCTTGTTTTTTTCTTTGTTTCTTTTTTTTGTAATTGTTTCTTTTCCATATTTTATTGTTATCTAATTAGTCGCATGTCATAGTGTTGTCCTTTTGTATTTATTATTGTTGTCCTTTTGTTAGAAAATTTTGTATTATTTAATTCTGATCTTAAGTATAAACCAGCAGATATTCCTTTTGTTTGAAACTCTCTCACACTTGTGACAAGTTGAGCATGAGGATTTCAATTTCTTTTTGTCATTTGGATTTGTCCGGGCTGTCAACGCCTTTATGTAGTTTTTGTAAATTTATGATACTGTTTTACTTGGCTGTAATTGTTTTCTTTTTTTTCAGGATAATCTTTTTGTTTAAAATGGGTTTTTGATTTATTGTTAATTTATCGGAATGTGATTCTTGTTATTAAATTATGATTATTATTAATTGTATTTGTGATCTTTATCGAGAGAGATCAAATATGATCATATTTGAAAACAGATTTGTAATATTTCTAAGGGAGAAAGTAGAATGTTTTTTTTAATATTTTTATATTGAATTCTGCCACTAAAAAATTTAACTGGCATCATATTATTTTTAAAGGAATTTAAGTATCAGGTGCTTTTTTTTAGCTGCATGAGAACTATCGATAACTATAGCTTGACAGTTGAGAATGTCAAACTGTGTTGATATTTTCATTCAAAAAGGATTGACAAGCCATGGTGAATCCAAATGAATGCTTGCAATTTGTAGAAATTTGAATTGAAAAAATTATGTATAATATTATTTTTACAAAATAAAATTAAATAAAAAAAAAATAAAATTAAATAAAATGAAATAATAGTAAATCTTTTCGCGAAGTTCAAGGAAATCTATTATCAAAGAATTTGCTTGAGTGATGAATGCAAATTTTTCATGGTTAAAGTTCTCAGTCACACTAGTGAATATTTGCAGCGAAAACAATCCTCAAGTCCTTAAAGAATCGTCTTTATATCCATTCAAATTGACAGTTTACATAATGGCGGCATCAGCGGTCCTCATTTCTTTCGAAATGAACAAGGAACTGCTGTTTCAGTGAATGACGACTCCTATGAATCTAAGATGAGTGAAAATTTTTTCCCAAAAATTAAGCGAAGTAAACTTTAGCGACGTTTGATCCCATGCGATGCGTTACAACTTGCCATGCAAGATAATTATATAACCAGAAATAGTTCTGTTCCGTGGCTCCCCATTCGTGCGATATAATCCCTGTGGACAATTTTTATAGGGCTACGACGAATAAGTTTTGAAATCCAATATTCAAGTCACTATTAACGTTACATGGCCAGATATATTGAAAAAAGTGTTATTGATCGAGTGGACCGGCCATATGCCGGAACTATTATTACCAATTTAAATTTTCCTGCAGCTAAAAAACATCCTATAATAATTTAGTATCACTAATAATAAACATTTTTTATTTTAACGAATAATATTTCACATTTAAACCAAACTCAGGGGACAAATTACGGCATTCGATATCTATCGAAATTTCCATTTAAAATGTATAGAAAATTCGATAGATATCGAAGGCGGTATTCTTTTCGTGCAAAATGTTTGTAAAATTTTATTTTTAAAATTTTCTTTGAAAAGACCAAATTATTCACCTGGTCACGTAATCGCGAATGGATTGCATTTCCTATATTCGTGTAAGCCACATGCCCGAAATTACATTCAAATATTAACTTAGTTGAATTTAAATATCACAATTAACAAAAAGCCTCCTAATTATTTAAATTAGATATTTAGTTTATCCTTAACATCGTCACCGTTTTAATCACATAATTGCCACAACAAATCCGATACCTTTTAATGAGTTATGGCGATTTCTTAAAATACTTCTCGTAAGGCATTGTGGGTAAAATCTTGTTAAGTCCTGACTTTGCACTCTCAGCAACATTATTATTCAGATGCGGTTCGATTTCATCACGTAAAACCTGCCAATTTTGATCGATGGTGGCGGCAAAAGATTCCATAAAAATTTCTTCTCCATTAAACAAAGTGGAATTAGCAAAAGAGGTTGACAGGCTTAATGTAAAAATTAAAATTAACTTGAAAGAAAATTAAATTATTCTAAAATAAATACCTATTAATTTCCAATGTCGGCTTCAGCTTATCCACTTTCAAATATATCCTGCCGTCTTTTGTGTACGGCAGACATTTCGCCACCATGCGTGTGGTAACATTTTTAATGTTAATTGTCAAGTCGGTGTCACCGGCCACAGTGAAAACTAATAGTTTACCTTTGACACGACAATGAGCTTTAACGATTAATTCCGGCGAAAACATGGTGAAAAGCACACGCATTGGCTTGGTAACGTCCTTGGAGAAGCCCTTCACACTTAAACATTTAACTTTGGGAAATTTGTGCAAGACCACATTTTCCATAAATAATTGTAGATTGAAATTTTCATTCGAATTGCCATTGATGGTTATATTGCCCAAGTGCATGGGATCAAAAGTGGGCACTTGCAATTCTTCGATGCCGTCGCCGTACATTTCAAAGAACTTGTCAACCTGTTGCATGTGACATGGTTCATCCTCAAACGAGCAAGTTTGCAAAAATGCTAGAAAATCAGATTTGAAAAATGTTTCTTTCGGCTGCAAATAAAAGAAAAAAAAAACTTACGCAATTCAAAGCTGCCAGTGAGTGACAATGAAGCAGCGATTACAATTGTGATTAGAATGAGTCGCACGTTTGTCGTCAACATCTTGAAGTTGAGATTAATTTTGTTGTGCTTTTTTTAGTTGCGACTGGTTTTTATAAGAATTTGTGTTAAATGTGTTAGTTTTAATTGTTACAAAGTTTATTGATTGCATTGAGCTTGTATTTACATAAGATAAATACACCAGACTAGATTATAGTTGGAGAAATTATACTACACTTGGAGAAATATGCATTAAAAGCTATTGAAAAAAACTCATGTTTTCTTTTGCATCATCAAATTCTTTTCATTGCTGCCTCGGAATATTCTACGATCATGATTTAAGTTTATAAAAATTACATATTCTGTACTAATCACGGCAGCATTATTTTTTTCTGTGTATTTTTAATGTAATTTATTAATACGACAACAATTCGCAATGAACTTGATTTTTATTTTCATTAATTTTTTTGTTTTTTTGTTTTTGCTTGTTTAATTATTTTGCTACAAAGTGTTTCTCAGGCGCAGAGTTTATTATTATGTTTGTAACAGGAACCTTAAATTTGTGATTCTGTGAAGAGCGAATATAATGGAAATCGTATGGATTTTAGAATCAAATAAACTTTAGAACGATATAAATTTGAATGCGATTCAATGTGTTAAGAAGGTGTTACAAATAGCCAACGAAAGCCAACTATTAAACTCTGTACGAAATGCAAAGAAAAATTAAAAAACAAATAAATAGCGATATTTGACTATTGGCATTGACGGCGATCGTTTCTTCCAGTTTGTAAAATTAATTCTTTAAAATCAAGAAATTATATATTAAATATTTCAAAGCAATTTGCATTTGCCTCGATAATGATATTCACCAAGTACGAGGATTATTGCATATGTAGCAGGAAAGGGTTTTATTTCTACTTAAAGTCCAACGTCTTTATAGTTTTTTTTTTGTTCTCTTTGAAAAAGTAGATTTCTAGGGGCTCTCAAAACAGGCATTTGATTCAAATTAGCATTGTGTGTTATAATTAGAAATTCATATTTTACAAGACAATGCCCTGCAAGGAAATATAAGAATACGGCAAACGGTTACTAGTACACACACCAGAGATCTCAGAAATGTACAACAAAATTTAATGGACACCTTTAGTACAATGTACACCTTGAATACACTATAGACATTGTCTTTCTTTCTTTCATTGTGTACACCTTCTACTTGTGTATAACTATGAGTGTACTCGTGTATATCTCGTGTACATGCTTTTTTAATTTGAAATGGTTCGATTGTATAATATTTTCAGTGTTTGCTTTTACTGCGCACACACACATTAGTTTTATCAAGTTACAAAACAAATACAATGTTATCATCTCCGCAAATGTGCATACGTACATAAAGTTAATTCAATGTTTTCAATGTCTTCAATGTATACACTTGAGGTATGATGCACAGTCTTGTACACTCAAAATTTATTTGTGTATAAAGTGAGGCATGCATACAGTTTTCAAATGTCATGTTTTTCAATGTCGTTGATATAGACTTGTGTGTGCACAGGATAAAATATGTACACTATTTCGAACTCTGGTACACACTATCCTGCTTGCCTGTGATGGTACAAACTTCCATAGTGCGTTGTAAGGTTATATTGCATCAGTTTCACAGAAAAATTTAAAATGTAAGAAATCCTAATGTTTATAATTTCAGATAGATTCTTTAAAATTCCATGAATTTTGATATGAACAAAATTTTTGTCAATCGATTATAGGCTGCTCATAGATCGGTTTAATAATTATTTGTCGTAGTTGCTACGAAGCTGAGGCGACCCACAATCATGTAACTCATTGCGCAGATAGCATATCCATATCTAAGTATTCGTTCAGTTAAAAGACCTGCCGTTCTCAGGCACGTCACGCAATATCATTTTCCTGTCTTAGAATGGTATACATTTTTGTGGGCCATCTAAACTTTTGGTATCATTTGATTGAATGAAATTCAGCTATTGTATAGTAAAGGGTAGGCAAATTTGAGATTAGGAAGTAAATTGACTTCAAAACACATTTTTTTCTGACAAATTCAGTTTTATTGACGCCAATGTAAAGTACAGATATGGGAATTAATATTGAAATATGATCTCTGGCAACTGTTCATCTCTAGCACTTTGGCAGCCGTCCGCTTTATTCACAAAATTTTGAACCACATTTTGCAAAACAAAACTTTGCTTATCTCGTCAATGCAGCGCCAAATTTTATCTTTCAGAGCGTCAGTTGCTTCTAAACCGGATCTATAATATGACCCCAGAAAAAATAATTCAACGGCGTTAAATCACTAGAAGCAGACGCGGTCAATTGACATCGCTAAATCGAGAAATTATGCGGCTGGGAAATTTCTCATGCAGTAACTGAATTGTTTGGCCGGCCGAGTGGCTTGTGGCGCGATTTTGCTGAAACTGAAGATCACTGATGTCAACATTTGCCAATTGTGGCCACGAAAAATCGGTTATCGTGGTTTGGTGAGTGGAGTATTCACCATGACGGGCTTTCCTTGCTCATTTTCGAAAAAACACAGGCCGATGATGTCATCTGGTCACAAACCACACAATACGGTCACTTTCTTTAAATGTAAATATTCAAGGGCTCTTTGTGGATTTTGTGAGCTGTATAACCGCCTAATTGAAAATGGGCATCATCACAAAAGATGATTTTCTTGCAAAATGTGGTGCTTTCGTTCAGTTTTCAAAACAGTGCATTCACAAACATTCGACACAAACAATGGTGAACCAGCCCTCGATGGTTAAAATATCCCAACTCTTGACTTAATAAATGTCAAGAGATGACAGTTAAGTTCTTGACATATTTTCATTGCACAGCCAATTTACTTCCTAACCTCAAATTTGCCCACCCGTTATACATCAAGTTTTTCTTAGTTTTCTATTTTCATTTAGATACAACACACACACACTTACATCGGTATTTTCTCTTTCATTAAAATTAAGGAAATTTTCTGTCTGCAATGGCTCCCAAGAATTTAAGTGAAGCCTAATAATAGATGACAGGTAACGGACTCCGATTTGTTTTGAAATAAAAAACGTCAAAGAATTTCATTGCAATCATAAAACGTGTTTGATATTGCGTGGATTTGTCAGATTTTATATTAAGAAGTTATTTTATAATCAGACTGCAGTTCGTGCGATCAACCGAGACCTTTTTTTTTATCTTGGACCAGCACTCAGGGGATGACCTATATATATGCAATGCATTGCGCCGGAACTGAAAACGAGGGGATAGTATTGAGGGGACAGATTAGGAAAGATGAGACAGAAAATAGACAGTTTTTTTGTAGCTATTTCAACCTTTTACTTCGCCGGCTAATTTTTGCTACAGAGCCGACGAAGGTGGGTGCTGTTACTTTACTTTTTAGTACATGATAGCGTCGGTCGCTGCCAATTATGTTCAGTGACCAGTGACTATGCCTTCATCATTGAAACAGGCTGGCAACAACTAACACAACCACGCACTAATGCTGATCAGAAGAATTCAACACAATATTTCATGACTCAGCGGGGGCTCGAACTCACGACCCTCCGCTTCATAGTCTCGTGTTCTACTACTTCAGCCAACAGCACCCACATGATGAGTGGCTGTGGAAATTTAGTGTCAGATAATTTCATACAAAGTTTATCATTTGAAAATTGATTATATTCACAGCTTTTTTTTTAAATTATAAATAACAGCTCCTGATAAAACACCCTTTATTTAAAGAAAATATTTATGCATATAACTAAACATTTATTACATTTACATTTAAAAGTACTATTATTAGCAATTAAATAAAAGATAGTTTTACATCATTTAAAAAATATCACTTGATCTTTCGTTATCTTACAACTTTTAATAATTTGTTTTGATCACACCACACAATCAAATAACTTTGCACTCATATGATTATTTAGATTCTATTCGAAGTCTGAGAAATATTTATTATGCGGAATGTTGGGCACAATTTTATTTATTATCTCAAGCGATATACGGCTAACAGCTCTACTGATATGTGGCTCCATTTCTTCACGTAAAACCTGCCAGTTACTATTGATGGTATCGGCAAATGTGTTCATGAACAATTCTTCGCCATTAAACAAAGTCGAATTTGCAAAAGAGGTTGAAAGACTTAGAGCAAAAAGTAAATAAGTGAAATTATTTTAAATCTTTTTTTTTTGTGAAAGTATACAAATACGTACCTGCCAATATTTAAAGTGGTTTTCAAATCATCCGTTTTGTAATAAGTCAGACCGCCTTTTTTAAATGGCGAACAATTCGACCTCATTGTTGTGGTAACATTTCTAATGTCCACCGTCAAATCCGTTTCACCTTCCACCGCGAAAAGCAAAAGTTTACTATTAATGTGACAATGAGCTTTTATTATTAATTGAGGTGAAAACATTTTGAAAACCATGCGAGTTGGCTTGTCAATTTCCTTGGTAAATCCTTTAATACTCAAACATTTTACTTTGGGAAATTTATGCAAAATCACATTTTCCATAAATAATTGTAGATTGAAATTTTGATTAGGATTGCCTTTAATGGTTATATTACCCAAATACATGGGATCAAAAGGGGGCACTTGCAATTCCTCGATGCCATCGGCATACAATTCAAAGAATTTTTCAAGCTGTTGAGTGTGGCACTGGTGGTCGTCAAATGTGCAGGTTCTTAAAAAGGCTAGAAGTACAAATATTTTTTATAAAGTGAATTGTGTTGCTCCTTGAAGCAAAAAAAAAACTCAACTTACGCAGTTCAAAGCTGTCATTAAGAGACAATAAGGCTGCAGTTACTGCTGCGATTAGAATGAACTCTCGATTTGTTGTTAACATCTTGAAGGAAATATGAACTTTGTTGCAAGTGTCTTGTTAACAATTAGTTTTTATAGAAAATTTTTCCAATCGATGACAATTAATTGTTAAGAATTTTTTTGATTGGCTTGAACTATTTCCATCGTACTTATTATACAATTGTATATGAGATACTTAAACAAGCATTTCTTAATAGTTTCAAATTTAAAAAGAAATTAATTTTTCACACATGGTTTTCGACCTGTATTTTTTGGAGAGAAATCGATGTTTTCTTTTTTTGTATACACTCCAAAATTAATTCAAGGGTATATTCACTTTGTCATTGCGTGAGTAACGCATCGAAATATCCCTTTAAGAGCCCATATTCTTGATCAGTGATAAAATCTTTGACGATTTAGCCATGTCCATCCCTCCGTCTGTGGAAATCACGGTTCAGACCAAACGAAAAGAGCCAGACCCTTGGAATTTAGTGCAGATAAATTTTAAAGAATAGCACACGTACAGTTCGTAAATGGGCTGAATCGGGCCAGAGGGAAAAACGTTTCCCTAAGAAGAACTGAATCAACCTCTAAAAAAAATCAATGAGTGTTCGAACTCACAGGCGATGTGTTTACACCTTTTTGTTTATTTATTTTATATTAAACCCACAAAAAACTAAGAGAATGCAAAGCAACAGACAAATGTACATACATACATTGTTATGTTTATACATAAGCTACATACTTACGTTGCTGTCTTGCTATCTCATTTTTATATATGTACGTATAACCACGTCACTATTCTCCTTGCTATGCATAAGACAAAACCGAAGATCAACATAAAACACTTTTTTAATATTACTCCAAATTAATACTCCGAATTAAAACACTTAAATCTCCGCTCGCGGATCGCCTTAATTTTTGGCCTAAACTCTTCGTCGAAACCCGCACTAGCGTTTTAATCCAAAAATTGATAAAATCGGCTATGAATTTCGGAAGAAAATCGCGTGGGAAACTTATATGAAAATCGCCCAATAATCACTTTCAATACCGACTGCCAAGCAACGAACAAACAAAGTCTTACACTTACACTTGCGTATGTATTGAAACTGATAGTTTACTGCCCTAGAGGCGCGCGTATAGATGTTAACACATCAAAACTTCATGATTTTTACTCTCTTCTTGTAATTTTGTTAAGCAAATTATATATTTTTGTGTCAAAGAAGGTTTAAAAGCGTTTAGCTTGGAGTCAAAAAATCTGAAAAATAAATTTTTAGAACCCACCCTTTTTAGTGGGCGTTAACGTAAGATATTACATGCAAAAATGGTCGAAATATTTAACAAATTGTATTACTTAATAATAAATTCCTTAAAAATTAAATTTTTAAGCTTTTACGACTAAGTTGAGATGTTATTTGTTAATAAAGAGCTCGACACAACACACTCTCTGGTCTCTTCTTTAGCAAAAAAAAAATTCGCCGATGAAGCAAGAAGTGAAATGGATACAAAAACTGCTCTATTTTATCATCTTTCTCCATCTGTGATCTGGGCAGAATATCCTTCTTTCCAAATTCCGTTACCATGCCTTGCATGAATAGATTTCATCCCCTGGCTTTTCGAATTTCTGAAAGTTTTACTTATAGTCTTTATGAATCTGAAAATGTGAAATATTTACTTGTTTGCCCACACATTAAGTTTCTCTGGCGTTGCAATTGAATGAGTAGAAAAGTCTATGTGATTGCTTATTTCAATTATATATTCCAGTAGACAATTATATACAAATTATAAAATATCTGACATTGTGTTAATTTGTTGCTGCTGTGGCGATAATCTAAAAGTCGTTGTTCCTAATCGTATGTGATAAAATGCATTTCAAGCAATTTCTAAGGCTTTGGTAAAGGGTGTTTTCTCTTTATTGGAACCATAAAAAATAAAGTTGACAATACAGTTTGGTGCTAATGAGGCTTTACCATTTTATCTTCAATAGATTATAGGATTTTTACAAAAAAAACATGGTTCAGTTGAGATACTTTCAGTGATCTGGAGATATATTATCGGTCTATATAATTATCAATAACAACAATTTCATATGTGAGCAATTCGATTTAATACAGTTGACCTAGTTTTTGGTGTACGCCTTTAAGTCACAAACATTTAAAAGACAAAATTCTCCACGTTATCACTGGATAAATATCTTTTAAATAAAATTACATATTCTTATACTTCTAAAAATCAATTTTCAAGATTAAATGGAGGTAACGGGTTATTAATTTTTTTCTTCTTTCAATATTTAAATAAAATACGCATAAAGCAAAAATTAAGTTGGTAACTGAGAGTCATTTAAATGACCTGTTCTAAATTGGTTACAGCAGTCAATCTTCTTTGAAATAGTTTTCGGCCACTTTTTCGGACGATATTTGGCTTACAAATGCTCCAACGTTAGGGAACTATCCGTACAGATATGGCTTTCAATTTAGACCCACAAAGAAGTTCACCGCATTATGCTGATGTCTAATACACGTCGACAAAAAAATTAAAAGTTATTGATGGTGTTGTGTATCTAAATACCGTTTAACTTTAAATTTTCAATTTAAGTTCAGGCAGGCGGATTTTGCACAATTACTTTAGGAATCGCCAAGCCACAGAGTCCCATGTAAGACAATTTTGCTTGTTGACGTTGAAAATAAAAAAAATTGTTAATTTTATCAACGGGCTTAAGTTCGAATCTGCAAGACTGCAAACCATTTTTTTTTTATTATTATTTTTTTTTTATATTAATAAATGAATTTGTTCAAATTCTATTTTATTAATTTATATTACGATTGGAATATTAAGAATATTTTTCAATAATCATCAAACCAGCAGAAAAATATTCTTAATATTCCAATCTTAATATAAATTAATAAAATAGAATTTGAACAAATTCATTTATTAATATAAAAAAAAAATAATAAAAAAAATGGTTTGCAGTCTTGCAGATTCGAACTTAAGCCCGTTGATAAAATTAACAATTTACATAAGAAAGTTCGACTAATAAAAATTCATACATAATTTAAAATAAAAAAAATTTAAATTTAGCTTCGAAATTCTGCTGCTGTAGCGCTGATGAAATTCGATTTAGATGTTGAATGAATTGACTTTATATTTATAGAGATGCGAATTCAACTTCAATATTCCACATAAAAAGCCGTAAGATAGGCCCAAGACCCTGCAATCGACAGATTCGGACCGCTGTAACGCTACCAGTCTATTGAAATTTTGCAAAATTCTTTGCACAGTCGGTCGGTTATGAAGACTATAACCACCCCCGTAATATTCGAAAAGAATATTTTTAACTCTTTACGTATTTCTTGATTGTTAAAATATGTGCAAACATTTTACTAAATAAATCCCAGATATTTTCAGCCTTGCAAGATCGCCTGTTTGAAAGGCAAAGCAATCCCTAAAGTTTTATGCCTTTTTTTTCGGCAAGGAAATACCATGTGAAATAAAAACCCATTTTGACATATTAAAAAAAAAGTTTTTTTTCCATATGAGTACAATTATTACTCCGTGATTAGAGTTTTAAAAAAATTTCTATAATATTCAGTAACATAAATTTTCTATAATTCTAACCAAAATTATGTACGTTTACATTAAGAGTAACTGCTTCGGCCATTAGAGATTCTAGTTGTTTATTATGCAACACGTAAGATCGATCTCTTGATAAACTTTAATGCAAAACTATTGTTTGCTAAGGGGACTACTTCTGAAAACAGGTTTTTGGCTCTATTTGCATTATAAGTTGCTCATTATAAGTCCACAGCTTTGGAAACTTAGTAATCACAATAAAAGTGTAGCGATCACATATGATCGTTCACATTATACTCTGCCGCATGTTTAAATAAGACTGACAAAAAAAAACTACAAACAAATATGTTATTGACTACTGTGGAAGTGGATTTGTAGTAATTTATTTATAAATGTTTAACAAAATATTAACAAAAGCTTAATGCATCATTCAAGTATCTTGTTGGAAGTTACAATTACAGAGGAATCTCTCTATAGCAGCACATTTTTTCAAATGGAATTGTTGAAGATCTACTAATAAATTGTCCGGCAATGGTAACAAAAACTGAAAAAGGCGCTTAGGCAAACTGGCTTAAGCTACAACTAGTAGATATTTTGGACATATAAATTCTATAGCACATCTCGTTTAAATATAAGCAAATTTCTAAATAACAAATGTTTGGATGAGAACTACACAAGGGCTTATTCTGTATGAATGTATTTATTGTGCATGTTTTTAGCTGCTGTGTGGTGGCCTGTATTTGAAAAACTGTTTCCTGAAAACAAGAAACACCATATCCGTATTTAAGGGAGATTCAAAGTACTTCCTTCTAAAGAAATATATGACGCAAAATGTTGTGCTCTCGCTATAGAAATGTTCGTTATGGAGAATTTCAACTGTATGTAATAATATTTATCATTCATAAAACGATTATTTAATGAGTCATTTTGCACGAGGTATTCACATTTAAAACATAAACATGAAAAAATATATTAATTGATTTTATATTTGACAAGCATTTAGGAAATAAACTGATACATGATTTTTTATAGAAATAATTTGCACTTTAAAGTTTTGAATACTAATTTAATACTAATTTGGAATACTTTAGATTCAAATTGTAAATAATCACATCAACAGTTTATGAAGACAATTTCTAAGATTTCGCCCAAAAGTGGGTGCTGTTGGCTGAAGTAGTAGAACACGAGACTATGAAGCGAATGGTCGTGAGTTCGAGACCGCGCTAAGTCATGGATATTGTGTTGAATTCTTCTGCTCAGCATTAGTGCATGGTTGTATTAGTTTTTGGCAGCCTGTTTCAATGATGAAGGCATAGTCACTGGTCACTGAACATAATTGGCAGCGACTGACACTATCATGTACTACAAGCAGAGTAACAGCATCCACCTTCGTCGGCCCTGTAGCAAAAACTAGCCGGCGAAGTAAAAGGTTGAAATAGCTACAAAAACAACTATCTATCTTCTCATCTTTGATAATCTGTCCCCTCAATACTGTCCCCTCGTTTTCAGTTCCGGCGCAATGAATTGCATATATATTGGTCATCCCCTGAGTGCTGGTCCAAGATAAAAAAAAAAAAATTTATATTGAACGGGTCAAATTTTCTGTACCTGGCTGACACTACCTCCAACTAAAGTTCAGATCTGATCGTAAACATGTACCGCTGCAGTAGTTTTAGGGATATATTTTCACTGCTAGAGGGAACAACAGAAATAGGAAAATAAATGTGCGTAGTGCTACAAAAAAAATATTATTTTCTATTATTTTTGAAAAAGTTTTACACTAATATTGAAAAAGCAAATAGAACGCAAGTGAAACATTGGCATCAATATAATTTTTTAAATCACACATTGTTCTCCTTATAGCAACCTTAAAAATTATGTTGAGACTTTTGGACGTTATTTCTTCTCCATGGAAATTTTTAATGTTTATATTCACTTCTGTGCCAACACATAAAAAAGTATTTATATTGTGCAAATCTACGTAAAAACAGCTTTCACAACATTTTTGTTCTATCAATTTTTTTGAACGATAACATTCAGAAAAGTATACCACAAAAAAGTGTGTATCAATTTTATATAAGATCTTTGGAACCTTTTTTATACATTATCGAAAATAATAACGTAAGCAAGTTTTTGTCATTTTTCAAATATTTATTATTAATTATTGCTATCATTTTAATAGCCAAAAAACCATTGTTGGGTTCTATAAATTAAAAAAAAATTCTTTACGAATAGTACAAAAAGTATTTCCTTAATTTAACACAAATTTTAATATTGATTTCATGCTGTCGACTTTAAAAACAAAATTGTTTGCTTTCACTTTTATCAGCATTTGGCGTAAATTCTTAAAAAATATTTACAATAGAAATTTTTGCGCCAAATAGCAAATTATTTAAATGCCTTCCCTACCCTTCATTTCACTGTCTGACTTGAACAAACAACATCTCTCTCTGAAAATTTCTAAAATGAATGGTAACATCTTTAATAAGGAGTTGGAAGTTTAAGCCGCACTAAAAACAACACAATGTCGATGGTAATATTCCCAAAAATGATGAACCAAAAATAAAGCTCTTGTAGACATGGAGATAGACAAAGTTTAAGGAAACATAAACACAAAAGGTTTAATGAACGTAGAAAATATTTACACTATATGGCTGGCTGTGTACTTGTACATATTTATTGCAAGTAAAATATATATTATTTACTGCCACCACAGAGGCAACAAAACAGCGGCAAACAGAAAAGAGTTAATAACTCACAAAACAGCATCGAAAATCAGAAAGAACAATATCCTTAAGATATAGAACATTTATGAAAGATATTTGCAATTTCAATGAAGTTGTTGTCGTTGTAACGTGATATGAATGAAATTAAAAGTTTTCGTTAAGAGTAACCAAATTTGTTGAATGAAATGGTGGAATGAAATCATGAAGGCATATTAAGGGTGATAGTTGGCTGGTTTTAGGTAGATTTCTGCAATAAATTAATATTATCAAACAGTTGAAATTTATTTAATAAAACGGAACTTATAGCTCAAAATTTATTTTTTGAAGTTATTGCGTGTTTCCCCATGGTAAAAATTATAGAGCATCCAACGATCTTCGTCTATTAATATCTAATTGAATATTATGAAAGGAATCGGGTTCACTACAGGCAGTAAATAAATAAGACTTTTATTTAGCTGCATGCTGCAATATGTGAAATATCCTGATTCCGATCACAAATTTTTTTTTTTAACTGAAAACGAGGGGATAGTTTGAGGGGACAGATTAGGAAAGATGAGACAGAAGATAGACAGTTTTTTTGTAGCTATTTCAACCTTTTACTTCGCCGGCTAATTTTTGCTACAGGGCCGACGAAGGTGGGTGCTGTTACTCTGCTTTTTAGTACATGATAGTGTCAGTCGCTGCCAATTATATTCAGTGATCAGTGACTATGCCTTCATCATTGAGACAGGCTGGCAGCCATTAACACAACCACGCACTAATGCTGATCAGAAGACTTCAACATAATATTTCATGATTCAGCGCGGGCTCGAACTCACGACCCTTCGCTTCATAGTCTCGTGGTCTACTACTTCAGCCAACAGCACCCACAATATTTGGAGTTTTTAACTTCACGGCCTAAGAAAACAAGGATCATTATTTTCTAAGGATTAGATTGGCATTAAGAAGGGTTAATTATTTCCCTACTCCTCGCAATATTATCTCAAGTTCTTAATTTTTTTGGATAGAATAGAACAAGAAAGTTTAAAATAAATTCTTCCTGAAATAAAATAATTTTTTTTCTTTCAAAAACTTTACACTTTTTTTAATTTATCCCTTTAAATTTCCATGTACAAAAATAGCTATTTTATCTTTATAAAATCCAAGTTATAAATATAGTTTTAGCCCCAAAAATAATGTCATGTATAATTATGTTTTCAGTATGTAAAAATAAATAAAGCAAAGACATTCAACAAATAAATGAAACATTAAAGGTCTTATTCATAAAAATATTTTAGATATATGAAAGGTACATATGTTAAACAGATTTCCATACAAATTTGATTTTATAAAACATTTATAATTCAGGTATATTTTTATAAATAAAGCGGTAAAGATCTAAATCATAAAAAAATATTTTATGGTTGCAAACTTGTTATTTGACAAATTTCTTTCAAATAATTGTCATATAAGTAGCTTATAAATTTAACATATTTTTTTTATGAATTAGATCTGCCTGCAAAAGTATTTAAAACGATAAAGAAATTGATTGAATGTGTGTATATTAAAAAAATCAAAATTTAAAATTTAGAGTATAGGCAAATGTTTTGCTAATTTGGATTTATTTTCTTTCCAATTTCTACAGAGATATTATTACTTTGGCTTCTTTAAAAATGAATAACGAAATAAGTCATCAAACGGGTAATCTAAATACAAGTGTCTTTTTGAATCACATTTTGTTTTAAACTGGCCGCAATATTCCAGGTATTAAATTGACTTATTTTACGCTTAACGGGCGTTTGACAGCCTGAAGTAGAATTTTTGAAATCATAAAATTTTTTTGGTTTTAGTAGGATGACGGTTTTGGCACCAGATCATGAAACAAGCTATCTTTTCTCAAAACGATTTTTAAAACAATGCTTGCATTTGGACCACCCTATGTAAATAATGGCCACTAAATGGAACATATTCTTGTTATAAAATACATTGAGAAAAATAAATTAAATTTATCATTATATATCGACCTTTTTAAGAGTAAAGATCCGTTTACAGGAGATAAAAGATAAAGCGCTGAAACCGCAATGACAAAACAAAAACTGGGAATCAGAACTGCTTCCAGGATTTAAAAAAAAAAACACTGGCACAAATATATTAAATTTGAGTTGCACTACTTTGAAGGGGACAAAATAAAAATAGAGGAATAAATAAATAAATTTTGAGAAAAATTAAATTTCGCCTTAATTGTTGAGCAGACTTTCTAAATGATAATACTGAATCAAAACTAATAAAATTTTGTAAATTAAAAATGGCGGCACATTTGCAAGGCCTATGGCTCTAGCAAGCCTGAAATCCGACACGGTATAAATTAGTTAACCGATTAATCCTACATGTCCTTAATTAATCAGAAGATTAACCGATTGACGTATTTCTACAATTACATTCTATTTAAGTAGTCCTCTCTGTCACAAAGCTGTACACAATTTTTCTCAGTGCTTTTGACTATTTGTTTTTTAATTGCGCCACCCCATAATTTTTAATTAATTTTGTAAAAAAGAAAAAATATGGAAGAAAAATATGGAGAAACTTTTCATATCATATTTCAGCTAAAAATAATTCTTGTTTTACGACATTTTTCCTATTTTACATAATTAAATATCTGTTATATAGAAATACTTAAGCACATATACATACACGTACACACACGCAACAAAGTCCTAACTTAAATGTGCATACATACAACAAACACATACAACTACACATGGTGATGTTACCACTAACAACATTATTTAATGAGAACATATTTCTGTGAATGTATAGGTGTTATCTTCCTTCCTTTTAACAAAAAAGTCCTTAGGGTAGGTTTTATTATAGTTTCCTCTGCAAGCGCACACACTCGTACATACACACATTCAATAATACATTTGAATTTATGTTTGTATAGATGTTGTGATTATTATACCCATTATTATCAACTATTAAAATAATTACTCATACATATGTAGTGTATGCCTTTATGTCCTTACATATTATTTTCCCTGGTGTTCGTATGTATAAGTTTGTTCGGTACTCGTTTTTCTTAACAACCCCTTTTTATATTGTATTGTACATCAGAAGGCTTTGATTTTAATGGCCGTATTGTTTGTGCACCACCCCTTATTTTGTTGTTTTTGTTTTTTTTTTTGTTTTTTTGTTTTGTCGTTTATATGCAAATTAGTTGATAGTTTAATTTAAATGTTCCTTTAATATTAAACGGCATTGGTTCTATGTGAAAGGCTTCAAAGGCGACTTGGAATTTTAGAAATAAAATGCATAGGGGCAAGTTTAAAGTCGCTTTAAGTTCCTTGTTAAGCCCAATCTATTTCTAGTTGTGACTGAAGTTATTTAGAGCCGATTCAGGCATTTTAGAAGGAGTAAATTTTTTTCCGCTGAAAACGATTTTAAGTTAAAACTTGTTTATGCAAAAATATACAATAATATCCCAATAAAAATATATCTATATATTATAAAGGCGGTATAGTCCGATTGCAATAGATGGTGACCAGTTGCGTTGCCTCTAATAAACGCTATTTTGTTTGCTTGCGATGGCACAAAATGTCATAGCATGTTTTCTGGTTTATACAATTTATATGTTGAATCTCTAGTAGGGAATAATAATTTATTTTCCGCTAATTATGTAATTAAAATTACATTATTATGTGACTGTTAGTATCATACTTTGAATATATATAAAGGGTCCGCCAAATAACTTTTTGTTTTAAATGCTATAAAAAAATACTACTGAATATTTTCTCAAATTTCTTTTTTATTTGAAAGTACAATCCTTCCGCTTAATAATGGAAAATAAGTTCAGTCAAATGGCTGCCTCGGCTGGCCATGCAGTAGCCTACACGATCGGTCCAATTTTTAAGCACATTATCGATTGTGTGCAGATGTATTTCACCAATACCTTAACGAATATTGTCCTTTAAAGCGTCAATTGTCTCTGGCTTGTGGGCGTAACACTTATATTTGACGGCACCCCACAAATAATACTCCAACGGTGTCAAATCGCAGCTCCGAGTTGGCCAAATGACATCAGCTCTGCGGCTCATAATGCGATCTTCAAAAACAGGGCGCAAAACATCGACTGTAGCTTCGGCTGTGTGGCACGTAGCGCCGTCCTGTTGAAACCAAATGTTGCCAATATCCTTCTCTTGAATTTTTGTGAACAAAAATTCGATCAACATGGCCCGATAACGATCGCCATTGACTGTAACGGCCACTGTTACTCATTTTCGAAGAAAAATGGCCCAATTATGCCTCTGGACCAAAATCCGAACCAAACAGTGACTCGTTTCGGGTGCATCGGCTTTTCCATGTATGCGTGCGGGTTTTCTGTGCCCCAAATGCGTCAATTTTGCTTGTTTACATACCCGCCAAGATCAAAATGAGCTTCATCTGAAAAGATGATTCTGTCAAATTTGGCAAAATCGGCATCTTCTGTAAGTCGATCGCAGGCCCACTTCGCGAAGCGAAAACGTAACGTATACACAACCATATTCGTTCAGCGAAAGGATAAAACTCATTATCTGTCAAATCAGACATGAGCTAAATGTTACCATTCACGAAATAAGCACTAGTTGAAAAAAAAAACGTTGGATGGCGGACCCTTTATGTATTGCACAGAATTATGTACTTTTAATATTTTCCTTTTTAATTTTTACTGTTTTTTTCATTTAATTATCTGTTAAAGTTTTTTTTGTGATCACATTTCGTTTTAACAACTTCATGTGAATGCCAGTTTGGGAAGAAGAAAATTACATTTGTGCTTCTGCTTTAATTTTTTCCTTCACTTCCAATTGATTACTTTGATAAGATTGTATAGTCCGGTTAATTGTTTCGTCCGCTGCGTATTCAAGTTAAATAAAGTTAAAGTGTAACAAAATAAAATTATTTAATATTCATAATATTGGCTCAAGTGTGCATACAAATAATTTTTTAATATTATAAATAATAATATTTAATTATGGAGTGTTTTAAATAAAAATATAAGAAATTTGCTTGCATTAAAATAAATTGTGTAAATGATATGCTGCTGGTGTTGTAAATAGCGGTACTTGTTTTGTCTTGTTTCTTTTTGCATAGTGCTGTGGAATTGAGAAGAGAAAACTCTCTCAATAAATAAGTGCCGTTTTGTTGTGGTTTAATGCGAGGCCTACAATAGTTGTTTTATAATTAAAGGAAAGTGTTGCTATTAAGACAAATTTATAAATATGTACATCGAATCGGTCGCTCAAATAAGTAAAAAATACATATTTTAATGTGGCATGTGTATAATTAATTCTTAATTACATATGTAAAGTATATCGGTAAGTGGCCTTCCTAAGTTTTGTTTAAAAACTTTTTGGCAATTACATATGTATAAACAACTACATTTAAAGTTCTGGGAAAGAGTTATAAATAGTTATTTATTTATTCAACAAATACTTACAAAGGTTATAAAATTATTATTAACTTTTTCATATATGTTTTAATATATATATATATATATATGTATATACATATATATATATATATATATATATATATATATATATATATGTATATATATATATATATATATATATATATATATGTAAATAGAATCAATTTGTCATGTACAAGCAAAAGCATATTATCCCTACTTACTTCAGTTATTAATTATTAAAATTTTGATAAAAATACTTTTCAAAATCGACAAATAGAAACTAGTAATTTTTATCAGACTTGTGTTTTATACATAAACAATTTGTGGTGCATCTAACTGAATTGAAGAATTGTAAAATTTTGTGGTTGCATTCATTAAAACTTGCAAAATAAAAATATATGAAAAGTATTAAGGAAATATAATATATTTTCCAAAGCAATTATTGCAATGACTCGTAACGAATGTAACAGGAACATTCTTTTCATTTTCTCTATTGTTTTCAGCAACTCATCAGGGATTAAATTATCACAAGCAAGAGAAAAGTTTATTAAGAATAGTTGTAATCATATTGTGAAAAATATTATTATACCAAAAAAAAAATTGTGTGTACGAAACTATTGATAAATAGATTGATAGGTGCTCAGATAAGAAGATTGTTACGTTAGTATAATTATCATTGTAAAATTTTTGAAAATGTTAGAAATTAATAAGAAAAAAACAAATCACCGAAAAAATATTTATTTAAAAAAATAAATAAATCAGGGCGCTCGAACTACAAAAGAAATGAATTATGAAATATACACAAGTCTGGTTTTCATAAGGAGGACGATAAAGACGCAGAGTTAAATAAAGACGTTTTTATGATGCAAAAGTACGAGTATATATTTCTAACAAAACTGAAAGCAAAGGAAGTAAATACTTGTGTACATATTTTGTATATACAAAATAAAAAAAAAGGAATAAACAAAACAATAAGTGAGAGAGTTCGTTATTAGTTGCATCAGATTGAAAAGGATCTTTCTTTTATTTAAAGCAAATATGTACACTAAAGGTTATAAGGATTAAAAAGTATAAATATCAGCAAATGTTCAAAATTTCATATTTTGAAATTTATACAGTTGTTTTCGGTACAAGCACCCACATTATAAATATAAAACTATGCGCATACAGACAATCAAGAAATCATAATACAACGTAAAATCGTTGTATATAAACCGTCAGCAAAAGTAATCCACAATTGGCACAATGAGAACAATAGATGGAAATAATACTGGAAAACAAATATTATCATCATCATCATCATCATGCTCATCCTCAAAATGGCATTATCGGCATTACTGCAAGCATTCTGAATTCTCATTGGCTTTGAACAGGGTGAGTGTTGTGCTACAAATGAGAACTTAACTAATCTTAAGCTGGCGGCTTATTTGCTTTTCAAGCACAGAGCATAGCTGCCTCTGCAGTTTTGAAGTAATGAGTATGCCCTACAGTGAAGTATAAAAAGCCGAATGTGATTAATTCATCTCGAACGTGACACACATGAACTGCTGTCTTCCTGGAGATCAAGTATTCGTTAAAAAAATAGTCAGAGGAGGTTGTTTCGCCCATTTTGAAAGATTATCTAATAGATTAGGTCGTGGGAAGTGTTTCTAAAAAAATATTGAAAATTGCTTGCTACTCTACATTTTGAAATTGCATTACAATGTAAGTGTAAAAAATTTATGTATTAAAACTATATTTCTGTTTCTTAAATCTAAGACCATTTTAAGATTTAATATTGTTTTACTCACTTTGAATCGAAAAATACAACATGTGCAATTAGTTCGCTGCAACTGTCTATTGAATATGAGTTCTTTTTTTATTTCTTTTTATTATTACTTTTTTTTCACAGAGAGTCCTTTTAATAATAAGCACGCTTCCATGTTTCTATTCATTTTACATATTTTTTTCTTTTTGCTGAAATCATTCCAACTTTTATGCAGATGATATTAATAAAGATGTCCTTTTCAAAATGAAGGCTGTTTGTATTATTATTTTGTTGTTGTTGCTGTTTGTTTAATAGACATAGTTGCGTACTTATGAAAAGAAAATTAGAAAAACATGTCTTTATTAAAAATTTGATGGGCATGTAAGGGTGCACATGCTTGCCTTCATATTTCTATATTATTGTTGCAAAAGTGTTGATTCATAGAGCCAACACAAGCAGACTGCTTGTTGTTGTGAATTGTACAGGATTTGCCTGCCTCTCACTAATTTTCATATTGAATTCATGTCATATTTCATATATAGTATTTATCTCTTTTAAATTATGATGAAATGATGATTTGTCGAAAAATATGCTTTAATATTTTGAATCTTTTTTAAGGTGTGACCCCTAAGGGGTGTCTAGTGGAGGTTGGTTTTCTTATTAGGTTAAAATATTATAGACGAGAGGTTGCCAAACAACTTAGCAAATAGCTGAGGGCTGTATAAGATATTGTCCAACGAAACGGGAAAATAACAAACAAACAAAAAATGCATTTAATTATTCACAAAGAAGTGATTTCCAACTTTGGGAATATCCACATGTGTTGCTGTAATATACGGGGTTGTCAGTTGTTTTGGCACCGATTACATGTTAATCATTGTTTGCCACAGAACCCACAACTCAACCACTGGCCTCACGTTAAACTACCAATGAAGCACTTACTAAAGTTAAGCTATTTGCACACGATTGTCGGTTTTAAATATATTGTAAGATCTGGCAACGCGGTGCCAGTTTACAATGAAAAATTATTATCCATCAGCTTAGACGATTGTAAAAAACCCTTGTAATTTCATTGCCTGTCAGTTGTCTGACAAAATTTATCTGCCAACAAAAAATTTTTTGTTCACACGTTTGTTCCATTGTTGGAAGGTAAAAGTTGCCAGATTAAAGCATTTGTAGCCCAAAAGTTGACGGCGAAGTAAGAGGCTTAAGTAGCTTCAAAAAGTCATATGTAGGTGTTATTCCCTAAGTGCTGGTCCTACTTACAAAATAAAAAATTAATGGCAGAAATTGTTAATTTTGGAAAAGTGGAAAAATTAAAGGCAAGAAATGTTAAATTAAACAACTGAAAATATTTTTAGTACAGAAGCATTATTTTAAACATTTTTTGTTTCACTTTAGGTTTTTTGTTGCTTTTAGATCTACAGTGCTGCCAATATATAAATATGTATGTATATATATTTTTGACAATGGTGCCATTTATCAGCTGATTTAAAAAAAGGGCTGCCCGCAGTAAACGAGAAAACACTCGGAGGCCATAAAGGCCATTTGGGTAATCAGCTGATTTAAGTCGCATACATCTGGCAATCAAAATGTAGTTACAATGTCCGGCAATATATGACAAAGACAATAAAGAATGTTCTCATGATTGACAGATGTATGACCATATTACTGTTTTGTAATTTATCGTCAATGCTTTTGCCGTCAACGTTTTAAGAAACAAATTGGTACTTCACATAGTTGTAAGACATTGCTAGCAACATTTTATTGGCAATATTGCTAGATCTGTCAACAGTTTTAATTTTATTCGCTTTCAATGGCTTAGTTAGGGCTTTTATATAATGATTCCTTTCTCCATGTATGAACTAAAATTAAAGCATTAATACATAATTAATTCTGTATAAAGACAAAAAACTATCTATTCATATTTAAAAACAAACGATAGAAATTCAGTAAAATTCAGAAATAATTTCAAAAAATTTTTCCAAATCAAATAATCTTTCCATATCAAATTATATTTACAACTTCAGCTCTTAATTAAGTTCAAAATTTTATCACAAAAAAAAAAAATGAAAACAAAATTAATTCTCAAATATTCTGATACTGCAGCTAATTGAATTGAAATGTTAAATAAAAGCTTGGGCATTTCCATCAAAAGAAAATCAGCCAGCATATATTGTATGCCGTAATTATCCTTTGACAGCTTTGAAATTATAATAAATCTTAAGAAAAATGTGCCAAAAGTCACGTCATAGTTGCTGTCGTCCTCCAACTTGGCACAGTAGGTGCTTATTATAATGCGCTTCGGTCGGTTTCTTTTCGTTATAGAATAGCATCAGAAAACTATAGAAAGAAAATGAAATAAAGTGTGGCTAAAACTAAATTAAAATCGCATATTTTTGTAGTTTAAGACAACAGCAGAAAAAAAGTAGCTGTCATTCTGCAGGCTACTTTCTAATTTCAACTCTTTCAACAATTCAAAACACATGAACTAACGATGTTACTAGCTACCTAACTGACTGATTGACTGGCTGGCTGAATGGCTGGCTGACTGACTGACTGACTGCCGGCTCTGATGAATTATACACCTTAAGATGAGATAAATTCTAATGACACGAAGAAATGTCTCTCCGCGCAAAATTCCTATTCGTTAATGCTGCTGATAAAAGGGGAGTGTTGAAGTAGTAACTAAAGGCCTTGTTCGAAAGAATGCTAAAATAAAACTCTTGTCTATACTGAACATAAAATATTATAAATCATAGTTATCATTCATAAAAGATTATTAACACGCAATATTGTAATTTAAGATCAAATCACATTTAAGCAGTAAATGCTGCATTGTGATTATAATGGGGACAATTTATTAGAGAAGCTCATAATTATTGTTTCCTTTCAACGGTATTTCTTTGTCGGAAGAACTAGCGAATATTGATGGAGCATAAATGGTGACAAAATTATTTATTATTAAAATCATATGCCAGTTAATTATAGACTACGGACAAGCAAATATCTAATATCCAACTAAATATCATAGACTATAAGTTTTCTATATGTGATTATGCACGCATGCGCATGTGTCTGTGTGTTAAAGTCTTTGGCTGTTGTGTAAAAACAAATAAGTCTTAACTGTCTTTGCTTTTCAAAGCGATCTGACAAGATTTTCCCATTAGCAAAAAATAGAAGTAAAATTATAAGAACAACAAAAAAACGTTTGCCTAGGAGCTGTATGCAAGTGTGTACGAACGAACGTTCGAATGTATCTTAAAAGCGTTATAACGTGATAAAACTTTGTCCAACATAACCACGCAAACATTTTCACATGCACACGCCTTTTCATTCGCAGTTTTCTGTTTTTTATATATATTTTTTATCACGCTCAGTTAAGCATTCTCTTTGCAATCATTGCAGCACGTTATTTGCGTGTTTCTTGGGAGCTCCGCGAAAGAGATGTTGATTGTGTGGGTCTAATACACTTAGACTTTTAATCATTCTACTAATGTTAGCATGCACAGGGTCTGTTTTTGAAGGAGGAGAACTGTTCTTTTTATTCATTTTCCTTGTATGTAAATAATTTTTGTAATTGACTGTAAATACGTATGATTTGCCCAGTCAGTAATTTTTCTTATTGGCAATACCATACAGAGCTAGAAGGTTGTGGCATGCTGACGACAACTATACTATGGTTGCGGTGTAAAATATTTAGATTTCAGGAAACGCTGGCGCAAATGTATTATATCTGAGGGGGACTATTTTTGTGGGAATAAAATAGTAATTGATGAATAAATAAATATAATTTGAGAAAAACTTAAATTCACTTAATTTTTTGAACGGACCTCGTTCTTTGAGCTAATTGCAAGAAGAAATTCTCTCAAATCCTACAGAGTACGAATTTCGCACGTCAAACAGAAATAAATATTCGCCATTTAATTTTTTTTTTAGAAGGGAGCCTTGGTTTTATTGCCAACTAGTCTACGTTTTGTCCACATTTCTAACGACATGCTCCATGAAGTTCTTCTTCTTTTTCTAAATAAATTTCCTAAAATACGAACACATGATATGGCCTTCAATAGACGCCCAACCACGATCCTTCATTATCAAAACACCCTGTACAATATGAAGATACACTGAAGAGATAAGGGCTATTGAATGGCATTACCATGTTGGACACTGTGTAGTCTTTCATGTTGCACTATTGCTGTCAAGATTTTTATTTGTGATAAGACAATACATTTTCTTACCACCAACATGCCGGTTCTGTAAACTCTTATTTTCCACACCAAAATCTACTCGTAACAACAAATATTCTCGTAATAAAATTAAAAAGAAAAAATCTTAAAATGCTGTGCCTCAAACAAATAAATGCAAATGCTGCTTGGAGCCTTAAACTGATGACGAAGCTGTAATATCATCTTAAACGAATAGATCGTTTTTAAATTTTAACGAAAATGCACGAGTATATGGGAGATGGATGCATAATGCTGCAGCAACATCAGGCATCACAGTGAGTGCGTTTATATCTATTTTTTAACTGTCGCTGTAGTTGGCACAGCTTCTGCTTTGGCTTCTTGCGGTAGTAACGCTAAGTTAACGACTTTAAAGAATTACTTCAGCTGCATTTGCATAGTTTTTTTTTTTTGCCAAAAGGCTTTTTTGGGCATGCAGCAGCATTTCTGTTGTTTAAAGTTGGATATCAGGGAAATCTGCTATTTATTATCTCTGGTATACATCAACCAAAAATGTCGTCACTCGTTGTGTTGTTATCATTTAGATTTTCTGTTTTTTTTTTATTTTCTGAAAGAACATGTGAGATTCTTGGCTTATCATTCGATTTCGCTCATGTTATTTACACAATTCAAAGAGCAATTAAACATTTAATTAACGATTGATATTTTGGGCGGTCAAATATAAGGAAATATTTTAAATTTTGTTCTCAGTCAATATTCGTAGAAAAAGTAGCAAGAAGTAAAGTTTTTGCTATAATATATTTTTTTTTATTATACTCTTGAAATTTTTAAATTCTTCTGGTTTCTTGACCTCTTTTTAGTTATTATTATACTCTGATATTTTTAAGCTTAAGGTCTTTTTATTTTAATTTAAAATATATCAATTTTCAATATTTCGTCACTGCTTTGTGGACTTCTTCTGGAAATTAATTATTTAACTTTTTTTGCTATAAAAAGGTTTGTTTAAGGTATAAAATTGGTGCAGTTTTATTTGTATTTTTTTTTTGGAGATGAAATTGCAAACATTAAAAAATAATATTTCCAAATTCCCTAGTTTTTATGTTTGTTGTTGTATTTAATAAAAAACAGTTGCCGGAATTGAAGGATAATTAAAATTTTAATCCGCCTCTTATCAAGTCTCATCCTTGGATTTCTAAATGAGTCATTTTTGTTATAGGATTTCATTAAAATTAAAAAAACTTCAATAGCTTCTTCAAGTTCAATTATGGTGATTTCTTTTATTTTATTTTATTTTAATTTATATTGAGCTTGAGGCTTATTTTTATAAAATAATAACTATAAAAACTGTTTATTTTATAATTAAATCAATATTTCGATATCCTCTGGATATATTTTTCAGGATAACAATTCAAAAATTATTTATAATAATTTAACAATAACAAAATTTTTTAAATTATATTAAGTTAAATATTTTTGTTGTTTTTTGTTTTTATATAAAATTGAAAATGAATGAAAATTTTTTTCATACATATTAAAAACATTTCAAAATTGAAACTTTTTTCTTTCCTGTCTACATTATGAAAATTGAAATTTAAAAAAACTTCAATAGCTTCCTCAAGTTCAATTATGGTGATTTCTTTTCTGAGCAAAATCTAATATTTCATCGCTTTTTTCTAAAAAAATACAATTGGGCGCATTTTTTAAATAAAAGTAAATTTTCGTAAATTGTGGCAGATTAATTTCTAATAACTTAGCCATTTCCAAATGTCATAATATAGTGCAAAATATGTATCATCCTTGCTTTTCACAACACATTCCTTTTGCATATGAGAAGAAATAAAAAATTAAACACAAGAAATAATTATGAAATTTTTTATTTGACATATTGTCATAATTGTATTTTAAATTAAATTTATTTGTTGGTGGTTAAGCAATGTCTATATGCATTTCATTGGGTCACTGATGATTTGGTAAAGCACCAATGAAATGCAAATAAATTTAATTTAAAACACAAGAAATAATTTTCCAATTTTACAAAAAAATACCCCTATTCTGTAACTTTTTGTCAACGTCACGTCACAACAATATAAAAAATTACACACTAATGTACCCGTTGTATACAACAGTTTAATCGTCCTGACAGCTTGACGATGCTTGATGGCTTAGAAAATAGTCAGATACCTGTTAAAAGCAGTCAACTGCTGAAGAAAAGGAGTTCGTAAGTGTCCTGTTTTTGATATTTTCCCGACGTGATGTTGACAAATAGTTGTTTAGAGGCTTAGTCGCGCTAAATTGGACAAATTTATATCAATCGATCAATAAATCGGATAGCAATTATTTGTTTAACCAATTGGCGGTTAAGGGATTGAAATCATTATCATCGATGCTGCACAAACAAAAACACAGACTTGAAATTCATTATATTGGCAATTTTATTGAATAGGATTTGTCCCATAATTAAAAATATCTTGAAAGGTGTTATTTTTAGATATTTTCAAACTAATACAACCATGGCCGCCATTTACTTGTTGTGGACTGTTCCATTGTTTTGGGTATCAAATCTAAATGCCCTACTATTTCCAAGTAGTTTCAAACCTGAAAGAAATTTTTTCAATATTTCCATATGATTTCCAATGAGCTGCTTGAGTAGACAAAATATATACACTTATGCGATAAATTTATGTAGATCAAAATAAAATATAACTGAACTGCAAGATCAAGTATGACTAGCAACTGGACTGCCATTTAGCACTTGAAAATTTGTAGTTCCCAGAAAACTACTAAACATCCATTTAAATTTACTGTTTTTAATTGTCATTTATAACATGAGTTTCTTGTAATCCAACTGCCTGCCATTCCTTTGCCATCTGTAATTACACCAATAAAGTTGCAAATGCTGAATTAATTTTATTAATTCCTACCTAAATTTCAAATTATAACTGCTTCTTTCATTAAATCTCATGAACATTAAAATCCAATTATTGCACCCAAGAAATCCTATCAATCTATCGAATGCCACCTTAATAAAATGAACAAGTGTGAGAATTAAACTGACATCTGTCAAATGCTATTAAACGACATTTCGTTGGGCACACTACCAACGAAAAAGTCAAGGGGAATAAATGGCATTTTCTTAAAACACTTTAACAAGATTATTCTTATTATTATAAAAAAGAACAAGTAAAACGTTTAACAATCAAATATCTTATTCCTGATGGCAGTCTCGCCTCGTCGTCTCATTATTACTACAACGACAAATGAACATTATGACGCTTTTTGACGGCCAGACAAACAGACATTTAACAAAGATTGAATAACCAGTTGAAGTAGAATAACAAAAAAAAAATTTGTTGTTTTCATATGTCAACCCTGAGAGAATAAAAGTTGAAGAAAAAATAATAAAAAGGCTGGCAATTGATTGAACGGGGCAACAGTTGGTCTTTTAGATTCTCAGTCAGCAAGTTAGTCAGTCAGTTTTTGTAGGGAGATGATGGAATAAACAATATTTATTTTTTTGGTCTGAAAACACAATCAAATTTTAGGTTGACAATGACGGATTTATAAAACTGAAATTAAATTCATCATTTTGTACTTTTTATACTCGTTTTTTTCCCATGCTGCTGTAACAAAGTGGAGACAGTGAAATGAAGCTTTAAAGTTATTAGAAATTGTTCTTGTTCTGAACTAAGTAACTTTCAGCCGATTTAAATATTAATGATGTTTGAAATATTGGCGCCATGCGAGACAGGGAGGTCATTGAAAATCAAAAATGCAGTGTTAATTTTATGAAAATCATATTGAAAGGAGAGAAAAAAAACACGAATTAAAAAGATGCCTGGAAATTTGTTCAGGTTTAAAAAAAATCAAAAGGCCATAATTAATCGATTTTTTGAGAAATTATGATTCTTTTGTACAAATGCATTCCCATGGATGACTTTAGTGCATGTTTTTTATTTCATTTATTTAGTTGTATTTTTTTGTGTTTTTTTCAAAAGACAAAAAGTGCAATAGACTTGAATTTATAAGAAAACAATAGCAAGCAACAACTAAATTATGAAGCAAGGAAATTTCAAATTTAAAGGTTTGAAAAAATTTATAATACTGCAGTACAATTAGAAGAATTGTAGTGCTTTGTAAAAATATATAAAAATAATTACATTTTAAACAATTGATCGATTACAAGCTTGTAATGCATTCAAAAATAGGACGACGTCATCGACAATGTATTTACTTGCTGCCTCATCATGCTGTAAATGCTGCTGCATGTAAATTATTCCAGTGCCTTAGAGTCGAACTAAAATGTTATAAATCATATTAGAACATGTTTAGTTGAACTAAAAAACCATAGGTGGCCAATATATAAAACAAAAAAATCATTGATCAAGCTATTGTGCCACATCATAATTGTCTTTGAATTAAGTGAGAAACAAAAGAAAATTCTTTTGAATTTGGTTTGATATCAAAAGCCAAAAACGCCGCTTTATAGGGACACCAAAAAATGTATTAAAAAAAAACAAACTACAAACGTAAGCCGCCCTGCATGAAAGGGCGACAGTAAGAGCCAAGTTAGTAAGTATGTGTGTGTTTATGTGTTTAACCTACTGTGGTAATAATTACCAACATCCTTTTTCATTAATTCTGCTGTTCTCCCCTAATTTCTATAAGGCGTTGAAAATTTCGTTTTTCTTTCTCCGATCTCTGGCAATTCACGATCAATTCGTCCATAATATGCTGACACATTTTGTTTTTGAAAAAAACTGTAAAATCATTATATTGTAGATTTAAATACGAATAAAAAAACAGTGGCGCTTAGATTATCTCTCGTCATTTGTTTGAAACATCATACCTGTGAGTTTGCGAAAATCTTTTAAGAAAACTCCAACTGTTTGATTAATGGAAATTCTGTTAGAAGGTTTAGTTTGAAGGTTTCTAAAAGTAAAGCAATAACGAACTCGAATGATTGTAGTTGACATGCTCATGTATAAAACGATTAAGAGAGTGAGCCTTAAAACAGCAGTCTTTACATACATATAAGAGATTCAATTACGAAAGATGTAGTTTCAATTAAAATAATTATTGAATAATTTGAATGGTTTAAATAATAAAATTGAGGTCATCTTTCTATAAAAAAGTGCATAATGCATATGAATGCTGTTGCAAAATAAGCCGGCACATATTTGGTACTTTTTTCGATATATAAAAGCTTAGGTGTTAAAAGGGAGTTAAAAGGGAGTTAAAACGGAATTTTGGTACCTTTTTTGCACATCAAAAAATCGAAATAATTTTGACTTTGTATTGTTCAGTTGAAGCTATGATAATCAAATGAGTGTTTTTCGAAGAGGACAAAAAAAAAATTGGGGAAAACCGTGGTTAAAAATTTAAATTCGAGAAGATGCATATAATAGTAACGTACTGAGTTAAATATTGCTAAGTGATATAGTGTGTGCTTGAATATTGGCATTAAAAGGCACTTTGAAGACTAAACCTTGAGGAAAAGGTGCTTTTTGAAAACCCGTACTATATCGAAAAAGTATATCGAAAAGTATATAAAAAAAGTACTTTTAAGAAAGAAGGCATTTATTTGAAAAAAATATTTCTTTAAAGAGACGCTTTTTGTAGAAAGTTTTTTTTAGAAAAAGTACTTTTCGAAAAGGTACTTTTTGAAAAGGTACTTTTTGTAAATGTAATATTTGAAAATGTACTCTTTGAACATGTATTTTTTGAAAAGGTACTTTTTGAAAATGTACTTTTTGAAAATGTATTTTTCGAAAAGGTAATTTTTGAAAAGGTACTTTTTGAAAAGGTACTCTTTGAAAATGAACTTTTTGAAAAGGTAATTTTTGAAAATGTACTTTTTGAAAATGTACTTTTTGAAAAGGTACTTTTTGAAATGATACTTTTTGAAAAGGTACTTTTTGAAAATGTACTTTTTGAAAAGGTATGTTTTGAAAATGTACTTTTTAAAAAGGTAATTTTTGAGAAGGTACTTTTTGAAAATGTACTTTTTGAAAATGTATTTTTTGAAAAGGTACTTTTTGAAAAGGTACTTTTTAAAAAAGTACTTTTTGAAAAGGTACTTTTTGAGAAGGTACTTTTTGAAAATGTACTTTTTGAAAATGTATTTTTTGAAAAGGTACTTTTTGAAAAGGTACTTTTTAAAAAAGTACTTTTTGAAAAGGTACTTTACTGTAGTTTTGTGCGTAAGTCTCAAATATGATTAACTGATAATGATTTCTATGTTTTATTTACTTAAATCTGAAAAAAGGCCAAGAATATTCCTACGGCACCTTCCTGTACAATTTCACTTTTTGTCACTTTGACAAAAAACAAAAGAGAATTACTGGAACATTTTAAAAAGAGCATGGTGACGACACCAGAGTTCAGCTTATTAAAATTTTGAACAAATTTGAGCAATAATTTTTTTAATACATATTTTTCTATGTATTGAATTAATAATAAAAAATTATTGCTAAGGTAGAAATCGGTTATTAGGAGCAGTAATTGCAATATCTATATCTTATATTTATCTTTAAATAATATTATTTAAAACATTTCTGTTTTATTTTATTTTCAGGTTCTCGAAATCGTTGGCTGCAGCGATAAGAATTAATCGGTAAGTGATTTATATTTTCAATCGTAATACACTTTATTGGGATTATTTCCTTACTCATACGTGTAAAATTTTAGTATATGAATAATATCATTGTTCTAAGAATTGTGTGAACGACTTGAAGAGTAACATTTGTTTGACAGACTACATACATGAATATAAGTATAAGAAATAAAAAAAAACATTTGCTATGAAAAAAAAATTCTAATACTCTTACTTTATCAACTGCTGCTGAGAAATCGATGTATTTGGAAGCTGTTTTTTCTACATTGCTTTGCTACCTGTTTTCCTATATGTCCAGCACTCTTCTTAAATCTTCTACCGGCTTCTAAAGAAATGCTACTACAAAACAAATTGACAAGTGACAACAATCAATCTTACAAGAATAAGAAAATGGCAATCATTATTCAATTACAGACTCACAGCAAACACTTGTTCACTTGAAGGGCTTATTCTCAATTAATTACATGTCCTTTTTGTGTGTATATTTTTTTGTCTTTGGTTAGCATCTACTGATCTTAAAACTGCTATTAACTGCCTGGCATTTGTTTGTTGTCTTTTGTACGAGTATATCTTGCTTTTCAGGTGGCGTTAAATTTAAACATGTGCTTTTGTTTTAAATTGTCCTTTTGTGAATCATCCTGCTGGGCAAAAATTTTGCCATATCCTTGTTTAGATCGAAAGATATTTATTGTTCGAGGTTTAAGCGCATGGCGCTAAGTAAACAAGCAGATGATTATTTTTGAAGAATCCCTGGTGTTCTTTCTTTTGCTTAAGGTTTGTTAGAAAAATCCTAGTGCCGGTGTTCTGTTTTATAGAACTGGTGATCTATTTTCATAATTATCCATTCGTAACTCAAAAGTGCAATTTTTGAGTTTGTATGTTTTAGATTCTATTGCTGATCTTTTCCATGTCTTGTCCTTTTTCGTGTGTACGTTATAGTTAAGTTAATAGTTAATTTGCAAAGTATGCAAATTTTCATTTCAAATATCCTTAATTTTTTTTTTGTATACACTGTCAAATTATAATTGGTTCAACAAACACTTTTATGGATTTTTTTCTAATGCCTTTTGTTCATTTCCCGCTTGTTGCACTTTTCCTGCCTTTGATTCTACCGTCAATCTCTAAGATATGAATTAGGATTAAAAGAGTGATCCTTTTAGTTGAAAATGAACTTGGTTTTGGAATTTTGAGAAATAAGTAAATCAAATATTTATAGTTTTCTATGTGTGGGAAATACAATTTCAATTTGTATTATACATACGTCCATAGGGTTTAAAATAAGATACATATATACATTTTTTTTTATATAAAAACTTTTTTTAATTAAAGCTATAACATGGGGAAAGAAAAGAAAACATTCGAACAAGGCTGACAATGTGTTGATATATCTCAAAAACAACATTTAATGCTAAATAATTTTAACGTAAATGTGAGTGGAGCGAAGAGTGAAAGTGCAAAAACTAAGCAAAAGTAGACTTCACATAATTTTATGTTCTTTTCTACAAAATAATGCAACATTTTTCAATAACAGGACATTTCAGAACACGTTGTGTAATAGATCAGTAAAAATATTGTTAATGAAATTTATTATCAACCAATTTGAAATCGTAAAAATCGCATCATTTTGCGAGAGTGTGGGTAATATGTAAAAGTTAATAAATTTTTAAAAGGCAAAATGTTTTTATATTAAATTAAATTCCATGCAATATCTGAATAATTAGGGCCTTATTCATAAAAAATATTTCTAACTTATAAAAGGTTTATAAAACAGATTTTCATATAAAATTTGTTTCATAAAACTTTTATAAAGCTGAAATATTTGTTATGAATAAGGCAGTTAGTTTATAAAAATGTAACAACTAGAGACATTTTTAAAATAAAATTCTGTTATCTTTCGTATAAAGTTTCCTTTCCATATTTCACGAAAACTTATTTATCTGAGATTAGAATCTCTTACTTCCATCATAAGAGCTCTAGTGTTGCCTCTACATTTATATTAATTAAAGATGGTGGTAGCCGGAAATGTGCCTAACAATCACTATTCAAACTAATTAATTTAAAAAAAAAATTTCTATGCTAAGGAAGTAAGTTGCTCCTATTTAACACCTTCATTTCTAACTCTTGTCTGCAAACTAATTTGTATGCACTTAAAGCAACAATGTCGCGAAAAGTATCTTGTATCTTCCATCTCTACTACAACCAACGAAACTCACTCTAGGCCACCTATTAATTGATGAAAATTCAATTTTAATTGAGGCAGCAAAAAAATCTTAAAACCCAACAAGGTTTCAAATGAAAAACTTAATTTGACATAAACAAACATGATCTAAACATTAATGCATTAAGTAGACTGACTGCTCAAATTGAATGAATGACTGACCGGTTGTATTTCAATATCGGGCTGCACGTAGATTTCCGCTTTTTTAAAGGTAATTTCATTTATTTATTTTTTGTTGTTGTTCATTTCATTGTACAAAAACACACATGGCAGCCATTAACAAGTTTTTTTGTTTGTTTGCCGTCTTAATATTGACCTAATGTCTTTGAGACATTAAAATCCACAAGCCACGTTTAGTCGTTTTGTAATAAAGAGAAAGGGAAAAAGCGTAGTACCGTGTTTTAATTAAAAGTCATTAAGTTGTAGACTGGCTGACTTCGTCAAAAAGTCATTTCCATACAAAATCAAATCAAAGAAAGTATTAAATCACGCTTTAAACTCTTTTTTATAAATCACAAACAATTTTTTTGTTGTTGTAAGACTACAGTGTGTAATAAATATTTCTGCAGAGTGAACAAAAAAATGCTTTATTGTATTTTAATTGTCCTGCACGGCAACGTTGTGATTACGCTGTCGTACATTGAGATGACAGACTCCAGATTTAGTAGAGACCAATAAATGAAAATGAGTGAATTTTTTTTTTGTTGGCTGGCATCGACTTTTATGTGGGCGCTATGAAAAGGAACTATGTCAATAATTAATTTAATTTTTTTTTAAATAAATAAAGTGAAAAAAATGGAAATAATTCTCCAGTTTCTTAACGGTTAGTGCCAAAATTTCATAAGTCCATCTATAGCCTTCATTGATATATACTCCAGTGATCCTGAAGTAGCCTGCTTTGCAGTTGCTAATTTATGAAAGTGCTAGTGTAACTTTTAAATTAATTACAGTCGACTCTTGATAATTTGAAACTCGTTAATTTGAATCTCGCGGTAATTTGAACTGTTTTCCAAGTCCCTTGAAAAACCCTCAACAAATTTAAAAATATCTATGTAATTTGGTCCCCTCAATAATTTGAAATTATTTGAATGGCATTTTGATCGCCGACTCGCTATAATTTGAATTTTTTGGCTCTACGCTCTATAATGTGATTTATTTTAATTGCTGTGCTACAAAAATGACATCTTAATCGCCAACGTTCTATAATTTGAAATCACCTAGTGTGATTTTGTTTCTGATTTTGAAAGAAATTTAAATCGTTTGCATTAGTTTCTGTGCCACGATTTTAGTATACACCACTACATCGACAGTTGCTGACATAAAAAATTAAATTTCTTTTCTTTGCTTTTGCGGAATTTAGTGCGTGCAAATGGTTTTGCTTTTTTTACGAAAACTCTTATTAATTTGAATTTTTTCTGTCTCTCTTTCGATATTTTGAAGTCTCGTTAAAATGAAAACTCGATTATTTGAACTTTTTCTCTGGCCCCTTCAGTTTCAAATTATCAAGAGTCGACTGTATGAGTTTCTTCAGCATAGACTACGATGTTTGTGTATTTGATTTCAAAGTGTAGGGCATTAACGAAAATAAAATCATGAATGAATAAGAACATGCGACGACAATTTGGCGTCAAGCCAACGAACTCCAGCTGGAAGATATTTTACATTTAATCATCAGATGTGGCTGTTGCTGCTGCTCATGATATTGTTATTGCTACAGTGCCAGTGGACTTTGTCGTTTTCATCATTCTTAACTCTCATCAAAATCTTTGAAATCTTGATTGGGGTTTGTTCGTGTCTCTTGTTAATAGACTGTGTATTATAAAGAATCAATCCATCTTTGGTGGCGTGTGTGTTACCATACGAAATGACAATTTTATTGGAATGCAATCGGACAACATGGACAAATGACAGCTTAACGCACGACAGTTGCAGTTCCAGTTGTTTGTTTGCGTTTTTATTGTTGATGATGCCGAGTACGAGGACGACGACGACGATGACGTCGACGATGATGTATATCGAACTAGATACAACAAATGAATTAGCAGACTTAATTCATTTGGTTAGCCGACCAGGCAACCGGCTGGTTAGTTGGCTGGCTGGCTGGCTGCTTCATTTGTTTGCTTAAAATTTCGTGACCAAATTGTAACGACTTTTTCCTGTTGCATTTCAATCTTCATCTAGCGGTCGTTTGTTTGCTTTCTTGATTTACTTGACCGCTCTTCAAAATGTCATTTGAAACCAGTGCAAAAACGCAAAACTGAGAGAAAAGGCTTGTCTACAACGTTAAAATATGAATAAGACCAACCTGCATGATGAATAACAATAAATAAATATTAGCAAGAACAAGTATTTACGTACTCGTACGTTCACATAACTTTTTATGTTTTTATGTTTTCCAGTTAATGATAATGATATTGGAAGTGGTCTAGTTCATTATAACTGTCGAGGTTGTACAATAACCAGTTCATTTTAGTCAGTCGTCAAAAAAAGGAAACAGATTCTTGTCGTATATTTAATTGTTGTCTCTTTTTTGTTGATTGTTTCTGTTTTAGTAGTTGGGATTGGAGACAATTTGACATTTTGAGATATTTGAGTCATATGTTATGCGTTAAGATCGTTAATGTCTGTAATCTCGGGCAGATAAAAGTTGGATAGTATACAAAATGTAATTTAATAGATTTAATCGATACCATGAAATGTGATGGAAATTAAAATGTCTTTATATTAAACAAATCATTATTACAAATATAATTTAATTCAATTTTAATTTTGTAGTAATTAACAAAACTTCTCTATAGCATAGAAATTAGACTTTCAATATCTACTAAAAAGAAGTTCGATTTTTTGTCCAATTAATTTTTGATAATTATCCTGACAAAACAAAATTAAAGAAAATACAAATGGTCGCCATTTAAATGCAAACTTCCTCTTCCCCTTGACAATAATAAAATATTTCCAAATTTACAAAACATCAAAATACTTGAAATGTCATGGTTTTTTGATTTTAATTTGAAGTATTTTGAAATGTAGACATTAAAACTCTTCAAACAAATCAATGGCGAACTAAAAGTTGGTGCTAAGGCGGCATGAGAAACAACGTGCAAACACACACAAACAGAATACAAAAAAAAAAAAAAACCAAATAATGAACGACGTCATTAACAAAATGAGAATTGAAATCATTATAATCACAATAATTCGTCAACCCTTAATAATTTCACAGCAAGCAAAAAAAAAATTAAAATACATTAAATCATAATGAAATATGGCAGGACACTTAAAGGCCAACAAGTAAATTTGCATAAAATAAAAGCGTCATCAACGCAATCTCAAAATTCTCAAAGGATATGCTAAATACACACGCACACACTCTCACTTGTTCGTTCGTTCGTTGTGCCACTTAAACTGAAATGCCATGCAAACATCTCAGCGCAAGGATAAAGGATGCCTGGTTGACTGACTGCCATTTTTAATATTTGTATAATAGCAAAGAGATTTTACTAAATATTAAAATCACAAAGCTTGAATTTGTGTTTTTTTTTTATTTCAACATTTTCTGCATCAAGTTGTTGATTGTTTGCTTTTTATTAAAATTAAAATACAAAAAATATGTGTGTGGAAAAAAGCATATAGAATAATATATATTTCTGTATATAATATGTTTTATATACTGATTTATCCTTGTAAGCTTGTGTGTGTTTGTTGTATAAACAAAGACAGTACTTGTTTATACATGTCAAAAGGATAAATGTCTACTACTGTGTTTAACACACACACACACAAACACGAAAAAATACGTTTTCTTTTCAGGTCTTCGCTACACATTTACTCTTTTTTTTTGTGATAAAAAAAGGAACTCTTTGACGTTCATCCATTATACATTCACCACTTTTTATAAGTACCACTGGGTGCTGAGCTCTGGATGATCCTTAAGCTTTTTTTGTTGTTGTTTCATTTGTTGTTGTGTAAAATAATGAAAAGTGAGAATAATGAAGGGAATGAGAATATGACACGGATTTGTATTTGGTTTAAAGGGCCTTTTATGCGAATCAGTAAAAAGAATAACTGCTTAACAGACTGATACCAGTAGCAAAATTTAATTTAAATATTTGAATTAAATTAAAATGTTTCTTAAACCTAAATGGTACTGGACAAAGCCGAAACTACTTTATAATATTTTGGCCTATCGCAAGCAATCACAACAGTGTATACGTTTGTCATTTTCGTATATTTCTTTATGTTCTATTGCCTTCCAAACTGTAAATATGTATATGCCATAGTGCATAGTCTATATTTTGGAAATATAGAGTTAAGCAGAAAACAATACGGGAAAGCTGACGTTAATTAGTTCCAACATATATGCCAGACCATAAGAATGTAATTTTTTAAAGGCGTAAAATGTTCCTCTTTCTTTCATGATTTTTACCATTGTTTAGGTGGATCGCTTGTATGTGATCTCGTATTCGTAGTCGTTTTACGAGTGGTAGAACACGAGACTATGAAACGGAGGGTCCTGTGTTCAATCCCGCGCTGAGTCATGAAATATTGTGTAGAATTCTTCTGATCAGCATTAGGACATGGTTGTGTTAGTTGTTGGCAACCTGTTTCAGTGATGAAGGTATAGCACTAGGGTTGCCAGTCGGGCTTGTTTTGGCTGGATAGTCCAGCTTTTTAATGGCCTGCACAGTTTCAAGCTAAAAAGAAATTTGTCCAGCTAAAAACAATTTTGCACAAAATGCTCTTAATATTTACTGCTGCTTTAAAATAATTTTTATAAATTTGCTATAACTTTTTTACTTCAAAGTACAAAAATATCTAGTAGATTTTTTTGTCTCTTTGGTATGATTTTTTGTTTTCGCTATTTAATTTTAATTCTTAAATACATATCGCTCATATGCTGGAAAAAGTCATAATTAAAGTTTTCAATTTGCAAAGAAGTCAATGAGAAAACGAAAAATGATATTTCTCTCAAGACCTGAATATGCAAGATTTATACAAAAATTTTTTACTTAAGATAAAGGAGAGATAATTAATTCTACATTAAAATAAGAAACTAATTTTTTGAGTTGTGACGTTGTTGCAGCAAATGAGAGTTATGTAGATATAATTAATAAAATTGTTTGTTCAATAAACAAGTAACTTTTCGTGAAAATTTTATTTCAAAATGTCCAGCTTTTTTTTTAATATCCAGCATTTTTAATTCACATGTCCAGCTTTTTAATAATCTGGATCTGGCAAGCCTATATAGCACTATCATGTACTAAAAAAGCAGAGTAACAGCAGCATCCTCCTTCGTCGGTCCTGTACCAAAAATTAGCCGGCTAAGTAAAAATGTTGAAATACAAAATTTCTCCATCTCCTCACTTTTTTCATCTGTCCCCTCAATACTATCCCCTCCTTTCTAGTTCCGGCACAATGCACAGCATATATAGAGTCATCCCCTGAGTGCTGGTCCGAGATAAAAAAAAATTTCAATCCAAAAATCTAATCACAACATATTTTCAACCTATTTCTATCAATAGTATTTTCTTATATGTTATCTTATCTTATTGTTGATAACGAATTTTTATTAATCGTTGGTCACGAGGCAAACAACGAAACTTTGAGCGTATTTTATAATATTCAAGGGGCCTTTTTAATATTTTAATCCTCCATTTACAAGTTATTAATACCCCACACTCGTTCATAATTTAGCAGAAATTAATTGTAGGGGTGTGTGTGTGTGGCTGTTTCCGCTATAACAATAATGATGTCCTTTAGCAAGCTTTTATATCACTGTTAATAGCAGTGAATAACTGAGCGTGTGAGAACATACAAGAGTGTGAGTGCATTTGTGCGTTTGCCATTGTGGTTGTTTTTGCTGCTGCTCATTATAAACAATTTTTGCATAATGAATGTTGTCATTGAAAAGTTTTTTTTTTTTTTTTTGTTAGGCATTTCCTCTAGTAGATTTTTATACCAAAAGTACGTTTGAGTGATTGTAGAGCAACCACCAACCAACAAATTGAAATTTTCAAAAAAAAACTTAAAAAAAAAAAAAATTTAACGAGAACGTGCATCCAGTGAAAGGGTGCCATTACCCAGAAATTCATATGTCAATGAGAAGTTTTTAATGAAAATGTACAGCAACAATAACTATATAAATCTCGGCAACAGGACTCATATTTCACTAAGAACAAAGACAACAACAATAATGACAGCAGCAATATTAAAATTAGTAGAGGCAAATAACAACAACTATAAGGATTATAAATTATGAAATGTGAGCGCATGTTCCCATCATTGTCCTTATAACCACCACCAACCTCATTCATCATTGGCCTCGTCAAGAGCATCTCATTGTGAAGCAAACAACAAAAACAAAGACGCGGCTTCAAGTTGTTCAATAAAAAGCAAGAATTTTTTTAGTGCAACTTCTTGTAGCATCAAAATTAATATTAACAACAACAACAACACTTTTGTAGGTTTGTACGTGTATCAGGGTATTTAATATGTCCATACGCGTGTGGATGTGTGTTTGGTTGTATCACAAGACATATTAATAAAACTAAATATAAAATAAAACATAATAGACAGTGAAATGTTACCCTTTACTGTTTGTGCATGATATAAATATGCCATCAAGAGAGTGTGTGTGTGTGTGTGTGTGTGTGTTTGCAAGGACTTTCACATGTTGTTTTCTTAACGTACAAGGGTAATTTTGAAAATAACTTTTTTATTAAAATCATTTTCGTCTAGTATTCTATGACAACAGCAACAATAATTGTATTTCTGCACTTAAAAATGTTCACCCTTTCGGGAAGCATTGAATACTGAAGTAGAAGGTAGAAAGGATTCAGGCAAATGCCATTGAAAATGTCAAAAGCATGTCATTGGTAACATTATGTTTTCTTAGGATTTAAAAAAAAAAAATATGACGGCTGCCTTTTTAAAAGTAGTACTACTGCTAGACAAATAGACGGCAAATACTTGAAGTTGTACTTGCATTTAATAAAGTGGATCTTTGAGGGGGTAGTATGTAAATAAATAAATATATTTTTAAGGTTTGAGCGATTTAATGCGGAGTATCCAGTTTGGCTGAATCAATAGTATCGAGATTTCATGAATTTCAGGCTCAAGCTACGACAATTTCGCACAGATCAGATATTATTTTAAAACTCAAGATATATTTTTGCCATGTGTTTCTCAATTAGAAAATTGGTATGAAAAAAAATTATTGGAAGCTCAAAAATTAAAAAAAAAGTTGCTGAGGTAGCTAAAACGATACTAAGAAGCGATGAATTAAAGATTGAAATAGTTTCAAAAATTTTCTATCTCCTATTCTTTTATCATGAGTTTTCCCAACACTATCCTCTCCTTTCTACCGGGTGGGTAAATTTGAGGTTAGGAAGTAAATTACTTGTCAAATGCGGAAATGTCAAGAATTGAGTTGCCATCCTTTGTTTTTTATTTAATAAAAAGATGGGAAATTTTAACTGTGAAATGTTACATTCTTGAAAAAAATTTTATTTAAAAAAATGTGGCATCAAAATGGTGAAAATTTAATTATATATATCACTTCGTAAAATTGGACCCGCTGCTGACGTGCTAGTGGAGGACATTTGTTCGACATCAAATGCTATTATTAATTCCCGTTTTTCTACTTTACACTGGTACCAAAAAATTTGAATTTCTCAAAAAAAAAAAAAAAAAACATTGTGCTTTTAAGGCAATTTACTTCCTAACCTTAAATTTATCCATCCTTTAGTTCCGCCGCAAATCACTGCATTTTTAGGGATCATCCTCTGACTTCTGGTCCTCAAAACTACTATTCGTTTACCAAAGAAAATTCGTAAGACTGTAAGACCCATCTGTTTGGCTTAAAAATGTATTTAAATGTCCTTTCTCGTCTTTAGTTGAGAGAGATAGAGACAGACAGAAAGAAAAACGTTAAACTTCAGATAAAAATTTTGTACGAAACAAATGGGTGAATCCAGCTTCACACTCCAATAGAGAAAAATAAAGCTAAACTCTTCGAAATTATGTTTTTGATATGATATAAATTTCATTTGTGAGAATTAATTTCCATTTATATGTCGGCTAATAACACATTGACATTAATTTTTTTTATTAACATTAAATAGTTCAGACTGATTCACCGGCTTCATATAAACATGCAACTGAGTTGTCATCAATATTTACTATTCGGCTACTTTATATCTGGAAAGATGATTTTAAAATGCCATCAGTTTACAATTCATAATTTTTTCTCTTGATGCTAGAAAAAGTATACATTTTTAAGAATCATTAAAAAAAACAAAAAAGGAAAAATTTAACACCTTATTTAAACAAACAAAAAGCGAAATACAAATATGTCCTTATGTTCAAGATTGAAAATTTGGCACTTAACATAATAAACGCAAGAAATTCCTGCACCGAGGACAATCAAAACAAAAATGATCCAAAGAAAATGGTAGAATATAATGAAAATCTTCTCAATAAAAATATAAACATTCAATACAAAGAAAACTATGAAAATTGGTGAGACCACAAAAATTTAATATCCTTTTGATGCACGCACTCACTCCGAAAACCAAATAATGGACCAAAAATAACAGCACGAAAATATCAAATTCTTGTAGACGACACGTATAATTCTAAAACAAAGCAACACTTGAAATGTAAAAAACAATTAGAAAAAAAACACTTGTTGTCACACGCATTCATGACATTAACAGAAAATAAATTAAAATTGAAAAGAAGATATAAAAGGACAAAGACAAAAGGGCAACTGAAAGCATGCGAAACAAATCACATCAAGCGCAAAGTGACTTTAAAAAAAATAAAACGGACTATTTCATGAGTGTGACAAAGCAAGAGTTGTTGATCATATCAAAATCAAATGTGACTGCCATTCAAGGATAATACAATGGGAGATTTTTTTTTTTGTAATTTACACTATAAAAAAATATTAAAAAAAATCTATATTAATTGCTTAAAACAAAAAGATTTTTATGTAGTAAGAAAAATGGGATATGAAGAAAAATAATCAAACGGTAACACGGGTATTATAACAATAACATGTTAACATCAGGTTGATACAGTTCTCGTATTCTTTTTCACAATAAAATTTGTGTAAATAGGAACTGGTATCAAATTTAACTAAGCCACCTAATAAGTGGTGACAAACACAATACACATGAGCACTGATGATGAAAGGGTTGCGTCTTTCGAAAACAGCTGTTCTGCTCTGCTGTCTAAGTTGAATAAAACTGATGTTGACTTTCCTTTGTGCCTTGGAATATTTATCATGTCTTTCTGAGATTAAAAACAAATTTCGAACAATTAGCCTATAGAATCTTAATTCAATTTAATATAAAAAGATTTTTTATTGTCGGCCTGTTTTAGTCACCAAGGCATTGCACTGGTCAATGAACAATTACTGACGACGATTGACACTATCGCGTACCAAGGACCAGAATAACAGCAACTGCCTTCGTCGATCTTGTAGCAATAATTCGCCGGCGGAGTAAAGGTTACAATAGCTGCAAAGGTTCTATATCTTCTCATCTTTCTTCATCTGTCCTCTCAATACCATCCTCTCCTCTCAATGCCATCCTCTCCTCTCCTCTCTAAATCCGGCACAATGCACTGCATATGTAGGAATCATCTTCTGAGTGCTGGTCCTACTAAAAAGTAAATGGTTTATATTCCTTCTAACTACTATCACCTACAAGAGTAAGAAAACTTTCAAGAGAACGCAGAGAGATGTCGTAGCAGTCCCGAAATCAACCCAATCTGTTGGTATCAAAACAAAAAAAAAAATCTAAATGTTCTACTCTTAAAAAAGTTAAAATATTTAAAACAAAAAGAATACTAAATGTATTTACTATCCAACATACACAACAAATAAGAGAAGTGCAATTTTCGGAACACACTACACTTCCATCATCAGTACTCATGAACATCTTGTTGGAACGTGCTGACAGTTTTATTTTATGAGAAAATTGTAAACAAGAAAATAGAATAGCTCGGAGACACTACTTGTATGACATATAGAATATTTGTAATCCCCACCGAAATTTTATTTTATTTTATTTTATCACACAATATATTTTTTTCAGTGTACTCAGGTACCATTAAATTGCCTCCACTAAACAGTACCACAGTATGGTTGTTCCTTTTTCACCAAAATTCCAACGAATTTGTATTTTTAAGTCAACAACATAACAATTGAAAAAAAGCCAAGATTCATAAGTGTGTTGTTCTCCAAAAAAAAAACACCTAAACAGGATTTAAAAAGGACTTTTTAAGCCAAATTACAAGTGCCCTTCATAAATACCTGTACAACCTGTTCAAGCAGCATTTCATATAATTGCGGATAAAAAGGTAAAAAAAAATAATATTTGTAAGGACAACATTCCAGCAAATGACAAATCTTGTCCAACATATGAGGCACCCTTAAAGAACGAAAAACAAAAATGAGTAGAACACGAACAGGACAGGGAAAAAACACATATTATTAATCTCCTGAAAGAAGGCGGCATAATCTTAAAGTCAATATCTGAACTAAAACGCACAAGAAATTAAATCCCAATGACAATGAGAATCATTATTAAAAACCTTAAACAAAATGCACATGTTGTTTTGTTAAATGACACAATTTTCATAACACTTGAACGAAATGGGTATGAGTGTGTGTGAGTGCGTAAGAGCATAAGTGTTAAAGAATTGTTAAGAACGTGCAACCAAAAATGATGTATGATGTTTGTGAGGCAAGTGTGCACGAGTATTTACTGATAAAAATTAAAGAAAAAGACACAGAAGGGAACTGGCCTTAAAGTCTTGGTGTCACTAATGACAGGGCTGTTCTAAAATCACATTAGTTTTTCATTCTTACACAAATGGAAACTGGGACTATACCCTATAATTTTCTGCTGGGACATTTTACTTGAGTTGCATTAGCAAAAGAAAAACATACACACAACTGTCTTTTAATTCTCTCAAATCTTTTGACGAACTGTCAATTTTTTCCATTCTTTATAAATAAATAAGAAAATATAATGCAATGAAATAAGTCCTTTTGTTAAATTGTTTCGTTGGTCCACTGGCTGTTGTACTCATAATGACTGTTATTAACTTTTGACAATAGTTTTCTACTTCTTTCCTTTACTTCTGTCTATTTATAGTAATTTCTTTGGGACAATAGTTCAGACTGGGCTGTTGCTGCACTGACGCCAATATTTTGTTTAGTTTTTTTTTTATTTTTTTTTTAAGAATAGAATTCATTAATCAAAGCGAGGCCAACACAGTACTAAATGCCCGATTAATAGACCTTGCATATGAAGCACTGGATCAAAAGAAAAAAACGCTTCTTTATTATTTTATTGTATTAAAAGCCTTTATATTTTTAATTTAGAGTGATTCTAGGGATCTTATTCCTGCTTAAAAAATTCATTCTTGTTTTACTACAAGAATATATAAAAATTAACTTCGCAGCTTTACTCGAATAATGTCATCACGATTGTTAAGTTTTCGGTTCACATGCAAGTCTGTGTAATAAAAATTATTTGAAGAAATTAATATATAAGATCTCATTAAGATTTTTGAACAGTTCAAAGAAGGATATGACGAGGAGTTTGTATTATCAATTTAAAAAATAATCGTCAGGGTTGGGGAATTTCGTACTAACCAAAAAGGTAATAACTTGAAAATATGAATGTGTGAACTTCTCATATTCTATTTCCTTTAAAAACATTGGTTAAATAGTTGATATTCCTACTAACTAGCACCACTTGAAACAGTGGAAAAATTGAACAAAGAACGCTGATGAGATGGCGTAGCGGCCTCGAAATCAGTACTGATCCGTTCTGCTGGTTTAATGACTATGAAAAATATTCTTAATATTCCACTCTCAAAAAATAATAAATAGAATGTAATCACGTTCATTTATTAAAATAAAAAATAAAAATAAAATAAAAAATAATTTGCAGTTTCGCAGATTTGAACCTATAGCCTATAGGGAAAATTAACATCCTGTAATACAATTTACATAAATAAAGGTTCACTATTAAAATAGAAATTCATACCTTAATTTAAAAAATAATATTTCGTTAAAAAACAATAAAATAGTATAACGTGTTTTTTTAGAGTGCCACAACACCAGCGCAACGCTTGCAAATTGTTTAAATTCTTAATCAAAACAATAGTTCTATTCGTCAAACTCATCGAGCACTTCTTCCATTTTACTGCGTACATAATCGTCCTTCAGAGCGGTTAATTCGAAAAACAATAGATCGTTTTCTGACCACTTTTACTGTTACTGATCTGTACAATTGCGAACTGAAGAAGCTGTAGCCGCTATACAGGGCAGCATTGAAAATGATCCTAATCAATCAATTCGTTGCTGTTCTGAGCAACTGCGGTTGTTCCCTTCCACTTTATGGAAGATTTTCTTAGTTGTTGAAAATTGTTGTTCCAAATTGCGCCTTCTACGCGCCAGCCGTGGCGGCCACATTGCAGAAATCATATTTAAACTTTAATTTCATAAAATTTTCTTTCCAATAAAGTCAGTTTCATCGATATTAAAAATATATTTCCTTGTGTTATTATGACTTAAACTTGTGCCTGTCGATAAAAAAGCCTTTACTACAAAAACAATTTTCTGTATCAAATAAAATTTTCCGTTTACTGTCTCAGTTAAGCTTTTATTTGATTTTTATGCCAGTTATAAACGCTGTTGGCAACACCTCCTATCAACGATCGGCATTCGAGTTCATACAATTAATATCATATTTAAATTATAACAATTTTGTAGTTAAATTTATGTAGTTGGGAATTGTTGTTTCACAGTTAATTTGTAATCGTACTTGTGCTGATTCTTTTTCTTAATATTTACAAAAAACTATGGGCACTTATCACACGTATATAATAAATATTTTTGTCATAATTCTCATTTAGTTTTTGTTTATTTTTATATGAACATACTGAGTTGGTTTACAAAACAAAATATTATACTCGAATAGCAACGAAATTATTCTCAAACAATAATGGATTGCATTGAAAATATTTTTTGTGCTATTTTGTGATAATATCCCTCAAGCAGTGTCTCTCTCTCTCTCTTTCTATGTCCCTCTATCTCTATTTTTCTTATAGGGAAAGTCATTATATGGCAAAGCCATTCAAATGGTATCTATTTTGCTATTGAAATGTTTCCAAGTGAGAATTATTTTATAAAAATCAATCCTTTTTCAGTCTTGTATACAGCACAACTGCTTCTCTCACTATTTTTATTGCTTCAGTTTAAGTTTTGCAACGACATTTTTTAGTATATTTAAAAAGATAAAGACACAAAATGTGTTGTTGCTGTTTTGAGAGAAAGGCTTAAAAGCAATAACCAGTAATAAGAAAGAAAACTAAAAATTAACAAAAGTATTTAATTAATTAATTAAATTGGACACTTTGTTAAGTCATCATTTATAACTTTCACCTTTCTTTTATGCTGCTTGCCAAAGATGTCCCTCCCTGTCTAATTAAAAATGTTGAAACTTCCTGGTCAAAGAAAAAAAAAAGACACGAACAACTAAAATAAAATGTCATTATTTTACGCTAAAACCAAGAAGCGTATAATGTCATAAAATACCAAACGAACTATTACATCACAATAACCAGATCAAAGAAGATTCTTATCAAAAAAAAAGGCATCAGACAACACAGAAACTCGACACAAGTAATAACTTGTGAAGCCAGTAAAACTGACCCAACTGTTACAATTGAGCAATTTAAGAGAAGACACGAAAAATTATTATTAAAGTGGGGAAAAACAGCTTAAAACAAATGTATTAATGGCTAAAACAGAGCTACCAAATTAGCATAAAACAACGATAAATGTTGTTGACGGATACTTGTGCAACAAATGTAAAATGGGGTTGGAACGAGTTGTGCGCCGACTCGTTGGCCGTCTTAATGGAAAAATTATTTTCACATAAATTGAAAATCAACAAAAAGATCACTCTCGAATATGAAAAACAAAATTTGTCGTCATGAAAAATAAATGTTAAACAAAGAATGTATAACATTAAAATGGATTAAAATTAATTTATTTAATTTGTACGAGGGTCGCTGTTACTTAGAAACTGTGGCAATTGTTACATACACAGTACAGTTTGCACCTGTTTGAATTTACGTAGACCGTCTGTCTCGTTATTAAACTATTTGTCATAGAGTCATACTTAACCTTTTATAGCTCACGTCTTCTTAACAGTAAAGAAACTTTTGAAAATATATGAGTCGGTTGTATTAAAAATTACAATATATAGATCTACCGGATCTAAAACTATTCAAACCGTTGTCTGAAAACATGTAAAACATAATATATTTATTATGGTATAGGGTATTTTTTTATAGAGTGACATAAGTTTAAACCGTAATAAAACAAGGAAATGTGTTTTTAACGTCAATGAAACGAGCCTTACTCGAAAAATTTTTTTATGAAATTAATGTTTAAATATGATTTCTGCCATGTGGCTGTCACGGCTGGCGCGTAGAAGGCGCAATCGGGAACACTCATTTTCAACAACTAAAAAATCTTGCATAAAGTGTTAGGACACAACCCGAGTTGTTCAGAACGCCAACGAATTAATTGATTAGGATCATCTCCAATGCTTTCCTGTACAGCGGTTATAGTTTCTTCAATGCACACTGTGTGGCATCTCAGGGGATGCATATTATCAGTAACGGTCCGTAATTGATCTGTTTTTCTTCGAATTAGCCGCTCTGAAGGACGATTATGCGCTCATTAAAATGGAAGAAGTGCACGATGAGTTTAACGAATAAAACAATTAGTTCGATTAAAAATGTGAACAATTTCCACATGTTGCTCTTGTGTTGTGACGCTCTAAAAAAACACGTATTATATCTTTTGTGACGGACGAAACGTATGTCTTTATCACACGTTATATTCGATGTGCTAAAGAAACTGCTTTCGTCTATTTTATTGGGAGAAACAATATACCGAAGCCGGTCTGTTTGCAATATTATGCTTACCCTGGTAAGATCTGAAGCCCTTCGAAATTTAATATTTAATTTTTCACTATTCGACCAACAAAATAAAAATAATCATCCTCGTAGCTGCCAAGCATACACACTCCAGTATCTGGATTAAAAGTGAATGATAGTTTAACAGAAAATGAATAAAATATAATAAAAGCATATTAATACAAATGTGCAAACGACTGGCTCTCATTCTGCATCTCTGTCACTCACCCATGTCGTCTAGTAATTTGAAGTGGTTGCTGTCGCTACTAAAATATGCCACACAAAATGTGGTGATAATAATTGTATTTTATGTTAATAAAATTAATATGCGGTGGGAAATTCTTTGTGACATGATATAGATAAATTGTTGCCGACTTTAATGTGACCTGTGTTTTCCCTTCTTCCAGTTTGTTTAGCTCGTTAAGTTTTTTTTTAAGGTTATGAGACAAAAATTATGCAAATTAGATCATTGTTGTTTGGAAAATATCGCCGTAGTCGTCGTCGTTGTCGTCATCAACAAATATCTTTTAGCTAAACATTATTATTATACATGTTTTTGTTTCTTCATTTTTTTATATTTAATAAACATAATTTGTTAACTAAATTGTTGGGAAACACACAAAGTGAAAGATTCGTGAATAGGGTATTTTTGTATAAGGCTGCCAATGTTACAAAGACACCAATTAGCGGTGACTGTGGATTAGAAAATAAAAAATAAGTTAAAAGAGCATGGAGCTAAAGGGTTAGCTAAGCAGGCTGAGAGATATAATCATAACAGGGTTATAGTGAAGTAGAAATTTTTATTAACAACACTGAGAGAAAATTTTAATTGCTCTACTGTAATTTGTTATTAATACTATGACAAGTAACTTCCTTTTCGATGTCATGGCATTTGTCATAATTGTGGTGTAGTAAAATTGAAAACTCTTGTAATATGACCACAAAGAGTCATTGATATTAAGACGATTTTTTTTAGTATGAAAGAGCAATTGACATACGCATCGTAAAGCTGTAGGCTAGATGTAAGATGAGTTCGAAAAAATTAATCCTATAGCTGCAAATCCTTTCTAGTTCAAACAAGTTTTATTACAGTAGAGTGACTATTTTATAATAAAAGAAAATCCGTAATAGTACACACGTAATTATAGAATAGACTGAAACGGCAGATTAAAAACTCATTATTATGTCTCCCGCCACCCCTCCTATAAAATGGCATAAATTTTGTATCATGTGGAATTCCAATAAAGAAACCACAAACATTTTAATAATAAAAAAGTAATCACATGCAACATAACAGCTCAAAGGACATCTCGCTACCAATATTAAACCAAACAAATAATTTCAATATCGATACTCCCTGTATACAGTGAAAATAAATTTCTGAAAGCAAATTTATATGCTGGAAAAAAATACATTCATATGGAGGAAGAAAAAAAATAAACATGAGCTTTTAACACGTTAGTAAACATTACAAAGGACACTAAATTGGTATGTCCTGCTAATGAAAAATAAAGAAAACAGGAAAACGATTAATACAGGATACATTTTTTGTCTGTTATAAATAAAATATCAGCACAAAGCCACGCAACATTAAATACGAGAACAAAAAAAAAGAGATACAAATACAAATGAATACCCGTACAACTGCACAGGGTGTGCATGCATGCGGTAGGAAAAGTGGAAAGAATTACAGTGTTTACAAAACATAATGAAAAAATCAACATTTCATAATTTTCAATTTTAAATCGCTGAGAGGCTGTAGTAGAAAAAAAGTCTCATTGGAAAAAATATACCAGCTTAAGCTGGGTATCATGTTGTTGCTGGGGTGTAATATCACATGTAACACATGCAGATTACAATACAACAAACACATTCAATTCAATTCTTTATTTTTTTTTTGCGTAGACAGGAGTGAAAACCTCATCATCTGGTCGAAAAACAGCAGCTACATACTCGCAATATACCAATTGAATGGAAAACTCGCGCTTTTTACTTTTAATATTTTCGCAACGCGTTTCCATAACCATGAGCTTCAAACAGTTGCCCCTGTTTGTTTTGCGAAAAAATAATTTTTAAATCATAAAAAATATATATGTATATAAAAAAATTCTCGCGTTTTTGTAAAAGCAGAAATGATTTTTTTTATTAAGCCACAAGGGTAAATTTCAATTTATAAAAAAAGTGCTATTTTTGCAGAGCTCTACAACCTGTGTGGCAGTTGCACCAGTATTGAGAATTAACATATATTTTTTTATACGAACCAGGGAGCAAATTACGGCACTCGATATCGAACGAAATTTATATTTAAATTGTATGGAAATTTCGCTCGATATCGAATGCGGTAATTTGGCTCCAGCACTCAGGGGATATCCCTTACAGGTACAGTGCATTGCGCCGGAAGTAGAAAAGAGGGGATAATATTGAGAGGACAGATGAAGAAAGAGGACAAGTTAGAGAAATTTTTGTACCAATTTGTTTTTTGCTACAGGACCGAAGAAGGAGGGTGCGGTTACTCTGATTTTAGTACATGATAGTGTCAGTCGCTGCCAATTATGTTCAGTAACCAGTGCTATCCCTTCCTCACTGAAACAGAATGACAACAACTAACACAATCATGCACTAATGCTGATCAGAAGAACTCGACACTCTACTCATGACTGAGCGCGCGGTCGAACTCAGGACCCTCCGCTTCATAGTCTCGTGTTAACTACTTCAGATAACAGCACCTTTAATTTGTAAAAGTTTATAATATTTAGTTTTGTGTTGTTTTTATGTAATTCATTTAAAATTTAAATTTAATTTAAAAATTGATGAAGAGCTTAGGTCCTTTTTCGTTTCTTTCTTAATTATATAATATCAAAATTTTTTAACAATTATTTCTATTTTAGTTTTATATTTTTTTAAAGAAGAGAACGATTTACAAAAAGCCTTTAAAACAATTTTTTTTCTTGATTTGCTGTAAATGAAATCAACATTTACAAAATACGGTTAGAAATGTCCGCTGTTACTAAACCACATTGATCACTCTGAGCGGCTCCCACAAGAGGTATATTGGATCTTCTGAACTCCCATAACAGTATTTAAAGAAGTCCTATTTTGTATCCAACTGTATAACAGCAAGAAACCTCTGGCTTGTCCTCAGGCTTTTTAATACTAATACTCTTATGAGCTTGACAAAAAAGCACTTGAGTAGTTTCCTGACCACATTGACCGGCCGTGGGACTTTTGAAACCAATGCTCGTACAGATGTGGTCAGTACAGGCCAATTAATACAATTCTCGATCTCGAACTGAAAACACTCCAATATGTGACCGCAAAGTAAGATCAGAGAACATCTCACATTCGTCAAAAAAAACTTAAGAGTTTAATTTTACAAGAAAGTAGGAAGCTTAAGTAACACAATTTCTTAAATATTTACATTATCTTTGCATATAATATGTTACGTCAACGCCCCCTAAAGGAGGCGGGGTCGAAAAATTCGTTTTTCTGATTTTCGTTTTTTGTCATAAAAATATTTCATTTGCTTAGCAAAATTTAAAAAAATCCTAAAAATTATATTATATTTTAGAGGTTGGTTTAGCTTTTCTAAGAGGAACTTTCTTCCCTCTGACCCCATTCAGCCCATTGTATAACCTTTACAATTTATTTATACCAAATTTCAAGTGTCTGGCTCTATTCGTTTGAACTGAATCGTAATTTCGATAGACGGACTGACGGACATGCCCAGATCGTCATCAGTGATGAAGAATAGAAAAGGTGTTTTTTATAGAGTGATACAACTTTGAGTTGTCATCACTGCTTTATTCGACCACCCATTTAACAGCTGATAGTTTAGATTGCTTTGACATTTCATTATGAATCGACTTACACCAGAGCAACGCGTGCAAATCATGCACTTCGTCCATTTTATGGCGTACATAATCGTCCTTCAGAGCTGCTAATTCGAAGAACAATAGATCGTTTTGGGACCACATTTACTGTCCATCCCGTGAGACGCCGAACAGTTGCGCAATGAAGGAGCTGTAGCAGCTGTACAGGAAAGCAATGAAGATAATCATAATCAATCAATTCGTTGCCGTTCTCAGCAACTGGGGTTTTGTCCTTCATTTTATGGAAGATTTCTGTAGTTGTTGAAAATTGGTGTTCCAGATTGCGCCTTCTACGCGCCAACCGTGGCGGCCACATGGCCGAAATCATATTTAAACATTAATGTCGTAAAATTTTCTATCCAATAAAGACCGTTTTATTGATATAAAATATATTTATGGTTTATTATGATTTAAACTTGGATCACTCTATAAAAAACACCCGATATATACTTAGAGAGCTATTTCGCTACGTTACACTCGGAATGTCAAAGTAAATATACCCTCCAATTCTTTTTCTATACTAATATGGCACTTGGCTTATATTCCAGCCATTCAAAGTTTACATGGAGATAGTGGCGCTTGAAACGAACTTGCATTCGTTAAAATAGGAATACTTTTATTATTTTCCCAAATATTTTTCTGTTCAATTTATAAAATCTTTGGCAATTTAGTAGCGGACTTGATTCAAAAATTCTGGCCAGCATGTATACACGATACTGAGTCGTGAAGTACAAAAGAATTCGTAGTGTTCTATTCAATTCGTAACTTATTTTGTAAAACTTTTGAAATCACAAAATATTGTTGGCCTGCAAGATGGCCCATTTCTGCCTTGAAACCAATACGTAGGAATTTTTATAACAACTTCTATTTTGCAATAAAGTTATCAGCTAACAAGAGCTGGTGCAAAAAAAAATCATAACGATTGTCATAAAAAAAGCATTACAATTTGCGTAAAAGCGAAATAAAAACATTGACTTTCTGCACCCCGTCACACGGACAAGTACAGCAGAATAAAAATCATCGGAAAAGGATATGGCAGCAATGACAATTTGATTGAGCTCACGAGAGCAGTCGTACGAGTATATTGAATGTGAAATGAAACACAGACACACACACACACACAAAACAAAGTACTTGTATCCAGCGTATATGCCAAACCTGTAATAAGAAATAATCGCGCCTATTCAACAAATGCCATCAGTTGAAATTAAAATCAAGTGGGGTCATGTTTTCATCTTGTCAAACGGGGAGGAAAAAAAAATCACGCAAACAATATTGAGCTGGTAGTAAACTCCCCACCCCAACCTAAAAACCGAACAGGAAGAGTCAGATATTGATGCTGGGGATGATGTTGTTGTTAACGTTGTGTTAACACGCATATTGTATCTGTCTGTTGTGCTATTTTTTATAATTTCAACAGTTTGCTATTGTTTTTTTTTACAATTTATCACGAACAAGGACATCATCATTTGATACGCTTTTCATATTCTAATACTCTGTAGTGGCAGGCACTTTTTTTATAAAAGCCGTAAAAATTGCGGATTACCATCGCGGATTTTTTTTTACTATTGTTTTAGTTTTTTTTTTGTCTTGCAGTTGTTGTTGAACAATTGAAGCTTTTTTAAATTTGCCTTGGAAAAATATCATGTAGATTTTTTTCGGCTTTATGTTGCATGTCCTTTTGCCATTTCTGAGTATTTATTTATTTCAGTTTTTTTATTATAATATATTTTTTTTTTCCTGTTTGATTTCCATCGTCTTGGGTTTATTGAAATTTCTTTTGTAGACTTTTTCAATTTGGCTAATTTGTTAAGATTTTTCTTTTTTCAAGGGGGGAAAATACGTATAAATGTTGTTGTAATTGTGTTCTTTTCCTCAAATCTTTAGGGTATTTTTTATATATAAATTTTTTTCGTTATAAAGAAATTATTTCTTAGAGCCTTGATTTTTTTTATTAGCAGTTGTTCTTTCAATCTTTATAAAGTGTTTGTTATTGTTCTTTTTATGATATTATTTGTCTTTTTCTTGAGTTGTTTAGAATAAAGATCTTATCTTGGCTGGTCTTAATTTGCTTTATTAAGTATTTAAAATTGTTTATTTTAGGTTAAATTATTTGTTGAATAAGCTTAAGTGACTTTATCGTTTTAATACGCTCAAGAGGAGAATAAGATGAGCTTTAAGGTATTTTGTTTTTCAATATATGGAGCAGGTAGTCAGGCAATCGTATAGTAAATTACACAGTCAAATTAATATGGCACCTTTCTGGAAAAAAATTATAAATCGAATTAAAATTTTTAAAATATTAAAAACGTCTGCAAAACGGCTTAATTGAATCAGTATAAATTTGTAAAAGTCATACTCATTAGGAATGCTTTCAAATTGCACGGAGTAGAAAGCAAGACGAGATCGCTTCTTCGAAATCAAATTCTTCCAGGAGTGGCTCAAGGATAGCAACTGGTATTGGCATTAGCGATACACTGTGCGCTTGGTAGAAAATTCAATACAAATAAAACAAGACGTACTTGGGGAATGGAGAGATATTTAAAGCACAATACATCTAATAAAAATGTTTAGGGTAATTTTAATTACAATTTTTTTATGAAGGCGATTTATTTTTTAGCTTTAAAACTTAATAAATAGATACGAATCAATCAATGTTTAAATAGAAACATATTCACGTCTATTTGTCCTCAGCAATTTCCAGAGAAATTAATGTCCATCTGCACAGACCACAAAATGTTCACGAAACGCCAGATTTTCCCACAACATTAAGTCACAATAGCGATGGAGGAGCAAATGCTTGATGATCGATTCTTAACAGAGGCTGGAAAAATATTATCAACAATTTGTTATTTGTTTGCTGTTTTTTTATTTTTTTTTTATAAATTTTCTATCAAAAGACCGGCTAACAGGTATAAAATGAATTGAATAAATACTCACATAAATAACTGATGGTGTTAGTGAGTGACCAGCCATAAAAGTGAAATATTGCTTTTGATATTATTACGAGAGGCGAGAATGTGAGTATGTGTACATGCATACGAGAATTCAAGGCGTGCGTAATCGCGCAGTCTCAAACCCCATGTAAACAACATGTAATGTCGGCTAATATTTGATTTTTATACTAGCATCTACACACAAAGGATGGCCCAACAAGCAACAAAGAAAGTGTAACTATCTTGTAACAAGAATTGATAAAATGCAACACGAACAATAACAACAACAACAGCTAGAAAACAAAAAACACATGCAGCATGTAATCAACATACAAACAACACATTCATCTACATTAAAGACAATAATAAGCCGGGGCTAGCAGCGTAGAGTGAGATCAAACAAAAGCAGAAGAGTCGCAACACAATTAATTAAATTTTAGTTTTTGATGGATTCGTTACACCTTAAAACAGACGTGTGATAAACGAGTAAAAATTTTCCTTCAAGTACAAAAACAATAACGACAGCAGCAACAACAACGACGCTGCCTAAAACAGTACAGAAATGCATTGATACAAAAGAATAACATACATATAAACAGAAAGACAGTCTCAAGGCAAGAGGATACACACATGCAACATGCGATCGTTGGGACAAAAAAAATTTGAAAACTTATTTATTTATTCTCACAGATGCTGGCTGACTTTGTACGAAAATAAAAGTCGGGAAGAACATATTGTGGACCAGTTATAATGTGTGCTGGCCTTATGCACCGTTATCATTCATATGTTAGGTTTTCCCTACAGACATTCAAACACTCAAAGACTTTGATAATAATGTTGCAGGACAAAATTATTAAAACTATAAATTGAAATACACTAACACAAGAAAATGCAAAATAGCATTTAACGACTAAGACTTGTGGGTGCTGTTGGTTGAAGTAGTTAACACGTGTACTATGAAACCAAAGATCATCGATTCGTATTCTCTCTATAGTAGATCTAGTTTTTGGCATAATGCCCAGTCATGCAGGGGCATAGACTTAGATATCTAAGGTATTGATTCCTGTGGGACTAAGCAATCATATATTCTACATAAAATAAATATAATACTTTTCAGAAGGGCAGAAACTGAAATGGCACTAGAAGAATAGAGCTAGAAGAAAGCATCCAAAAAGCGATCGCTTCACATGGATGTAGTTACAGAATCGCATGGTGATGCATGAGTGTTAGAGGATCTCAAGAACTTTACAATCGTTTTGATGCAAAAAATGGGGGTTGCATAGTGATTGTCTTTGCACTGAACATTTCCAAAATATGAGTTAAAAAATATATAAATTCCCTCTGTTCCTATAAATAGTATATGTGACTTTAACGATTTCGCTCCATTGGTATCAATTCATTCCACCATTATATCTTCGTGATTAAATTCGATAGCGATTCTGATTATAATCTTTTAAGGAAAAAATTAATAATAATATTTTTGAAGGTATTTGCATTTAAGCCACATCATCTTAAAAAAAAAAAACAAATAACGGTAATTTGGCTATATCTCGAAAACTCTTCTACTTTCAACGATTATGACTTCATATTCGGATTCAGCGAACAAGTTTGCCTTAGAATTGGTCAGAAAACTGTCACATAGTGTTGGCTAGTATTGTGATCTTCTTAACGCTACCTCACCACTAGACATAAAATATGTCCGGAAATTTAGTAGGACATGTCCAGCCATTGATGTCTGGACATATGTCCTGCCTTCCATGTCCGACTTGATGTTCACGTTCATATATATTATGAAAGGAGAGCAAAAGAGATAGAACGCAATAAGTTAAAATTTTTCTCTTTTGCACAACCCCAAAATTACTTCAGAAGTCTTCAGGAACATGGACATATTAATACTGTTGCTCTGTCGGAGTCATGTCAGGTCAATGTCTAGTTTGTATTTAGCCAGAAGATCTTTGGAACTCAACGCAGGTATAGGTTAATGGGAACATTAATTGCTCTGACATCACAGTAAGACAGATTCCATAATCCTCGAAGGCAGCTGACTTAAGTTCCGGTTTACACTCTGCAATTTTAGCTGCCCTACTTTTGATTTCTCTGAGAGAAAGAAGGAGATAGTCTACAAATTGTATATGTTTCTATTTCTTTCTGTTTCCATACGGTGCAGAGTTAATGTACGCCTTGTAATAGGGCGGCAAAAGTTAAAATGTGTGAATCGGGACTAAAGTTTTAAGCATTTCCTGTTTTAACAAATTGAACTCAACTTGGATTTTTATTAATTAATGCACACATTCATAGAATAGAACACGCACGCAGTACAGCGCTAATAATCGATCTTTACTGTCTTCATTAATAAAAAGTGTTTATTTTTTTATTTTATTATATTTCTCTCTTGCTCTTCTATAGCAATTTAGTATTTTGAAACGACCAACAAACGCTATAGATGCCCTTGCATTTACAAGCCGTATTTTTCCGAGAATCCTTTTGCGTGAGCACACTTTTCTTGCGCAATTAATATTTATAATATAGTTTTATATATCTGCCGTACATGCTTGTATATTCTGGTCCCTGTCAATTTTGATGTTGTGACGCGGCCTCTTCAATGCTGTTTTCAGTTCAGTTCTTTGTCATTGATCCTCTGTAAACAAATTTTTATATATTTACTTATTTTATTTTTTTTTTTGTTCTCTTTTTTTGCAACGCAAGTCATTTAGAAATGAATCTTCTGTTGAATAGCATAATGAAGGCAATCGTTATTGCTAAAGTGATTTTTCTTATATATCGACAAGATAAGAAACGCAGGAAAATGTTGCTGTGTTGCCTTGTTGAATGCGTGATATTTCGTACTGTCGTAAACGTTTATGACGGATGTGCGATCGCTGGTGGATGAAATGCAGAATGTGTGGACGTGTTAGTTGGTACATTTAACAAATAAAAGTTAAATGGTTTCTCATATCAAAAATGTTTTTGTTTTATTTGTTGCTTTATTGTGTCAAAAGAAACATGAGCAATTTTCAGTTGGCCATCAAATATTTGCTTTACTGTTGGCGGTTTTTTTTTGCTCTAGTATTCCTTTTTTCAGTGATTGGGTATCATAGCGATTTTTTTGTTGTTGTTATTTCTTATTTAGACGATGCTGTTAGTTCACTGCAAATACCGGTACTAATTATGGTTTAATGTAATCAGCAGTTTGTTTGATTAACCTTCAAAGAAAGGACAAATTTTAAACATTTAGAAAAAAAATGTTCAAATCTTTGCGAAGGTTATGTTAGAAGATTATTTTTAATGTTTTAAATAAGTATATGCAAACGATGCTGGAAAAATCCAATAGTTATTAGAACAGTGATGCCAATTGAACCCTGTTTAAGTACCTGAAAGACTTGAAAAAATATAGGCCTTTTTATTATCTCTTTAGTCCAATCGAGCAGAATTATGTTTTCTTAACTAAATGAAGATATTATTTTCAAAATGACATTTTGAGTTTCTTCGTTAACATTTAGAATTGAAATGTATCTGAAATCTGTAAATATGTATAATATTTTTAATAACTTTTTCTAATATCTCTTGACTTTTTGTACTTAAAAATTAGAATCCTTCAATTAGGATTTCCATATGGTATTTTGTTCCTAGCACCATCTGTGATTGGGTAGCATAAATACAAAAATTTCAAGGTTTCAAATTCCAATTGGATTTCTAAACAAGCAATTGTCTCAACAAAATCAAAAATACTTACACCGGTATTCATAAAATTTAAAATGAGTTTGAAATGTATTTTAACCAAATTTTTTCATACAAAATTTTCTTAAAACAGATTTCAAATACGTTTTATTTTTTATGAATATGAGGGTTAATGTTCAACAAAAAGTCCTTCATTTATTCATTCACTTTAAAATTATTAAATAACAAAAACAAAAATAGCGATTTTGTATTGGGTGACTAACAGAACAATGTCATCCCAAAAATATATGTTTTGTGCTGTTTTAGTCAAATGAAAAGTGTCAAATATGTTAAAACAATATTGTTTTTTTGTTCTTCTTAATTAATTGACGACACAATTAGTATGAAATGAAACAAAAAAAACATTGAAAAAGTTGTCATAAACTGTCAATACCAGACGATGTCACATCATTTGCTAATGGATGTTGAATGCCGCAATTAGACAAAAATATTAAGAACCATCTGTCACAGGTAGTGATGGCTGGAAAATATCTATTAATCGATTAATCGAAAAAAATATTGATTTTAAAATACCCGTTTATATTTTGTGATCTCTTTCGTAATGTGGTGCGTGGTTAGCACCATATGATTACCATTACAGCTTGATGTTATTTGTTACTGATATGAATCGAGAACTACTGGGGATGTAGTAAAGAAGAAAGGAACCAAATTATGGCATTCAATATCGATCGAATTTTGTATTTAAATCGTATCGAAATCGTAATCCATATTTAACGCTGTAATTTACCCTCATGTTGCCTCAACAAACAGCTTTGAAGTTTGTCCACTGTGTGGTCAGCTTAAAAACATGTTATTCTATCGTCATGTATTTTTAATTAAACAAATGGATTTTCTATCATAAACTATTGATAAATAAATAATGGACAACATGCTAAAACAAGGATTGGTTCATAAGACAACGGAAGTACCGAAAAACTTGCACTGTTTTCAGGGTGTCCCAGCGAACATATTTTGTTTAGACGTTAGAAATTTTAGATTTTTACCGGACAATCAAGTCAATTGTCTAAAATTAGTTCATAAATTTAGTAGAATGGTCGAAAATATATTCTACGCCGTTTCTGTAAATTTTCTGAAATATTTTCCAATTAATATTGAGAAGGAACTTTGATTTTCTTTAATTGCCGATTTTACAATGTCGACAGAATTCTCTCTTTCGTGTAAATACATTTGAAACAAGAACAATTTATAAATTTTTGTTTTTGTTTAAAATATATTTGTACGAAAGAAAGTATTCATTCGACATTGTGAAATAGACTGTAAGATAAGCAAAAGTGTGACTGTTATTCGTCATGTCACATTGTCTAGATTTAATTTAGGAAATAAGTCTCCTTTATTACTTGATATTAAAATATTCGTAGAAATATTGCAATTTATTGCTTGGATCTATCTGACACAAATAAAAGTGCTAAGAAGTGTAAATAAAGTTTCTTGTTTGATTTTGATGAGGATCGGAAGAAATTGATCCTCATCAAAATTCCTTTAAAATATTGTGGGTGCTATTGGCTGAAGTAGTTAACGAGAGACTAAGAAGTATAAAAAGGCTTGTTCGACCGCGCACTCTATCGTGAATATAGTGCCGAAATTTTCTGATTTATAAAAAGCATAGCACGTGTCACTGAAAGAGCGCATAACAGCACCGTTCTTCGTCGCATTGTAGTAGAAAAAAATTTCTGTTAAAGTAGAGATTAAACTAGCTACAGCAAATACTCTATCTTCTCATTTTCATAATGTTTTCAACACTCTCCTCTCCTTTCTAGTTCCGGCTCAATGCACCATATATAAAGGGGACCCTGAGTGTTGGTCCTACTAAAAAAAATTAAGAATTGAAAATTGTTTCAGAATTACCTGCTACTCAGATTCACGATCTTATCAACCACTCATATATATATATTTTTTTTTATAAAGTTTTCTCACAGACTTCGTAAAAGAGTTCGGCAACTTTTCAATTAAATTCTAGAAAAAAAAATTTTTGCTGGGTATTAACGTTCATGCATGTCTACACACTAGTATATTTCTTATACCTTGGATCTATTACGAATACTTACACAAGTATTTGCTTAATAAAGCAATTTATGCCGCAGATTCATTTTTGTAAAAGTCAAATTTTTACAAGGACTTTTTTCCATTTGTTATTGATGACCTCGTCATTTATTACTGACTTTTGAAAATAACAGAAATTAAAGAAAACTGGGATTAACAGGAAGCGGAAGTTTAGTCTGTTATCGTCGTACATATAAAACAAAGCACGTTCGCTCACACACGTAAATACTTGGCAAAAACAACATGTCACGAGGGTGTTACAACTAGTGAAGAATAAACAAAAAATCATAAAAATAATAACAACGAAATATAGAAAAATGTTTTAATTTCTTTAGCCAAATGAATCCAAGAAAAAAAAAGAAACTCATGTTTCTTGTTGCAAGTGGCATATGACGACGCGTCATGATGATTGATTAATGTCACTGGTGGTATTTTCTATATGAAATCTAGATTTTCCCCCTCGTTTTGGTTTTGTTTGTGCTCTTAATTAGAACTTCGATTGTTAAGTGAAGCATGTAAATGTTGTAGAACTGGAGAGAATTATGTGCCACCAAATGTCGCCACTTTTGTGACTTTTTGCAAAAGAAAGGACATTTAATTTTTCGAAAGTGATTGTACAAAAATTTATGATGAACACGTTCTAATGATTTATTTCATTAGAATAGCAGAAATGAGTCATTGTTATGTTTGTGTGTATTTTTAAGCATTAAGTTTCTTTGGTTGGAACAATTTATAAAATTTATCTAAATATTTAATACGTTGACTGGGAAGCATTAACTAATTCGTGGACTCGATCTCGTACTCAGAGTAGAGGAACATCACATTCCTTCGTCGGCACTGAAGAAAAAATTTGCCGGCGAAGTAAAAAGTTGAAATCTGTCTTCTCAATACTACCCCCACATTTCTAGTTGCAGCACAATGCACTGTATATGTAGGTATCATCTCCTGAGGGCTGCACCTAATTAAAAAAAAAACACGATTTTAAAAAATTGTGTTAAATTTAAATCCCAATAGATATCATTTATAAGTTGAATGTATCTATTTGAAGAGAGAGACAAATTTTTATATATATTAAATCCGAAAACATGTATTTCAACAATTTAGGTGAATTGTGATCCAAATCAATATATTTGTGGTACACTTTTAAGTATCTTATTCTGTACCCAAATTGTTGAATCGAAAATGGTTTAAAAGGTGTTGTTATGTAGATAAGCAGAATAAAAATACTTTCTCTAAATTTTTAGTACAAAAGTAGTAAAACCCTATTTCAAATTAGATGGAATAAGAACAAAATGGTTCTTAATAAATGCATGACTGTTCAAAAGTGTGTGTGTGTGATCTTGTGTGTGGAATAAATAGAAATATGAAAAGCCCAGGCTTATTTTTCCTAAGTCCCAATGGTTATTTTTTCCAAGTCGAATTTGGAACATCAAGTGATTCTGGTTAATGTTTGAAGCGGTTAAAGTGCATTTATTTAAAATCTAGTTTTTGAATATCAAATGGAACTCAATATGAATTATTCTAATAAAAGTGAAATACTTTATATATGAAGCTTAAATCCATTGCACTAATCTGCCATATTAGAAATTAGTTAATATAAGTAATTCAGAATAACTATGTTCTGCTGGGGGTGTATTTTGTAATCATTCAATAGATGAATTTAATTGAATAGGAAATATTACTAAACGTTGAGATATTATACTTTCTCAAATGATATAAAAAAAAAAAAAAATAATATGTGAGTTTAAAGAAAATATATCCTGAGTAATAATTTAATTAAAAAAAGTCAATGTTGTTTTTTTTTGTTGAAAAATTGTGGATACTGAAATTTTGTTAAGCTTTTGTAGGCGTTAACAATTGCTGTATGCCACATAAGAAATATCATGAGAACACACTCACTCGCATATATTTTTATTATTGTGCAAAAACTCGTTAAATGATAGATACTTGTACAATTTATTTTGCACTATATAAAATATCTAACTAATCGTGAACTATTTATAAACATGAGCTTTTTATAATACTTTTTTTTTTTTTTTTTTTTTTTTTAACAATATAAAGTGTTTGGCAGTGTTTATGGAAACCGAACAGCTAGAAACTCTTTGTCGACCCACCAACCAAATAGACAATAGTAACCACCTGGTCTGTGTCAATTGGCGCCTGTATTTAACACACAATAAAAAAATATAATGTAAGAAAAAATAAAAATTGTCTGTACGATTATTTTTGAAAAGTTGCTTGTGATACGATGTGCCAGCGCAAACTAGTGCTAGATATTTTAATAACAAAAACCATTAAAAACGATAACAAAATTAACATATAAAATTTCATAAACATTAGAAAATAATTAGCTTTTCTTGTTTTTTTCTTGTTCTCTTTATGTTTGTTTTTGTTTCAAGAATATATGTATGAACAATTTTTGGAAAACTAATAAAGAAAATAATTGTAATAAAAATACTGTTAAAATAATAACAACAATATTTCAATATTTTCATATTTAAAAAACAACATAAAACAGATAGTATGATATTCTTTTGCTTTCTTTGGGTGAACAAAAAAATTAATGAAAAAAAGAACAAAAATTAAAGAAAAATGTATGCATTAAAATGAAAAATTAATATTAAAATTTTTATCATCATAATGAGATGTTGATGGTCATCATTATTACAATATGTTGGACATAAACGCAGGTGCTTAATTTCGTTTGTTGCTAAAGGTCCAAGTCAAATAAGCACAAGTAACTGGGCTTAAAAGTAAACTCCTACTTTTCTATATGTATACAGGTATGGCAAGGAATGCTTTTTTTTCTCGGATCAGCACTCAGGGGATGACTCCTACATATGCAGTGCTTTGTGCCGGAACTAGAAAGGAGTATTGAAGGGACAGATGAAGAAAGATGAGGAGATAGAGAATATTTTGTAGCTATTTCAACCTTTTACTTCGCCGCCTAATTTTTTGCTACAGGACCGAAGAAGGAGAGTGCTGTTACTCTGCTTTTAGTACATGATAGTGTCACTGTCGCTGCCAATTATGTTCAGTAATCAGTGACTATGCTTTCATCATTGAAACATGCTGACAACAACTAACAGAATCAAGCACTAACGCTGATCAGAAGAATTCAACACAATATTCATGAGTCAGCGCGGGATTGAACTCAGGACCCTCCGCTTCATAGTCTCGTGTTCTACTACTTCAGCCAACAGCTATGACTCCCACGACTTGGTAATGTTGTCTTTACAGGTGGAATGACAGTGATCGTAGTGTTATTATCCAGTACTGGTTAACGACACTACAATTCCATTACAATTCGAATACAAGGTTCTCAGACTAACAAATTATAGGCGGCAACTAAAGGCGGAGTGCTAAGAATGGAACTTCTTAATTAATACCATTTGTTTAAAAGAAATTATCATTAAAGCCTTAAATAGAAATTGGTAATGGTTAGCTGCGCCAAGAACCACCAATCCACCCATTTAACCTAAAATATCATTCATATTTTTGTGAGATATACAAAACGTACACATGAGTCGTCGAAACGACGAATAATGGTATTCCAGGTTTATGGTGGCAAAAAGTGGTATCGAATAGAAGCGGTGTCTTTCAAGAAGTCTGCTCCCTTCGGTTACTAAATTTGTAGCATTAAAAATGCCCTTAAAATATTTTACGCTTTTTAATGATCGGTGTTTATATCTCAAAATGATGATCAGTTGCATTGCATACTAATTCTATGGCTAATTGTTCTATATATTTTTTTTTAGTTCAACATCTGTTTTAATTATCCAACATACATAGCAGATCAGAACAGCAGTTATCGAAAGCCGCTACACTTTCATCATCAGTACTCCTGTTTACTTTTGCATATCACCACTTATTAGGTGGCTTAGCTGAACATGCTAACAGTTTTTATATATACGCATTTGATTAGAAACTGCATTAAACCCATGGTAATATACAAGAATTTGCATAATTTTTTTATACCCTCCAAAAAAGAATTTGGAGGGTATATTCACTTTGTCATTCCGTTTGTAACGCATCGAAATATCCATCTCAGACCCCATAAAGTATATATATTCTTGATCAGTGATGAAATCTAAGACGAACTGAGCATGTCCGTCCGTCCGTCCGTCTGTGGAAATCACGATTCAGGCCAAACGAAAAGAGCTAGACTCTTGAAATTTGGTATAAATATATTGAAGCTTAGAGCAGGTTAAAGTCGGAGATGGGCTGAATCGGGCAAGAGGGAAAAACTAAACCAACCCAGAAAAAACAACCTAATTTTTAAAGTTTTTTGGTTATTTTGTTAAGCAAATGATATATTTTTATGTGAAATACGGTCCAACGCGTTAAACTTGGAGCCATAAAATAAAAAAAAAATATTTTTTGTACCCCGCCCTCTTTAGTGGGCGTTATTATATGCAAAAATAGCATAAACATTTAACAAATTGTTTTACTTAAGCCTACATTCCTTAAAAATGATGAAGCTGAGACGATACCTGGTACTCCTCTGCCCTACCCCCTCCTCCCCCTTCACCACCTAACTGACCCTACAAAAAAAAAATTTTATTTTAATTTTGTATATAATCATCCCAAGCATTTATTTTTAGAGTTTTATGACTGCCTGTTTCTGCCCTACCCCCTTCCCCCTTTTCCCCGTAAATGACCCTATAAAAGAAATAAAAAAATTTATTTTGAATATAATTATCCCAAGCATTTATTTTAGAGTTTTATGACAAAGGTGAAATGTTTCCCCCACAGCCCTTGCCAGAGCGACACCGCCAAAATACAGTTTTTATACCCTCCAAAGAGAATTGGACCCTATAAAGTAAATATGTATATTCTTGTTTAGTGATGAAGTTTGACGTACTTGTCCCACCAAGTTAAACATTTTAAATTCACTTACTAAATATTTGGAGGGTATTTAAGATTCGACCCGGTCGAATATAACGTTTTTACTTGTTTTAAATTAAAAATGTATTTGAAGAGTAATTTCCTGCTGTAATTTGATAGTTGATAGTATTCCGTTATATCTTTATAAATATTTAAACATTTTGTTATATAAAAATAAACTAAAGAATACATTCTTTTAATTTGCATCACTTTGAAAAAAGACCATTGACCATAAAGTTTATACACAATTTTTCTTTACCTTTCTGTTGTTATTATAACAAGAAGAATTGTGATAGAAAAATCATATGCGGATAATAATTTTGTGAATTTTTAGGAAAGCACTGTAACACTTGCCAAGTCATGTGATTTAAATTATGCAAATTCCATTAAAGATAAACAACAATACGGGACGTAAAATATACCTGAAATGAGTCAGTCTGTTCATACAATTTTAATGATCAACATTATTTTTTCTTGATGTCCCGTTTTTACGTACAAATCTACAGCACACTTTTAGTATTTTATGAGTTCAACAGAAAAAAAATTAATATCTTTGTAAATGAAGCTATTAAATTCTAAAACAAAAAAAAAAAAATGAATAAATTGCCATACATTCAAACGCACAGGCCAAATAGGTACAAAACAATGGAGTTTTTGTTTTTAGTCGGAGTATTTTGTGGGTGGATCAGGTGGTTTTGAGTGTGTAACTTCGAGCATACAATACATATAAGTGCATATATTAGGACACCACCTTTAGGGATGTAATAATTTCCAGATATTAAGAATAAGTAAAACTACTTTTAAATGAAATTATCAAGTCGTAATCCCGTGGGATCGCAAAGATTAAAATCTCTACTGTTACAAATTTTGAACGAAATAAGATCACATATGAAATCTTTCTTTAAAATAATTGTTACAATGACATAAATTTTATGTGACTATGATTGCAATTTGAGGCTGCTGTTGGCTGAAGCGGTTAACACGAGACTATGAAGCAGAGGGTCGTGAGCTCGATTCCGCGCTCAGTCATGAATATTGTGACGAATTCTTTTGATCAGCATTAGGACATGGTTGTGTTGGTCGTTGTCAGCCTGTTTCAGTGATGAAGGCATATCACTGGTCACTGACATAATTGGCAGCGACTGACACTATCATGGACTGGAGATGAGAGGAACAGCACCTTCCTTCGTCCGTCCTGTAGCAAAAAATTAGCCACCGAAGTAAAATGTTTTAATAGCTACAAAAACTTCTCGAACTTTTCATATTTCTTCATCTGTCCCCTCAATACTATTCTCACATTTCTAGTACCGCCGGAATGCATTGCATATATAGGGGTCATTCCCTGAGTGCTGGCTGGTCCGAGATAAAATATAAAAAAAAATTTATTGTAAAGTATAATTTAATTAAAAAGGAAATACAAATATGTTTGCTTGTCTTAATCTGAAAGAAGAGCTTTCTATCGATGGAAAAGAATTATCACTGAAGCATTCGTAATAATGCTAGAGGTTTTTTTAGCACCATACTAATGAAAAAAAAATCATTAGAACTCATTTGTGCACAAATGAGTGGAAATGTCTGTACATATATTTGTTAAGAACGAAAAGAGGGCGTTGTAAGTGGGCGTATAAGTAGAAAAAAATTTTAAACATAATTTTTTTTCAATATTTTCTGCTTAACAATAACATGGCTTTTCGTACCAGCCTTGTTTGGTATTTAGTTGTTTTTCATTTGCTTTACTTCAAACAAACTATAAACTTTTCTTTGTTGTTATCCATCGACAACCTCATCAACATCATCATAATCATAATTTGCATCTACATCTTTATTAGCATAATTTTTGTACTCATAACTTTACTCATACTCAAGTATTGCTTTGACCATTCACCCTGTTCTAATTTTAACGCCATATTGAACCTTATTAAAGTTTTGTTTATACGATGGATGGATGATTTTTTCCGTTCTCATTTTACTGCTGCTCTTTGCTCAACTTATTATGAAATATTTCTGTTAGTATTTGTTTCGTGTTTGTTTTTTCTTGCTGTTTTAATGCGCTTTTCAAAAAATATTATTAAAGTACAAAACTTATGACTTGTGTCGATCGGTTGCAGAATACTTGACGTTCAACAGGGTACAAAACTGCCAGGACTTTTGAAAAAAAAAAAAAACTGTAATAATAAAACACACAAAAAACTCCTTTATATTGTAGAAAGGTTTGCGAATAAAGCAACAGCGGAAAAAACGTTATAATATTAAATTTTGTTTTTAGAAACAGAAAAAAAAATTGTTTTAAATATAAAATTGAATCTACTTGTTTGTGTACGCTGAAAATGGAAACTTTTTAATTAGCATAAGAAGTTTATGCTACTTTGCAGTTTCCTCTCCTGTTAGCGTGTAAACGTAGCAGCAGCAATAAGCCGTGTTCCTTTTTTTTCTATATTTTTGCAAAGGAAAAATAATTAACAAAAAAAGTTGCGTCAAAGAAAACTTTTTATATATAAGATGACGTGAAACTAAAGGAGAGATTTCGTTTGTTTTGGGAAAAGGTGTAAGCAAAGAGTATCAGTGCATTATAACTTCAAAATGACACACAGGAGCATTACTGTGCCCCACTTTATATTTGTCATACGCCCATTTAGTTTATTTAACTCGATTTCAAATTATATTTTATGCCATAATGCTATTCGGGTTTGCCAAGTTGTTACTATTCAAATGCGATAATTTTTTGTAACTCGGAACAGCTCCCAAGGTATGACCCTTACATATGCAGCGCACTGCGTCGGAACTTGAACTTCAGCGGTAATGTCATGCCTTCTGATATAAATTAATAAAAAAAAAAATCAATGAGTGTTCGAACTCACGGGCGATATGTTAACACCTTTTTGTTTATTTATTTTATATTAAACCCACAAAAAACAAAGAGAATGCAAAGCAACAGACAAATGTACATACATACATTGTTATGTTTGTACATAAGCTACATACGTCGCTGTCTTGCTATCTCATTTTTATATATGTACGTATAACCACGTCACTATTCTCTTTGCTATGCATAAGACAAAACCGAAGATCAACATAAAACACTTTTTTAGTATTACTCCAAATTAATACTCCGAATTAAAACACTTAAATCTCCGCTCGCCGATATCAGATCGCCTTAATTTTTGGCCTAAACTCTTCGTCGAAACCCGCACTATCGTTTTAATCCAAAAATTAATAAAATCGGCTATGAATTTCCGGAGAAAATCGCGTGGGAAAATTATATGCAAATCGCCCAATAATCACTTTCAATACCGACTGCCAAGCAACAACAACAAACAAACAAACTCTTACACTTACACTTGCGTATGTATTGAAACTGATAGTTTACTGCCCTAGAGGCGCGCGTATAGATGTTAACACATCAAAAATTATATTGAAGCCTACTTTAACACTTCCTGTAAATTTAATGAACCTCTTTCAATACATTTTCTAAATATCTCCATGAAAAAAATTTTGTAAAAAAAATTAAAACAAAAAAATTGAAACTTTTACTTCATATAAATAGCTAAAAAAATTTTTTGTGAATGTCGTAAACATTTATGGCTTCATAAATACTGTCCTCGTGCCATTAAAAATTATAATTTTCCATAAAAAATTATGAATTTTCATAACCCTTTTTTTTCTTGGAACTGTAAACTTACTTAAGTCCTACAATAGACGGCAGACAGAACAAGCAAAATGCTTCATTATTAAATTTTTTTTTACTGTATTGTGCATTAAAAACATTAATTCATTCATCCAGCAAAACAATTTCACATCTGCAGAGGGATGAATGCATCTTTGACTAAAAGGGTTTTACTTAATGGCTACAAGAAACTGTTTTCATAATTGCTGAAATGTCAAAAGTTCGAAAACAGGACATTTGGGAGTTTATTTACTGTTTGTTCTTCTACTTACTTCCTATTAGAAGGATATAACAATATAAATGGGATACCTAGTCAACAAAAGGAAGAAAAATTAAAAGTTAACAATGTGCAGCATCCAGTCTTCAGTGTTTAAGTAAAAAAGATCTCGTAGTTGTACACAGTTCTCTCTTACCAATAACAATTAACCATAATGCAAACAACGACAAACCAAGTAATAAAAAAGTTTTCGTTGTTCTTTTTGTATAACTTTATTTACTGGTTAAGGCAGAGAGCAGAAGGAAAGTTTGAGGTATTCAGTTTCAGTTGTCCTTAAAAATGTTTTTGGAATTGAGAAAAATAAAACTGCTGATTGGAAATATTTACATGGACCGTTACAGGAGTTTCCAATTCAAAATTTTTGTTCCTTTAAATTAAAACAAAAAAATGTTTGGAATTGAGAAAAATAAAACTGCTGATTGGAAATATTTACATGGACAGGAGTTTCCAGTTCAAAATTTTTGTTCCTCAGAAATTTCAGAAAAAATCGATATTTTATCTTATTTGCTTTCAGTAAATCCGAATATGAGACTAATATGTCTTTAAATTGTCTTTTCTAGGAAACTTTTTCGTGAAAACTTTTTTTCTGTTTTCTAAGTTAACGCTAAGTGCAAAAATTTTATTGGCCAAAGTTTCGTTGAGTTATAGTCCTTTAATGTTGAAAGGGCGCTTCTAAGACGACCTTTCCATATAAATTTTTTTATTTTGATTTTTAAGTATATTTTTAAATAATTGCAAGGACCTCCATGCACTACACATGCATTCGCAAATCATGCTCGTGACGGTTGTTACATCCAGGCAAAGGCAGTGTGTGGGACGGCTTTCACGGAGGAGCCGTGTATGTTTTTTTAGGACACCATCGGCAAGTTGTTGCTGGCGAATGCTACGTGATAAGCGGTTTCTCACTACCAGAATAAACTATAACCGGGGCTTGGCGACCATGTGATTTCAACAAGACCGCCAAATCGCTAATACATCAGGAGCCTTAACGGATATTATAAAGGAGGCGTTGTTTGGTGTCATAATCTTTTTTTTATATATATATTTTATCTTGTACCAGCACTAGGGGATGACCACTACATACATATGCAGTGCATTGCGCCGGAACTAGAAAGGAGGGGATAGTATGTAGGAGACAGTTGAAGAGAGATGAGAAGATAGAGAGTTTATTTTTTTGTAACTATTTCAATCTTTTTACTTCGCCGGCTAATTTTAGCTACAGGACCGACGAAGGAGGGTGCTGTTACTCTGCTTTTAGTACATGATAGTGTCAGTCGCTGGCAATTATGTTCAGTGACCAGTGTTATGCCTTCATCAATTAAAACAGGCTGGCAACAACTAACACAACCACGCACTAATGCTGTTCAGAAGAATTCAACACAATATATCATGACTCAGCGCGGGCTCGAACTCACTACCCTCCGCTTCATAGTCTCGTGTTCTACTACTTCAGCCAACAGCACCCCAAGTCTGCCGTTTGACTTAACTTATGTATACTGCTTTCTTGTACTTTAAATATAAGATTAAATCTTGTTGTACTTGATTTGAACATAAATAAATAAATAAATGAATAAATGAATCTTGGGTTTTGATGAACCATGGGGCAACTCAGACCATGTTAGATGTTCTCAATTACTGACGACACTGCGATAAGAATGGAAGTCGATAATTGCTAGTCGACTTACAGAAATCCAGAAGGCCTACAGTAACAGATGGTGTTTCGGCGTGTCTCGGTGATTAGCTGGTCTGCCCATTGGTGGACTGAGCAATCAATTAATGTGACACGTAACAGCATCGAAAAGGGACCAGTTACACTTTTGAAAAAAAAACGTTTGTTTTGAATACCATGTTGTCAAAAGCAACAGGTTTAATATAAATACAGTCAGTGTTAAGCAGAAAACACGTAAAAATTTGTAAAAAAAAAATTTTAAATGCGTCAAATATTGTTATAGACAAAAATATTCAGAAATTGAGAACTACATATAATAAATTCTTTTTTAAAAATACCTTTTTTATAGTGAATTTGTATTAAAAGAAAGTAATTGAAACACACTGGAGCTGAACACATTCTCTGCAGGCCTTAAAGTATGCTTTAGATTTTATTATAAGGTAAATGCTGTGTTTAAAACAACAACAACAAAAAACAAACAAAAACAATGCTGGCAAATAAATGCATAAAATTGTTTAATGTTTTTAAACAAATTTAGCGTTAATGTAAAAATACCATTAAAAGCATTTTTATAATTAAATGTCGTTTACTTTTGGCCACATTAAAAAGGCCATAAATCAGCACTTAAAATTTCAACTCACCACTGAAGATGAGCGCAGAGGAAACTCAAACACAAACAGTAAGAAGCCTGCCAGCAGCCAACAACATAAACTTTAGAATGCCTCAAAGGATATTCAGCAGTTGTTGCTTGTGATTGTATTTCGTTAAGAAAAACTTCCCTTTTAAGATGATTCTTTTACTCTAAAGAAACCTAATTGATTGAAAAAACTGTTTGTATGTAAAATATTTAGCCAGCGGGGATGTTATACTTATTCTACAGGTTTAATTCACTGAAAATATTGTTTGCTGTTGCTTTTGTTGTTAACAAGCCTATGAAGTTTTTGTGTGACCTTTTCGTTTATGTGAGATTCTAGCCAAGAATGTCATAAGAAAGCGGCGACATAACTTGCATTTTGTTCTTGTTTCTGCAATATACATATTTTCTTTTTTTTTAATTTTGGGGATGGTAAGCATTTTTTTAGTAAAAGAAAAGTTTTTTTATTTTTTGCTACAAAATACCATAAATCGTAATTTGTTTGCTTTGTTTCTTACATTTTTTTAACTTGTTGGTAAGATTTAATAGCCTCTAAATGCGTGATGTTGTGTAGTTTTGTTTGACTTTGAAAGAAAATCTGTTAAAAACATGATTTTTAAATTATTTATTCTGTTAGAGGTTTTGCATATTAAGTAAGTGATTTTTACAACCACAGGATTCTAGAGCAGGATATTAATCATACTTAAATATAATTGAATTCCCTGTCATATTCACTTAAATATTCAGAACATAACGATTTAAATTTGGCCAGCAAGTTAGAAAATTATAAAAAATGGACTGATACTTTTAAATATAAATTTCAAATGACGTAAATAAACAAAATTCCAATTCGGTTCTGTTTATAAAATATAGCAGTAATTGAACCTACAAGTCCAGGATAATCAGGCAGGATGCAAATTGCCGACACAATTCTTATTGGGCATTTCTAGGGTTTGAAAATTATTCCGTTTCTCTTTGAAAATATTGATCGTGTCCTATTATTTCAGGATATCACTTTATAAGTTTTCGGCTAATAAAATCACTTTTAATTTAAAGTAAATAATTATATTTAAGTGTAATAATTAAAAATTAATTATTAAAATCATATCTATTAAAAATACCTTTCCTCTGTTTACTAATGCCTTGCCCTAATGGCATTTAGTTTTGTAAAAATGCAATAAAAACAAAAATGTAGAGCAACTGGACCATTTCACACAATAAACATTGACAATAACAAATTGGTATCAATTTCATACTGGAAGGAAGACCAAAAGCCACAGCAATCAATATCAAATTTGGTCTGAATGAAACTTGAAGGAGAAATGGGTTAAGAAAAAGGATTTTATTTTATCAGCATCAAGGGGATAAATACGACTTTGAACAACATGAAAATACATACACACTTGCGATACAAAAAGCTTTGGTATAAATCGGCAACGGCTTTGTTTTACACTAAATCGATTTTTTTTTCAAATATTTTAATATGAAGATTGATTTGAAACTGAGAAGTGGCCACATATTTTGTTCTTACTTTTTGAACAACTAAAAAGTTATTCACAAGGCTGTTGATTTTTGATATTCCTTGGACTCGTATACGAGTTGCGGTGAGACTTTTGAAACAATTGATTTACAAAACAAATGTGTATACAAAAAAAATTATTAATTTTGCTTTAACTCTCATTAAATCGATTTTATAGATTCCTTAACTTTTAGGACTTGAGGGTTTCCCACCAAAATGAGAGAACTTAGTTATAACTCCTGGAGAGTAGATTGAGGTATAAAATTGTGAACAAATTTAGAAAAATGTTTTTTGTTCCTTCGGAAATATCTGCTAATATTCGATAATTTTCAATGTTTTCTTCTCAAAAAAGGTGAATAATTTTTTTTAACTTTTCGAAGAAAATTTTTCACATGTCTTTTGAAAATAGTGAATTTATTAGGATTTTGTCTACCATCCCTTAGGAAAATAAATTTTTGGTTAAAAAATGAGTTTAAATAAAAAACGACAACTTTTTACTATATCTTGTTGACTTCATTTTAAGTAAGCCAAACAATATTATTGTTCCTTTTCACTTCAACCGCCATTCATGAACCCTATTAACAAAGTGCATTCTGCGGAAGGTATGAGGTATGAAAAGAGAGAGTGTTGCTAGGATATATGAAGAAAGATGAGAAGATGGAGAATTTGTTGGTCCTATTTATGATCCAGTATTAGAATTCGCCAATAAAACAAGCCGTGAATGGACAATCTTCCCTATCATGAATAATTTTTCCCTCGAAATTTTTCCCTTTTCCCTAAAATTGCAATCATGAAAAAATTCCCTGTGAATGATTTCACGCTAAAATTAAATTCCCCTGATAGTGAATGATTTTTTTTAGAGTTTTTGGTGGGGAATAGAGTAAAAAATGTAAGTATTTTCTATTATAATTCGAATATAAGACACTAATTTATATTTTTTGCAACAAATCAATTGCCTGCGTCTCTGTAAAACTTGTTACACCAATTTTAAACATTAAGAATATTTTTAATTTGTTTTTTTTTCGGTTTCGAAAATGTATCCAAATTATTTTACTACTAAATATTTAGCCATAATTTTTTTTAATTTTTTTGTTAATTTATTGCATAAACTTAAATTTTTCAACACAAATTCTTTGATGTTTCATGTTGTTTTCGGCTTCTTTTCTTTTTTGCATTCACTGAGAACTGATAGCGGGAATAATTTCTCACGGGAGATTTACGATACCATTTTTCCCATCGAGTGGAATAAAAATTTCATGTGAACAAAAATTCCCCATGTTATTCACGATAAGGGTGAATTTCGGCACCATGTACATTCATGATTGAGTTCGGAATCGAATCTTAGATCTTTGTCTTTGTTTGACCGCTACAGCCAGCAGCACTCTCATATATACTTAATTAGCGAAAATTGAAAAGAACAATCACTTGTTATTTTATAGAACAATGGTTTTTGCCCGTTTATTTTAGAAACTTATTTCCATGTAAGCAAAGTAAACGTAAATACATATTGCCCACTGTAGCGTACAAACAATAAAGCATAACTGTTCTGTCGAATATAAAGTTTTCTATCACGACAGAAAATCCAAAAAGGGGTTTCTACCAATTTAATGTAATACTTGAGTTACTTTCATTCAGTAACTTTAGACTTTTAATTAATGAGAACAATTTGTCTCCATTTCAATTAAGTGCTTGTTACAAGGACAACAACAGTAATCTAGAAAAATGTTATACCAACTGAATACAAGACGAAAAACCAAACAAAAAACATATAAAACAACAATGAAGAAACATTCTCCAAAGGACATGAAAATATTAAAATGAAAAAGAAAAGAATCCGTTTTCGTATCATGCCATCACGTTTTGAAATCCGCTAAAATTCTACAAATGAAAAGTGATGAATGGCGTGTTAACAAGATTTTATTTCCATTTTGCTTACTGTGAGCCCCACTTTGAATGTTTTTTCTATTTTTTTTTGTTAGTATTTTGTAGCTGGAGCGTTAAAAATTGCCTTTGACATTGACACTTTACGCATTAAGGGCATGTTTCTTACAAGTTGTTACAGTTTTATTTAACTTTCCCATTTTGCTGTGGCAAATTTAAATTGAGGCAGCTGATAAGGGCAAAGTTGATTAATTGGTTTGTGTGCGTCTAATTAAATGTTGTTACAACAGAAATTGTTGCTGCTCGTTTCGCAGATTTAGGGAGTACTAGAAATGGAAAATTTTTTTTTCCAACATTTAAAAGCTTAAATGCCACTTTAATTTTAATAGAATTTTTTGCATTAAATTATAAATAATTGTTAGAAATTACTATGCAGTAATTAAGCAATTATAAAACAATTTATTTGTGAATGTGTTCGTGTTGGTGTTTAAGGAAAGAGGAAGATATAGAGCTCATGGGGATCTTCATCGGTTATGTAATGTAGAAAGGGAATTGGGAATTTTATAGGATATTGGGAATTTTTTGTTAAGAAGTTTTTTTGTATATCTGAGCCGGTCTGTTTGTAAATCAAAATTAATGTGGAATGATGGAAAGTCGTTCCCCCTTCCGAATTAATATATAATAAAAATTTGCAACATTTTTTATAAATTAATTATTTGCGTGTTCATGAGTTTTCTCGACATCAATAAAGTTTTTTAAACTGGCATGAATGAACTTGCATTGGGAGGATGCTAATGGCTGAAATAGTTAGCATGAGACTATGAAGCCGAAAGGCCTGAGTTCGATTCCAAGCTCAGCCATGAATAGGCTGTCGAATTGTTCGGATTAGCGTTAGTGTAGGGTATATTAATCATTGTTGGCCTGCTTCAGGGACGAAGGCATGGTCACTGAACATTACCGGCAGATATTGATACTATCATGTATTAAAGAGGAGAGTAGGAGAACCCACCTTCGGCGGCTCTATGGGTACCAAAAAAATTATCTCTATCTGCTCAGTTCCTTCATCTGTCTTCTCAATACTATCCCCTCTCTGCCAGTTCCGGCACAATGCACTGCAAATTTAGCAGTTATTCCCATTCTTTATTCTGCATGAACATGTCTTGATCTTGTCTGTGCATGACGATGAGGGGAAACTTACTTCCCATTTCATTTGGGAATGAGTTTTGCATTCAAATTTTACTTAATGCTGGCAAAAATAGTTGTCCTTTGTATACAAAAAAAAAATAAATAGGACCATGAGGAGTTTTTCAGCAGACTTCAAAAAAATTACTCAGCACTCCGCCATATATGAGGGGATTTGTAGTGTTTTTTCTAGGAATGGATGTACTATTAGATGGCTATCGCTGTTCAATTGTTTTTGTTTTAACTTTATGCGTTCATATGCGTCCTTTAGCTTCCAATTGTTGCCGGCCTTTTTATTAAAACTAATTTTGAAATAATTTTTTTTTATATTAACGTCGTAGAATAACTAATAAAAATAAATTACAAAATTCTTTAAAACGCCCTGGCACGTGGCCACAAAAAAATCCAGTAAAATATTTTCTTTCCTTATATAAAATTTGTCTAACTTGTAACTGCAAGCAACTGACTGGCGAGTCCTTCCATCACAAGTTACAAAGTCAAAACTTTAAAACAAACAATCAACGACAAACATAATTCATTATTAACATGTCATATAAAATATGTAATAGAAAATAATAGCTGAAGATAAAATTTTATCAATCTACAAAAATTTTTTCATTTGTTTTACAAAAGGATGGTGGGCATACACCGCAACATAAAACAGGCCAAACTAAAAAATAGCAACAAATGATGATGTTTCAACTAACAACTCTGACAAACATGCGGCATTGTTTTGCGGCTTTTTTATTGCCGACAAAGAATGTTTGTAAACTCGTACTATAGTTGCAAGATATGTTGGAAACGTATGCTCTGACTTCTATAGAATACATTAATTTTTGTTAGATTAAGAGATAAGCCACAAGATTCCAAGGCCACAAAAAAAGTATGACGCGTGTGTCATAGCGGAAGTCAACGATCCGCAGTATTCCACCGTTTCCTCCTCTGCTATGCACTGCAATAAAAACAAGTGGTGAAAAAGTTTTTCATTTATCGAAATTTCAAACATGTTAAATGTTTTATTTTCTTTGATTAAACAGTTTGCTATTTGATTTGAATGACCGTTAAAAAGCATGTCAAACTAATTTGAAAATTGCCCTTTATTTTGAATAGCAAGCAAGTTGACATAATTGTACAAAGTTGTTGTAGTTGGTGGTGCTGGGGCATATGATGATGTCTTTGAGTGCGTATGTGTATGTGTTTTTTTTTTTGTTAGACAAAGTCGCTGGAGGGTGAGAAAGTAATTTTTTGAAAAGATTTCTTTTTAACTTAACAAATTAAAACATTAAAAAGGCAACAAAAAGTAGAGATCAAATAAATATTTTTGTAAAGAAATTCTTTGACAACTTGATGTTGCCGCTGTTTTATTTTTTTTCTTTTGGTATTTCAAGTAAATAATTTTATAAATTAAAATATTCTGTTTCAAGGACTTAAAAGTGACCTTAGGCTGCCTTTTCACGAAATTGTAAAGAAGACTAAATCTATTTGTTTGATTAAAACTAAACAATTGCTTTATTTGAATTTAAGAAATTAATTTAAAGTACATCATTCCTTGTTTTTTTTTTTTTTTTTGCTATTATAACTCCTCCATAAGTGGCTATTTATCACAAAAATATATCAACTTTAGTTAAACTGTAATCATCATTTGCATATAATAAATATAATCATAATTTTTGTGTATAATATTCGCTTTCCTCCCCATTATATGGTTAATCAGCCTCCTTTTATTCCAGTTTTTATGGCCATTTTCTGGTCCCCATGCTCAAATATTCACATACGATTTGCAGCGTATGAAATCACATAAAAACCATAAAATATTAACATTTTCTAACCCATTTTTACGACTCATTTCTTATTTACGATTGTATCATTTTTAGTGTCTTTGATTATCAATTTGGTCCTTTTTGTGTGAATGAATGTGTGTGTGTGTGTGTGTAAGTAAGTACCTTGAGCATGAAATGGTCCAGCCTTTCTTTTATGACAAGTAGTTTTATCATAAGTGGAAAATACAAATATATTGTCAAATTGCTGCATATTTTGTGGTAGGCGTGTGTATGGATTTGTTGAACTATATTCGATATTTTATCTTTACCCAGCAGTTCTCATAGTAGTATTGAGAAACTGTAGTGCATATTAACTTTATTCGGTATTAATTAGAGATGTGCAAATGTCCTGGTTTTTTCGTGTCACGCGTGATTCACGTGAATCGGAATTACAAATTAATAAAATCGCGCGTACGTGCATGAGTGTGATTGAAAAATTTTAGAACGTGCGTGACAGTGGGTGATTTTTAATATACAGTATTCATACTGAATACTCACGTACTGAAAACTATTGAAAAAATATATATGTACATACATACATATATACGTGCATATATACATATCTACGTGAACAGTTTTATTCTGAGCGTGCGCGATTTCGCAAAATTATTACCATCGTGTGTGAAAGTACTTGATTAAAAATAATGCGTATGTGATCGTTCGTGATCTTTAGCGCTTTAAATCTTGCTGTGCGTGAACGTCCGTGAAATACATTTGGGTTTCCTGATCGTGAGCTTAAGTTTACTCACGCCCACATCTCTGGTATTAACTGTATTTTTCTTCTCAAACAATATATTTTTTTTTAAGAGTGGGACCAGCACTCAGGGGATGACCCCTACATATGCAATGCATTGCGCCGGAACTGAAAACGAGGGGATAGTATTAAGGGGACAGATGAGGAAAGATGAGAAGACAGACAGTTTTTTTGTACCAATTTCAACCTTTTTACTTCGCCGGCTAATTTTTGCTACAGGGTCGACGAAGGTGGGTGCTGTTACTCTGCTTTTAGTAATTGATAGTGTCGGTCGCTGCCAATTATGTTCAGTGATCAGTGACTATGCCTTCATCATTGAAACAGGCTGGCAACAACTAACACAACCACGCACTAATGCTGATCAGAAGAATTCAACACAATATTTCATGACTCAGCGCGGGCTCGATCTCACGACCCTCCGCTTCATAGTCTCGTGTTCTACTACTTCAGCCGATTTATCGGCATTTTGCCATTTGTTTGACTGAAGATTCTTGTTCCCCTATATTTCTGGAGAAGATAACGAATTTTTAGACTATGAATTCAGAGATTTAAGGTATGCTAATTTCGAAGGAAAATAGTACATTTTTGGGGTTATTAAGTGCAAAAATTTTTTTTTGATAGGGTCATTTAAGGGGCAAAGGTGGCGGAGGGTAGGGCAGAGGAAGATCGGAGAACATCTTAACTTTGTCATAAAAACTTTAATGTAGGGTTGAATTATACAATTTGTTAAATAACTTTTTCCATGTAATATGTTACTTAAACGCCCACTAATGGGGAGGGGTCCAAAAATGGATTTTTTTCGATTTTCTTGCGACAAGTTCAACTCTTTGGATTTTCTTTGACTTAAAAATATAAATTACAAAAGAAAGCTGTAAAAATTATGTTGTTTTTAGAGGTGAGTTTAGTACTTCTTAAGGAAACTTTTTTCCCTCTAGCCCGATTTAGCCCATTTACGAACTTGACCTGTGCTATCCTTCAAAATATATTTATACCAAATTTCAACGGCCTGGCTCTTTTAGTTTGGACTGAGTCGTGATTTCCACAGACGGACGGACATTTCTATATCGTCTCAGATTTTATCACTGATCATGAATACATATACTTTATGAGGTCTTAGAGGGATATTATCCTCTAATTCTTTTTTGAAGGGTACAAAAATACTAGAAGTTGTTCCATGATATTTTTAATAATTTATTTTTTCTTTTTTATCTTGGACCAGCACTCAGGGGATGACCCCTATATATGCCGGAACTGAAAACGAGGGGATAGTATTGAGGGGACAGAATAGGAAAGGTGGGAAGATAGACAGTTTCTTTGTAGCTATTTCAACCTTTTACTTCGCCGGCTAATTTTTGCTACAGGGCCGATGGAGGTGGTTGCTGTTACTCTGCTTTTAGTACATGATAGTGTCAGTCACTGCCAATCAATATTAAGCCATTGAAGTTTAGTCAGAATAGAAATTTACATGAAAAAGTTTCACATCATTAATTTGTTTTTATTTCCGATGATGTTTTCGAATCAAAATTTTAGAATTGATAACAACATTTTACAATAATAGTGAGTTTATTTAATATAATATGCCTGAAAGTAAGAAGAGAATAATTAAAGCTCGTCGTAATAAAAAATTTTATATTGTATTCAAAAACTATGTGGTTATCATTTCGAAGTTTTAACATTTAAAAATTAACACTCGCTTTGTCCTACACCCGTAGAGATAAAATGTCACGGAAACACACTTCGCTCTTTCCTTTATTTCGCTCAAAATTATGCAATAAAATCCCAATTGCTAAATTTCAAAATTATCAATATCCTGCTGCTACTCGAATTATAATAACCTTCTTTATTTCAACAGAAACTGAATACTATAAACGACAATAATTTAAAACAATTTGTGTCATTATACAATTTAAAACAATTTTCTACGGTGGAAGAAAATTTAATAAGAAAATCTCATTATGAAAACATTAAAATATCAAAGAAACACAAAATTATGACAATTGTATGCCAAGGGCAATGCACACACAGGCAGGCAGGCAGACACCCAGGCAGACAGGAAGACAGACATACGGCAACATAGAACAAATAAACTGAATGTGTAATAAAAAACGATGCTCCTTTAATAGGCAGCAAAACAGCTAAAATAGCAAGCAGTAAGTGAATGCAGTACTCCCATGGGAATTTAATGAAAAAGGAATGTAAAACAATTGCCCTTTGAACTAAAAATTCGTACTCCTTAGAAATTGTTGCCTTTTTTTCATAATACTTTTTTTTTAATAAATTTCATTTGGCAAATCAACCACAATAGAACAAAAGAGAAGTAAAAAAGAAGGGGGATACCAAAAAAAAAAACCAAGAAGAAAAGGTGACCAAGCTTAACACAAACAAATAGGAAAATTATAAAGGACATAAATTATTGCACCAACATCAACAGACTACAGGGCGGGCGAGTCGAAAACGATGGACGTGTTGTTTTAAAGGATGGTTGGGTGGGTGGGTGTATTCATGGGTGTGCATGAAAAATAATATTATTATTACATATTTTTATTAAACAGGGAAAAAAAGACATTGGACAAATTTAAAACTATAAAACGTAGAGAGAAAATGTAACAGGGCTTATAATAAGCAAATTATGACCTGACAGGGGACTTAGTTATGCCACAAAATTTATAGTCACTATTTCATTTTTCAGCTATTATTCTTCTACCAAAATGAAATTGAATAGAATGAGAAAAATTTCAATAAATCGAGTTTATTACGGCAATGAAGCGATAAAAGAAACTTATTGTAGCTGGTGTGTATTTCATTTTAGAAGCTCTAAGCCAATTTGCGGGTGTAATGAAGCGAATTTACTTAAAACAAAAATGAAACTTTTTGGGATTTGTATTGAATGAATTTGGGGAAAATGGATGGAACAAAAAATAAAGTCTGGTATTTAGCGTAAAATATCGGACGTTAAAGCAAAAACTCACAAGGCCAAAATATCCTTTACAATTCCGTAAATAGGATAAGAAATTTAATGTATACTTAAAGAAATTATATATGTAGGGTGTCTCAGTAAGAGAGCACTTTTTCATTTTAAAATAAGGAAAAAATAAATAAATGTATATATATCAGGGGCCGGAAATAAGAGCTATTTTTCAATTTTTAAAGAAATAAATCATACATAAATGAACATCGTAGAAAACTTTTAATTACACCATCATGATTTTTAGGCGAAATACATCCAAAATATTGCATGATTTTTAAATTTTTGATTTTTATTTAAACAATCAAAAGTAAGAGTTATTTGTGATATTTATTTTTTTAAATGAAAAATAAGAGTTATTTTTGTAGTAATAATTTTAACGAACATTTTATATTGCTATATTAAATTTGAATTAAGATTCTATAGGCTAATTGTTCGAAATTTTAATTTAAATCTCAGAAAGACATGAAAAATATTCCAAGGCACAAAGGCAAGTCAACATCAGTTTTATTCAACTTACACAGCAGAGCAGAACAGCTGTTTTCGAAAGACGCAACCCTTTCATCATCAGTGCTCATGTGTATTGTGTTTGTCACCACTTATTAGGTGGCTTAGTTGAATGTGATAACAGTTCCTATTTACACAAATTTTATTGTGAAAAAGAATACGGGAACTGTATCAACCTGATGTTAACATGTTATTGTTATAATACCCGTGTTACCGTTTGATTATTTTTCTTCATGTCCCATTTTTCTGAATTTTTTGTTCCATCATACCTAAGTCAAACTTTTTTGGTTTGAATTTTATACTTAAGTACATGTGAACGTTTTTCCAATTTTTATTATTGGGTAGCTCAAGCCATAGCTTAAATTTGTATGTAGTAATAATTTTAACGAACATTTTATATTGCTATATTAAATTTGAATTAAGATTCTATAGGCTAATTGTTCGAAATTTTAATTTAAATCTCAGAAAGACATGAAAAATATTCCAAGGCACAAAGGCAAGTCAACATCAGTTTTATTCAACTTACACAGCAGAGCAGAACAGCTGTTTTCGAAAGACGCAACCCTTTCATCATCAGTGCTCATGTGTATTGTGTTTGTCACCACTTATTAGGTGGCTTAGTTGAATGTGATAACAGTTCCTATTTACACAAATTTTATTGTGAAAAAGAATACGGGAACTGTATCAACCTGATGTTATTGTTATAATACCCGTGTTACCGTTTGATTATTTAAGAGTTATTTTTGATTTTTATTTTTTTAAATGAAAAATAAGAGTTATTTTTGATTTTAATTTTTTTAAATGAAAAATAAAAGTTATTTTTTGATTTTTATATTTTTAAATGAAAAATAAAAGTTTTTTTTTGATTTTTATATTTTTATATCAATAATAAAAATCAATAAAAAACTCTTATTTATTTGTTGATGCCATATGTATTATAATATGCTGCTTCATTCAAATTTCTATATGAATATAATATATTTTGTGACTTATCCATTATCAGCTATAAAAACATGAATGCATAGAAATAGCTTCTAAGTTTTGGCTGCCATTCAAGTCAGTGTTAAGAGGTCGTTTTCAGGTGTTCAATTTTACCATCATAATTGATTTCGAATGTTCCTCAGATAAATTATATCTCAAATCTCCCAATATTAATCTGAGTGCTGAAAATGACCTTTCTACACTGACTTGAGTGGCAGTTACAGAATGAACAATTAAAGCTAATTTTCGAAGCCATGGAAACACAAACATATTACCTATGTCACGAATTTTTAATTGATTTTTATTATTGATATAAAAATATAAAAATCAAAAATGACTTTTATTATTGATATAAAAGTATAAAAATCGAAAATAACTTTCATTTTTCATTTAAAAATATAAAAATCAAAAACAACTTTTATTTTTCATTTAAAAATATAAAAATCAAAAATAACTTTTATTTTTCATTTAAAATAATAAATATCAAAAATAACTATTATTTTCTATCTAAAAATATAAAAATCAAAAATAACTCTTATTTCTTAATTTTTTTGATAAAAGTCATAACAGTTACGGTCCCTGATATATATATACATATATAATGACATGTATGGATATGCAAACATACAACATTCTAGGAATGCAAAAAAACTCCAGGATGCGCTCATTATAAACGTCTCAAGCAACTGGTGCTCACATGCCTGAAATTCGGATATTATTATTTGACTAAAAAAATAATATATATTTTCTTTAGAATCCAAAGTAACTGATCAATTCCTTGGATTTAAAATTTATTTACAAAATTGTTTTCTCTTTTGTTGATATATAAGCATTTTCCAAAACCGCGCCCACTGTAGAAAAATTTTTATTTCGCTGTATAAGAAGTTTGCAAAATTTTTTTATCAAAACGAGATTTATATGTGACCTCTCACTAGAGCACAACTTGATGATAACTTATCCTATACTACCAACAACTGCTGCATCAAATTGGAACTGAAATTAATGATGATATTCGTATGAAAAAAAAGAAGGCGAATAAAAGGTCAAACACGTACACATCTGTATAAAAGCCAACCCAGCTGATATTTGTGGTTGCTGAGCAATAAACGATACCGATTTATTTCCGTTTTGTTCTATTGCTTGTTTTCTTTATAGATTTTTTTGTTTCAGTAATTCTATTTTATTTCATACTTGGGAACTTAAATGATAAATAAATTTAAAGTTTTTTTTTTGTGTTAGCCAAAAAAATAAATACAAAAACCTAGAATCGTATAAAATAAGCATAAAATAAAATTTATAGGGAAATGATTGGGGAAAAAACATTAAGTTCTAGAATCGTACAAGTACTTGACTTTCGAAGTGTGTGTAGAGTAGCCTTCTGGTTTTGGTTGTGCTGATACACATGCTCGAAGCAGAAGCCAGCACAGAATCAGGAAGAAAAACAAAAACGTAATTATGTGTTTCGCATACAAATGTTTAAGTTAAAAACAGAAGCTAAAAAAAATTGACACTGACTTGCATGCAGCAGAGAGTAAAGCAGTTCCCAACAAGGACTCGTGTAGAATTTCGAATGGATTAATATTTTTAATTATATGAAATAATGGGTGATCCAAATTTATCAGGGACCATTAAAAAAAATATATCAGTTCCCAGTAAAAAAAAATAGGAAGTCATTTTTACTTTTTCTTTACTTCCAAAGTATAAATAAGTACGCATTTTCGATATATCCAGATTATTGATGAACAAATTTTTTAATTTACCGAAAACTGGGGAAACTAGAACTACTTTTCGCAAGTATTATATTTTGATTTATAAAAAATTTAATTGATTTAAAAAAATAAGTGAAGGGAAAGTTTTATTTAAAATAAATTAATAATTATAAATGAATAAAAATTCAAAATTATGCTCAGCCGAGGAACTTATTTTTTGTGGGGCTGTTGGCATCATTGGTTGTTATTTCTTCAAAAATGAAGCCGAATCTGGCGTAACAGTCAAATGAAATCGTTACCGCATGACGCTCAATGATTAGCTGTGTTCCAGATGCAGCCCGAAACAGCCCGAACTCGCCCAAAATTACCCAAATGCGTTCCAGATAACAATTTTTGTGCAATTTTGAGAGAAAATTAGAGAGTAATTTTTTTCATTTCCTATACAAAGTCGCCCGAACTATTTCTTTGGGTAAGTTTGGGCAAGAATTGTATAATCAGCTGTTTTTTCTTTACATTTGAAAATAAAAAAGTAAAAACAAAATTTACAAATACAGGAAAGAAGTTGTTAATTGAAAATTGGTTAAAAGTAATATGGAAAATTTTTCAAAAAATCTTGAAGTTGATGTTGAGCCTTATTCAGTTATAAAACCACTAAAATAAAAATTAATTTAAAAAGTAAGCACCACTAGTTTTTCAAAAGATATGATTATGGTTTTTTACGTTCCAGCAAATTTGGGTAGATTTTGCACTTTGAGAGAGTAATTTTCTTTTTACTCTCATTAGCCCTAACTTTCCCGAAATTACTTGGAACAGACCTATTACATATTTCAATCCGAACGATCTGTGGTGTGCACAAGATGGCGCTAAGGTATATATGGCGAACGAAATCATTTACTTTTTTAAATCGTCAATTCAATTGTCAAATGTCAATTGACATCACTTCTTGATCACTTCTGTGGAGTTACGTGAAGTCATTGGCTTATGCTGAAGGACAAAATTGTTCATGTTAATCACGACATACGGTCAAAATTCGAGACGGCGACTAAAATCATTCTCTTTCGAATAAAAAATTTTAATCTCTTTGATGTTTCCAATAGAAAAATTAGCGAACTCCTGAAAACGTTTTTGCCTTTGAAAATATTTTCGAATACTGAACTGTGCTGTCTTCTGATGTATGAGTGTGTGTGTGTGTCTGTGTGGAATATTTTTCTTCTTCTAAAATTACATATAATTTCTAATAACATCAATATATTTCTGGTTACTGGTCAAACCGAGTACGATGTGCCAACAAATAGCTCATAAGGGGGTGGGTGGGTGGTGTTGTTTGGTGGCACATATTATTATTTTTTGGGATTGGATAGCAAATTTTAGATTCATGTGTGTAAAGGACCATCGACTTGTTTTATGTTTTTTTTTTTTTTTGTATAGGTTGCAGACTTTTTGTATGCTGCACTGCAGGCGGAAATGGCAAGTGTATGCAGGTTTGTTGTGCGGTTTGAAACTTCCAATATTCGCTTTCTTTGTAAAGTGCATTAATATGTCCTGATGTCCGCTATTGTGTTCAGGAACAGGCTAAGACAGAAGACAAGCATAAATATTTTATTTTGTAAATTTTTTTCCAAGAACAATTGTTAAAACATTATTATTCTCTTTAAATGAAAATAGAGGCAGGGTATATAAAATTCGCTATGGACGCACACAACTCTCCGATTTGTTCTGTCTTTCTTATAACCGGTCATTGTTGTTGTATTTTTTTATCCCTGGGGTATCGTAACTTTTCAAATATGAATTTGAAATTGTTTCTTATGCTGGTAACAATACAAAACTGATATGGACGGTGTGTATTTTTGGTGTACAACTGGTCAAACGTACGAGTATTGCAGCAGCATGTGAATGTTTTATGTGCAGTACTGGTAAGTGTTAATTTTCCTTGTATATATCCTTATCCTTTTTTGTAAAAGGAATATGTATACAATTTTTGCATTTTAGTGGAGAGTAAGAGTTTTTGTGGTCAGCTTCCTATTTTGTTCTATTTCATTATAAATTCTTTGCTATTTTTATTGCTCTTGTATTTTGCATATTTTTATGTTTTATTTTTTGTTTTTATAGCTGCTTTAAATTAAAATTTGAAATATTTTCTCTTACCAGAAAATATAAATAATAAATTATTGCCATATATTGGCATGCATTTGAGAGATGTATGATAGCAAATTGATATTTAGGAAATTCAATTTTTATTTAATAAATTTGATGTCGTGTTGTAATTGTATATGTGAATATTTTTAAAAGAAATAACTTATGAATAACTCAGCATTCTACAATAACTATGAATAATGAAATAGATATTGCACGTATTTGTATAAATTCAGTTTTTCAAAATTATATTATTATTTTTTCAAATGAAAATTAATAATGGAAGCAGAATGCATTTAGAAAAAAGTAAGAACAAATTATTTATATTAATTCTTGAATTTTCAATAATATTTTAGTAATAATTGAGGTATTTTTTATGCAAAAAATTTTCAAATATTTATTTATATGTGTGTTCAATATTTTGACGATCCTTTACGTGGCTTCTTCAAGAAAATATGTTTTCTTTTTTTTTAAATAATAATAAAAAAATTAATAATGAAAAAAGAGGATAAAAAATATTTTTCCGCAGAAGTAACGAAATATTGAAAATATAAATAAATATCTTAAAATTTTTTACATAAAAAGACCCCAAGCTTAAAAAATTATTACTGAAATATGTCCATAGTTTTGGAACAGTTCTGCCTGAAACAGAAATAAAAACTGGTCAGCATAGAATCAATTAATCATCAACTTGTTACCCAACAATTATAGCATTTTTTATCCTGCAGGACATCAGATTCCCCCACCAGTACAACAATTACAAATGTCCAACAAATTATCAATAAAAAACTGCTCACAACAAAGCAAACACTATAGACATTTATTCAACTTGTAGTCATCCCCTATCAGGGCGACTTGAAAAACTTTGACATATGATCATTTTTCATCACTCCCCCTGTTCACAAGAAACGTTAAAGATAATATTTGCCAAAAAATAAAAAATAAACAAGCAAAAAATCAAATGTGTAACAACAAGTTACAACAAACCATTCCAAGAAAGTTAATAATAAAAAACATTTCATTTCGTGTCCATCAACGGCTGAAATGTCACGCGTTACGCAGCACCACAATGTTAATGTCAAAGAGTACATGACATTATCTTTAAATAATGAAATGAACAAACACACATGGTATTGTATAGCGGAATGGGAAATGCTGGTTGTTTTATTGGGGATAATGGCAAGATTTGATGTAATGGTCAAGTGTTTTTGTGGGGGCTATTGCTTTCGAATGATTTGAAAACATTAATTTGACACTAAACTTAAGATAATCTTTTACGAAAGCCACTTATGCAAGTTTTGAAAGGAAAATAAGTAGGGATATGTTGTTGTGTTAGAATAAAACGATTTGGAAAAAAAAAAATCACATAGATTACAAAATTTTTCCTTAAGACTCGTAGTAGTTTACAACATTTCTCTTAATTGAAAATTTACTGCCTGTTTTAGTAAATGAAATTCATTTGGGACTATAATAAAAAAATTTTAACTATTACTTTTGCTACATTTTAATTAAATTATGATTGTTAATCTTAGGTTTTGAATATAGCATAAAAATTTATATTCCAAGGAAATGCCATGGACGAAAATTTTGAAAAAAATATGCTTTCTATTACTATAATCTTTTAGTCATGTCCTTTAAGTGAATAATTTAAGTAAAAATGGATTACACAAGCGCTTCAGTTCTTACCTGGGTCCAAATTACAGCATTCGATATTGATGGAAATTTCAATACAATTTATATTAAAATTTCTCTTGATATGGAATGCCATAATTTGCCCCCTGTTCCGATAAATTAGAAAAAAAAAATTACTTGATATTTTATTCAACACAATTCAAACTTTTATTTCAAAACTTTTTGTTCAAAAATCTGCAAAGTGTACATTTTAATAAATACATGAAAAGTATGAGTACCAAAAATCATCAAAAATTCAATTGTAAATTGTGCTAAGAAATATTTTTGATACTAAAATATTATTTAATTAATGAAATTTTTAGAGTTCTTTTGAGAATATTGAACTTTGATATAATCGAAAATTGTTTTACTTACGAATACTTATTGAAAAAATAATCTTTCCCTCTTTAACAGTTTATTTCCCAAGTTCTAAACGATAATCCTTCCGTTAAGTAACTTGTAAAAACAATTCACGTACAATTTGCCATAAGGTAATAAACAAAATAAATACACACACACACACATATATTTAAACACAAACATGCCTATGCACTATGTACATCTATCCCCACACTTCTTTGTATAGGTTTGCATGTATGTGCATAAGTATGATGCTAAGAAAGTTTGTATGTGTGTAGACTAAAGTATTCATTGAACTTTTGAGAGGGTTCTTCTTGTAGCACTCAATATCGAGTCCTTTATTGTTGCAATATTTTTTTAAGACCTGTTTGTACTTGTCTACAAAATTTATGTACGGCCAAGTATTAATATAAGATTGACTTTGCACTTGTATGAATGGATGTACGGGAATGTGTGTATGTGTAGCATTTATTTGTGTTCTTTAACTTTGGCCCCATTTGTTTTTTTTTTTCTTAGAGAAAAATACCTTTATAAACGTATGAGTTCGAATTTTATAACATGAGGAGTACGGGTGTGTGTGACTTTTTGTTTTCTCACTTGCAAGTATTTTTTGTTTAATCTACTCTTTAAGAAGTTTTTTCTTTATATTATTGTACATTTTTATTTTTATAGACTTTCATGTCAGTGTATTTACTTTTATTGTATTGGATACTTTGTAATGATTATCACTGTGTTAAGTGATTTTTGGTGGATTGTTATACACACAAACATGCATGCATACCTATTTATTTGGCTTAAATGGAAAAAAAATACTTTTAGTATTCTTCTACAATTGCTGGAAATATAAAAACTTATATATTTAAGATAAGCCGTTGTTCTACTGTTTTGTGGTTTAAGTCATAAACATAGAAGAAATATTTTTTAAAGTTTTAAAATATAGTTTACACTACCCAGAATATATTCGGAGCTTAACAACAATAAAGGGAATTACGATTCCGATCGGAAACGCAATTAATTTCGTATATTTATTCCTCAGAAAATAAAGAAAGAAACAATTTTTTAAAAAGAAATCTGCTTTAATTTCACTCACTGATTCTTTTCAAAATATTAAAAATTATTTCATTTCGAAAAATTGTTTTATTTATCGCTTTCTGACGACACAAAATACGGAATCATTTCCATTTCCGAACGGAATTGAGTTCAGTCACATGACTGATTATATACATATTTTCAACACTTGTATTGAAATGTAAATTTATGTTTTCCCTGGAGGACATCGAACTAGTGTCAAATTACTATTCCACTAGTACAAAAGTTACCAGTACTACCCAACTGTTCCCAACTGTGAACTTTCCTATACCATGTTAATGCTCAAATTAACATTGAGTGTGTTTGGAAAATTACTAGTACCATTGGTACTATATGGAAACTAGGAGGATACTAATACTATTAGTACTAGATGACTACTAGTATAATTTCTTCTAGTCGGATACTAGTACAATCAGTTCTGTATTAAAAACTGGTTTATATATAAAAAAAATCCCTAAATTTATTGGTTTCTTAAACCCATTGAAATTTGTTAAGTCTTTGTCTTCACAAGCAATTTTTGGTTCATCAATTCTTTGTTTATAAGAGGAAATGGAAAGTTCCTTCAGGGTACACTCATATACTAAACACTAATGAACATACAATACCTACTATATCAGTTTTTATTATTTTAAAAAAGATCGCTGATTTTACATATGAACATAAATATTAAAAACAAAAAAACACGTTTAAAGAAATTTTAAATTAGCTTTTAATTTTATTCATTTTTTGAAATGTCACTGCGGCTTACTTTCATAAATTATCGAATAAATCAACTGATATGCAGGTGGCAAAGTCTTCTAATATTATTCTTTGTTTCAAATTTAAATTTGTTTAAAAATTGTAACAATTAAATATAAAATTAAATAAATGAAAATGAGAATTAGCAACTCGCTTTAAAACAGGATCAAAAAGTAATACGAAATTCTACAAGTCAAATCAATCTACAAATGAGCCACTTGATGTACTAGTACTTTTCTGTATATGTTTAATCACCTTTTGAACTAGTGCTTGCTATACTAGTAATCGTACCAGTAGCTTAAATACAATTAACGCTTATCCTCCTGCAGGGTTCTTTTTTCCAAATTTTTAAAATATTGATGTATGTATATAATAAAACTATATAATTTGTTGTTTTGCTTTAACACTTCGGTATTTGAGCCTAAATTAGAAATGATATACAATTTAAAACTTAAGGTCGAATTAAATAGAATTATAGACATTATAAAAATTTAAAAAATTTATCGATTTTTATCTAACTACTACTCCTATTACGTGCATATAAAAGTTAATATAATTAAATAATTTTTACTGAATGAATTTAAATGGGAAAAAATTAATAAATAATTTTATACATTTTTAAACATCACCTGTAAGTCGCGATGTCACTACATAGACATCTGTCTACCCAATGATTACATTTAAAACCAAAAAAAATTATTTATAATTGTGAGGCAGACCGATATTCAGTGGTATCATGAGATAGGCAACTAATTCCGTACACATCGATATACTCGCACACATATGTACATCAGATACACTAAAAAAATATATTGAATGAAATTCCAAGAACGTGCTATATCACATTAATACTAAAATTAACACATTGTACAATCATAGATTTCAAAGTGCAATTAAAATGAGAACAACTTTGGAAGCATGACCACCATCCTTAACATTTGCACGTCTAAATGTAAGAAATCGAAATAAAAATCACCATTAAAATTCACATGATGTTGCAAGGCAGGCACTTATACTTAAACACTCACACTCACACATGCACATACAAGGGGCACTAAATAAAATACATATAAAGAATATGAAAAGTTCAAGATGGAAAAGAAAAACTTTAACAACCATATGTGGCCCCAAAACGCTTAATTAATCCTGATGCAAGAGAAAATAAAATGAAAGAAGAACTGAAAAAGAATTGGAAAGAAATTTACGGGCAGCTGTTGATGGTTCATTTGCTGTCTGATATAAAATTCATTAATTGCATGTCTTTCTCACATACGAAGAGGACAATTTTCTTATTCGTTTCCCTTCAACGCAAGGAATTTAATGTTGTTTCTTTTTTCGCCAAAATCGGACTGTAAAGGACATCGGTGGTATTAATCTATATTGAAACAATCACATCATTATCGAAGAATTGTTATCTTTTAAATACTGATATACTCTTATTTAATGGTGTGTGTCTGTGTGTGTGTACAATACGTAGAAGGTGTTTGCCAACTGATAAACAGTTCATGTCACATGCTTGTGTTTACTGTTAAGCTTCCTTTCATGTTCTTAATTGCTTTTTTTCTCTTTCTTGTTATTCAGTCATTGTCAGGCCTTCTGATTGCCTGTCTGTTGGCATTTACCCCTTCCCTATCGTCTAATATCGCTTGATGAATGGCTTGAAGTGTTTCCTCTTATTGGCCATGTAGAGTACGAATGCGTTTTGCTCTTTAATATTGTGGACTTAAAGAAAAATCATTTTTGATGAAACTTTTGTTTCTTTCTTTTTTAATTTTGATGGCGTGTCAGCATTAATGACGCTGGCCTGAGAAAATCTATTATGTCTTTTGTTTCTTTATTCAAACTGCTTGTGTATTCAATGCTCATTTAGTTTTATTTGCAATTAAGTGCTATTTTATTATGTGTCACATACAACTACAAGTGGAGTGGTCTTAAAAGTTGTCTATTAAATGGAATTGTAAATGTGTATGAATACGTTTCATTAACTGCTTAAATTGAATTTTAGTTTGTATAAACTCTTCATATACTGGTTGTTTACGTGTATGCTGATCTCGACAGTTTCTGTAAAATTGTCTTAAAGACTGCGTTGTTAGAGAAATTTATAGAAGTCCCTAAACTAATATGTTAAAGGATGAAACTTTCTCTTACAACATTTTTATTATGAAAAGAAAAAATATGGAAAAGGCATTTGAAATCATTTTAGTGATAGTCGGCAATTGTACTCGTGAGTCAGGAAAATATTTACAAGTAATACCAGCTTTTCAACGAAGTTCAAGAAGATGTGAATGACGACGCTGGTTCTGGACACCATAGAATATCAGCCATGAATGAAACTGATGAGGACTTAAAGATAATTGTTAGGAGAAATCTTCGAGTTTCTGTTAGAGAAGTTGCTGAGGATGTGGGCACTCATACCGAGCAATTTTATCGGAAATTTGGAGCATGAAACATATGGTAGGAAAGCTCGATCTGAAATTGCTGAATTTTTACAAAAAAACCGTCATTTGGTCTAAAAACGACATCGTGATTGACCATGCGTCAACCACAGTATTTGCCAGATTTGGCACCCTGTTTCTCCAGTTCGAAGAGGACATAAAAACCAAATGGCTGAAAGAGATCAAGGACATACCGAAAAGTGCATATCACATGTTCTTCAAGGATTGGGAAAAATGCTGGCACAAGTGTATTTGATCGAAGGGGTGCTACTATAAAGAACAAAATAAAAATGTATAAATAAATAGATTTTTTGGAAAAAATAAAAATGCAGCAGTAAATGAAAAGGTAAAATGGGCAAAAAAAATTTTTATAATAAAAAAAAATTGGTTGAATAGTGTCCTGTATGGCAATAAGCCAAAAATCAATGTAATACAATTATTTCCATAGAAGCTACGAGGGCTGACTGATAAATCAGTGACATTTGAATTAATATCGCAAAAAATGCAACACTGCTGCCGCCAACCGTCATCTATTAATAGACTAATGTCACATTTTGAGCATTCTGTGTCTTTTAGTTAGTGTTTCACAGCCATTAAAGGCGAATAATGACGAGAATTTTAACAAAAATGGAATATCTTTTGTTAATTCGTCACTATGGCGAAAATCCATTAAATCCCCTCCCAGTACATTCACCATTTTTAACATCCCGTGACTACATAAATTTTTTCCCAATTTTGAGGGCCTTAAGAAAGTGGATTATATGGAAGAAATAAAAAAAAATAGAAAAACGCTGGAGTATTAATCTAAGAGATTATGTAGAAAAATAAAACGTTTACACCGAAAAAAATTTTTTATTCAACTAATCACGAAATTATCAAACAGCCCTCGTGCCTTATTGTTATATTTAGGATTTAATTTAAGTTTAATTTAAGTTTGTTATTTTCATAAAATAAAAAAAAACTAATTTGAGGAGAAATTGCGGCATTCGATATCGATCGAAATTTGCATATAAATTTTATTAAAATTTCGATCGATATCAAATGTGGTAATTCTTCCCCAGGCTAATCCCGGGGATGTTGTTGTGTATCAAAAATAATTATGTATTTTTTTTTATAAATTTAAATGAAAAATTTTTCCTCAACACCGCATTCATGTCTGTGCTTAATGTTATTGTGCTTTGCAATATTTGTAACAGCACAAAAGGGATCAATTAAAAGTGACCATTAATAGAGAACTTTTTTTATTAGCAAAATTTTTTTTATTATCCAAAATGCAAAAAATAAAATCAAAGAAACAAATGAAACTTTTTCCAACAAACTTCTATATATATTAGATCACAATAGGTTTATGACCGCAAAATTCTATCCACACAAATGATGGGAAACAACGTAGGCAGCAGGAATGAAATTACTTAAACACTTACGGGCACTAGCAGATATTTTGTATGATGTGAGGAAAAGTACATACTGCACGTTTAATTGCTTTTGTTTTGTTTATTATTCTTGTCCAAGATTAATGAGACAGAAGCTTTTTGTGTATAAATCTTTGTTGGCAACAAGACTAATAAAACAAAAGGACATTCAACACTCGATAAGCAAGTGGGTCCACAACAGAAATTATGGGGATCTCGTTTTATACTCGTAGTTGAGAGTAGAATGTTTTGACATTCCTCAAGGATTTATTAAGGACGTTTGGTTTTATAGTCTCTTTATTTGTTGCGTTACACTGTATTCTTGGCCACTCTTATTTTCTCGTTTTAGTGTCTGTTGGACTACCTTTTTGTTTTGTGTTTGTTGGCTAATTATTGTTAAAGTAAGAAAAAGTCCTGTTATTGGAGTTGCCATTGTATGCAGTGAAATGAGACTTTGCAAAGTATTTCCGTATCACTGACATGTCAAGTAAGCCTATATTAAACGTAATGTTAAAAAGATACTTAAAATCTTTATAGCAAAAATTTTTTATATGAACAAATGCCCAGTTCAATTCACTCTTCATTAAAGAAATCTCATATTGTGTTAAATAAAAATTTTTTACGATTTTGTGAAGCTCCTAAGAACAATTGTTTTCCAAATTTCTAATTCCTTGGCAACTCCTGTACAACAATTTCGCTAAAAATATGTAACAAAGTAGCAAGTAATACATCCTTAACGAGAAACACATAATTTACACAGGACACATAAATACTTTTCATGTTATTTCTTAACTATCATCATACGAGCACATTTATCCTGAGAAGCATCCTTCTAACACACCCACTCACTTACGAGCTCACACTCAAACACGCCAATTTGTAATTATTGCATAGAGTTAAATAGCAAACTGCTAAAGCTATGGCAATGTTATACACGCACACACACGCACACACACGCACATTTACGGATTGACAAATTTCTTCTTAGGGGACACATTTAGTTGAAAGAATTTCCATTACCTTTACAGCAAAAAAAAAAAAACATAAACCAAAAATAGGAGAAGGAATGGCATGTAGTAATTACGTACGCCCCATGAACAAAATAGAAAAATCAAGAAGAAGCAAACAACGTCCACACGCACGTTTAAGTAAAATATAAATAAATTAAACGGAGGAAACGGAAGTTGGAATGAATACAAATACTTTGGCTATTAATGAAAATCGATTGTTAAAAGTAATTCATACTTCAGTGTCTTTGGTCTATTAAATGTTTAACTGTAAATGAAACTCAATATTTTACTAGGTTTTTTTTTACTGCTTTGCTATATGTCCTGGCTAATGTCCTTTTTATGTTGTTTTTTTTCTTCCTCTTTTGTTTCCTGCATTTAGTACTCGCTCCATTTATTTGTTGCTTTTACAATAATACTTCTTGCCTAAATGTGTTGAGGTGTTACCTTTAATTGCCAAAACAAAGTGAACATAACGACTGTTGTTTTCATGTCCTGCAAACATCCTTTTGAGAACATAAGATTTATGTACTTTTTACAAGTCCGCGTTTAATTACAGGGAGTTGTGAATTGTTAAGAGTTCCAATTTGAATTGTGTTTAATTTTCTGGTAATGGAAAAGTGATGGAGATCTAAGACAACTTGACATTACAAATGGAAAAAGGCGTTTTTGTTAAAGGACATAAACTATTGAAGTTTGACATTTATTACAGTTTTGGTTTTTATTTTTCCGAGTAGAGTTAGGTTAGGTAGAAGTAAAGTGAAAGTGAGATGCTGTTGTTTTCTTGAAAGTTGTTTGCAGTTACATACTTGCAACATACCTTCGATTGGTAAATATGTTAGTGAGATTTGAATTGTGACTACTGTCGGCTTTAGTATTTAATTCTTTAACAACGAAGCAGAGGATAATGAATTCGGCTCCACACTCAGCCATATCATGAATACGGGATCGCTATGTTGAAATGTCGGAGGCTTATTACTGGACACTTAACAGTGCCGAAATCGATTGACACAATCATATACTAAAAACCACATTATAGCACTCTCTCCCATCGGTTTTATAGTAAATTTTAATTCTAGAGTAAATTTTTAAATAAAATACGCTTGATGGTGCCAATTAACTCTCACCAATTGCCGTTTCAACTCTTTTCCTTCCATTCTTCTTATCCGATAATACCTGTGGACTGTAACTGAAAGAATCTGAGGCTACATGGCATATTGTGTTTAACTTCTAGCTTTGAATAGCATTAGAATGGGAATCATCGGGCAACAAACGTTAGTTGCAAAAGTTATGGGTCAAATCAGCCTCAGTCAGATGCTAGGAATTACTTAGGATGATTTGATGAGAAAGGAAATTCGGAATTACCAGTAGACTACCGGAGATCGCTAAAGTTCATAGTAAACGCCAATAAACTGAGGGCTTATCTACAAAATAGTAGAGTGAACAGTCAACTACTGAGACCCGAAGGCGTCACATACAGCTGTGGCCTGATATGATATTCTCCATACACATATTCTAAACATCTCCTTCTTTGTACAATCCAGGCACAATGTATTGTAGGTTAGAAATATATGCTCAAACTTTCGCTTTAAACTATTAAGTTAGCTAAGCTGCTCCATAGCAAAGCGCCTCTGTGTATTTTTTGAGTACTGATGATGGAAGTGTAGAGGTTTCCGAAAACCACTATTCTACTCTAGATAAATCTATTTTACCGATGCCTTGCTTCTTACAATATTTATCATGTCCTGCTGAATATAAAATTTTATATTGTCCCTTATTTTTGACAACTCTTTTGCTTGACTTAGGCACTGATGACTTGATATTTCTCCCAAGTGTAGAAACTGTTTAAGCACTCGGTAACTGAGCAAAAAAATAAAACAAAATTTTCTCTAGTATCAAAAGACATAAATAATTAACAAACTTAAATCAAATGAAATGATAAATTTTTTTTTATTTCCCCAACACAAGCAGCCAACAAAAATATGTGTAATTTGTGATAAGTTCATTTAATATTTATGACAACTATACTACAAGTGTGTATGTGTTGGCGATCCGAAAAAAAGGATATCTCCACGCATTGTGTCTGCTGTGCAAGAGGACTTATGGCACTTGTGTGTCATTACACGTATCAGTTGTGATTTACGGCTTAAATAAAACAAGCAATTCTTCATTTTTCGATGTTTCAGTTCAGTGGAATATTTATATTTTGGCCTCCTTCTATTATTTTGTTGTTTTTGTTGTTATTACAAGTGATAAGAGTTAAGTAAAATTGACCGTTAGTAATATGCGGCACAAGCGAAGAGGGAATGGTTGGCAAATAAGAAGAGTTGCCATGACAACAACTCTTCTCTATAGAGGATTAAATAACAGATTTAAAAAGGTTTAGTTTGAGCGCCAACAGGAACTCAGATATCATTAAATCATTTCCGGTCTTAAATTGAATTTGAAGTTCCAGTAGCCTGGCGACTTTTCTGCTTCGGATCAAATCAAATATAAATAAGGCTGCAGGCAAGAAGAGTCCTATTTGCAGCAACTTGCATCACAAATTTCTTAGTCAACAGTTTTATTTAGGTTTTATGCCTTAACATTTTGAGAAGGTGTATTAGGAATCCATTTATTAGCTGGCAACTCTAGCTAATATTTTAACGAATTATATTTGCAACAACTATGGAGACATAAGACTTCATTCGACCACGAGTTTTTGTAGTGTCCAGAAAATTACTTTTCATATTTAATGAAAATATAGAACTCACTCCTCGGTGATATTGGCCAAAAAGTGAAAAAAGTCGTAATAAATAATGACAAGTTCAATAAAGATTTATGACTCTTGTTTTCTTGTATTTGAATGAATGTGTTGGAGAGCGGGTGGGTGTAAGCAAAGTACGCCTGGGAAATGTTGCCGCATACAAATATACCAAACGCACATGAAACTTTCATTATCAGCTGTTTGCAACAACAACAAATATTATGTTTATCATTTTCACTTTTAGTTGTAGTGTAACAATGTAAATTCATAATTTTGGTGTGAGTAACTATAAAATACGAGGGCAGTTTATTAAATCTTTTGGAAAGTATTATGCATACGATGTTGTATATAAAATGGTAAATTCGCTGAAAGCTACAGCGTTTTCGAAAGATACAATAACTTGACTTTTTATGAATATTTAAAAAAATTTTAGTTTTTTTTTTTTTTTTTTTTTTTTTAATTAGGACCGGCACTCAGGGGATGGCCCCTACTCATGCGTACATTGTGCCGGAACTAGGAAAATTGGTTGTGGGAAGGAGGATAAAGGGAGTAGTGTCTATGAACATTCGATTTGAATTTCTTCATGCTATATATGGCAGGAAAGACCTCCGCAGGGAGTCTATTCCACATGCGGGCAGTACGGGCAAAGAATGAATTTTCCCTGTAATGCGTAGTACGGTTCACTGGTAAATCTACCACATATGGGTGTGATCGCACTGAAAAGCGTGTTGAGCGTAAGTAAGTGCGTGTTTCGGGAAAAAGATCCCTGATTTCGTCGGAACAAAACCCATTATAGTACCGATAGAACAGTGAAATGCACCCCACATTGCGTCGATGCTCTAATGAGTCGATAGAGTTGGCTGCCCTACCGTCTCCTATGAGTTTCTTCGCCCTCTCCTGTACACGGTCGAGTAACTTCAAAATAGACTTTGAAGCACCGGCCCATACATGAGAGTTGTATTCCATTTTCGGTCGGATGTAAGTGGTATAAATAGCAAGGAGATCAGATGGGCTGAAGTATGTCTTACACCGCCTTAGAAAACCGAGGCACTTGAATGCTTCTTTTGAGACATGAAAAATGTGTTCTGTCCATCGAACGTCGCACTGGATTTTCATGCCAAGAACATCAAGAGCTTCTGATTCCTCAATATCTATACCACCCATGTTTACAGATGAAGCAGCATGATCGGGCTTGCGTCGGTGTGTAAGCAAGCAGCATTGAGTTTTACGGGCATTGAAATTTACCCTGTTTCTGTGACCCCATTCAACAATCCTATTGAGGTCACAGTTTAGTGCAACATTCATATCATGCCTCATCGCCCCGATCCCAGACGATGTCGGCCTATTGCTGAAAGCATATGAATGGCAGAGGCTGCTATCATCTGCAAAAGAGTAGATAGGAGTTAAAGTCTGACATAGAAGGTCATTTAGGAATATAAGAAATAGAGTAGGAGAAAGAACAGAGCCTTGCGGTACCCCAGAGTTGATTCTATACTCGTCTGATGAAATCCCGTCTATAACAACTCTTATAGCACGATTCCTGAGAAAGCTCGATATAAATCGAGAGAAGACGTCACCCACACCAAAAGCCATAAGTTTCGACAAAAGTGCTCCGTGCCACACTCTGTCGAATGCTTTAGAAATATCCAGAGCCACTACCTTACTCTCGCCGAAGTGGTGAATAGACTGACACCACTTTTCCGAAAGGAAAGCCAATAGGTCCCCCGTAGAGCGGCCCCTACGGAAGCCATATTGGCGGTCGTTAAGTAAGCTATTAGACTCTAGATATTTCACTAGGTGAAAATTCACCATGCTTTCCATCACCTTGGAAAGCGCAGAACAAATCGCGATTGGGCGGTAGTTCTGGGGGTCGTTGGCCTCTCCCTTTTTAGGGATTGGCGTTACATGAGCAACCTTCCAGCACGAGGGAAATTCGCCTGAGTGGTAAATAGTGCTGAACAGGGTTGCCAGAGGACGAGCTAACGTCGAAAAACACTGCCTTAAGACCAGTGCTGGAATTCCATTCGGCCCAGGAGACTTGTTTACGTTGAGATCCGATAAGACCCTTTTAACCGCCCGGACCCGAAAGCGTATCTTTGGCATAGTAATGGATACATTTTCAAGAACTGGCAGTGGTTGATTGCTTTCCGGCAAGTGTGAATTACTTGCGAACATTTCAGCTAGAAGGTTAGCTTTGTCAACCGGGTCAGTGAATAGTTGATCACCCTTCAAAAGAGTAGGAATCGAAGAACTAGCATTATCCTTCACCCTTTTGACGAATGACCAGAAACTCTTACTGCCCCGAGGGGCAGAAAGAATTTTAGCACGAAGACGCTGCTCGTACAGAGCTTTTTCGCATCTTAGTACCTTGGTACACGAAGATCTCGCCCTTTTGCGCATCAAATCAGTTTCAGCGTTCTTGTTAGCACGCCAAATACTAAATGCAACCTCTCTGGATCTGACAGCAATTCTGCATGTCTGATTAAACCATAATTTAAATTTAGGCTTAATCGGAATTTGCTTGGATGGAATGAAAGTTTTCATTCCAAGCAATATTATATTTTCCACCATTTCCGCCATGGCATCGACATTACTGTCAAGAAAGCAAATTTTCCAATTAAAATGCCTAAAGAAATCGTTGAGGTCATCCCAACGGGCCTTTTCGTAAATATATTTTAAACGTTTCGTAGCTGAGTGTGAAACGTTTCGAAGTTCTGTAATCGAAAAGGAGGCAGTAATGGTGCAGTGATCCGAATTTCCGAGAGGTGCGCTAACACCCATTGTATATTTGTCTGGATGTGAAGCAAGAAAAAGGTCGAGAGTATTATGTTGGTGCCCATCAACACACGAAATATGTGTTGGCTCATTCACTAGCTGCGCAAGGTGGTTATGCGCTGCGAATAGCTCAGCATAATGGCCTTCTGAGGTTGTATGGCTCGAATGGCGAAGCCAAGATGAATTATGAACATTAAAATCACCAGCAACGACGATTTCACTGTTCGGATAATTCTCTAAGATCTTCGAAATGGAGTCGGAAAGGGCGTCGAAGTTGGAGAGTGTTTTTTCCCTTTCCGCGTTTGGACTTCTGTAAAGAAACCCGAAATGCAAAAGATGTGTCCTGATTTTGAATTTAACCCAAATACAGCTAAATTCTGGATCAAGCGCGTCTAATGATTGCTGACGCTGGTACACAACTTCATTGCGTATGTACATTGCAAGGCCCCTATGAAGAAAGAATAGGGATAGTAGGTGATATCCAGGTATGTGGAAATCCTGTGGGTCAGCATTTTCAGACACCTGAGTCTCACATAAGGCGAAAACATCCGGCCGATGGAGACAAACGTGGGCATACACAGAGAAAAAGTTTGCACGCAGCCCGCGTATGTTGCAGAAGTCTATCCTAAAACGACCTGCCATAAAAAAACAACACAAAGCAAAACAAAACGAACGATTAAATCTTGTATTGCCAATGCCAGTATGCTAATCACTGTTAGAAAGGTTGTTCAGCGATCAGTGTTAGGCCTTCATTACTAAACACCAACAGTGATCAACAACGTGGCATCAACAATAGAAAATTATTATGAGAGCGAACATTTACGATATAGCACAATGACACGCAAGGAGAACCATAAAAGCCCCGATCCGATCATCGTGAACGAAGTGCCAACACTGGTTTATAGTGCCAGCACTGATGTTATTATTTTATTTTCTCTCTTATTTTGGAATTTTGTCACAGGTGCAATGCAAAACACATTCTTTTGGTGCTGTTGTTATTGTTGTTGCGTGTTTGTGATTTATTTGGTTTAATTGTTGGTGCGTTATGAAATATTTATTATTTGTTAATTTATCACTGGTCTATCTTGTTTGCACTTGTTTAATTTTTATTTTCTTTAATTGTTAAAAGTGATATTAAATTTGGTTCACAACGGGAAAAAAAGACTTATGAGAGTTTAATTTTTGTTTTAATTTTATTTGTTTTTCTTTTTTCTTATTTATTATGTATTGTTATGTATGTGAATACGCGTGTGCACCGGACGAACGATAAAACACTAATTTTAATTAATTAAATTAATTAATTTTTTTTCTCCAAAATTATTTGCTCAAAGTGTACATCACAGCAGCAGATTTGAAATTAAATACAAAAAAGCTTTGAAAAAAAATCAAGACATTGAATATCTCATATTTGCTAATGCAAATGAGCATTTCCGTCCTACCTCGTATATTCATTTATATTTTCCCAATGTTTATGGGAGTGTGTGTCCAAAAATATTTATGTCTGCTTTAATGGATCAATAACAAAAATAACAACGTACGTATATATTAAATATTTATGTTTAAATGTACTATCATTTCCACATTGAGTTCCAAATATAAAAAAATAGAAGTAGCCGAGACAAAAATCCACCCTTAGCTACTGGTTCAACCACAAATTTCCATATCACATAGTGTAACTATTTTTCCCTTGGAAACAACTTTATGATAACTAAATGTTGGCTGCTTATTGCGACATGTGTCTCTCGTTATATTTATGACCAACACTTGACTTTAGTCACTTTCACTATTCATTTATGATTTTACGATGGGTTTGTCGCACATGTCCCACTACTCCAAGAGTCTGAAGTTCATACCTTTATTGTTGAGTTATTCACAGAAAACTGCATTCATACATAAATACGTGTAATTATGGAAATGTTTTTTATTTCCCTAAAGACCATAAATTTTGTTTCTGGTTTTGCCAGATTTTGATCGATAACATTGTGTCAATTGATTAACTGTGTGTTTTATGGTCTAATAACAGGATTTTGTTGGCAACATATACAAGTGAATGCTGCTAAATATGAAAATGTTTATGCATAAAAATAATAGTGATATTTATGTCGTACTGATACGATATTAATGTGAAGCGTAATTTTTTTTTGCGATAAATTCATATTCATGTAATTTGTGTCACTTGTTGACCTAAAAAAAGTGGCCTTGACAATGTGATATAAAAGTCGATAATTTATGTTGCGAAAACAGCTGAAAGTTATTAAATTCATCTTAAACACTTTAAATCAGTTGTAATGTTAAAAATAAATAAAATCTAGGATTGTTAAGAAGATATGGGAGATGTTACGAGAAAGTATAATAAAAGACTATAAATTTATAACTTTTTAGTCTGTGTGGAGTATAATCTCTTTAATGAAAGAAAAAGCTATTCAGCGAAGTGATCCTAACCAGCAAATGATTAGAAAGAAATATTTATTTTCTGTAGATGTTTTACTATCTAATTTTCTAATCATATCCAGTAACTAAATTTTCATTTTCAACTAATGTGTATGTTTTGTCAATGATGTGTTGTATTTTTCCTGGATCAAAGTTTAAAATATTCTTAGTTATCAGTTTAATAATTTCATGTGTCTATACACATTTTCGACCAACTCCAACAAAAACCGCGGATCTTAAACTATATCTATGCCAAATTTCAACTAACTCGGTTCTGCGGTTTGAGCATGAAAAGGTAATGGACAGAGAGACAGAGTTACTTTAATAATTATATTAGTAAGGAAAAAGTTTAAGTCATCATAAAAAGTGCGAGTCATCATAAAAAGTGCAAGTCATCATAAAAAGTGCAAGTCATCATAAAAAGTGCATGTCATCATAAAAAGTGCGAGTAATCATAAAAAATACAAGTCGTTACAAAAAGTGCAAGTCATTATGAAAAGTGCAAGGCATCATAAATAGTGCATGTCATCATAAAAAGTGCAATTCATTATAAAAAGTGCGAGTAATCATAAAAAATACAAGTCGTTACAAAAAGTGCAAGCCATTGTGAAAAGTGCAAGTTATCATAAAAAGTGCATGTCATCATAAAAAGTGCAAGTCATTATAAAAAGTGCGAGTAATCATAAAAAATTCAAGTCGTTACAAAAAGTGCAAGTCATTATGAAAAGTGCAAGGCATCATAAATAGTGCATGTCATCATAAAAAGTGCAATTCATTATAAAAAGTGCAAGTAATCATAAAAAATTCAAGTCGTTACAAAAAGTGCAAGTCATTATGAAAAGTGCAAGGCATCATAAATAGTGCATGTCATCATAAAAAGTGCAATTCATTATAAAAAGTGCAAGTCATCATAAAAAGTGCAAGTCATTATAAAAAGTGCAGATCATTATAAAAAATGTAAGTCATATGAAAAGTGCTTTAAGTAGTGCCACAAAGGAATTTATTCAAACCTCTTGTAACTCATTTTTTTTCGATTCTGGCTGATTTTCCAGGAATTACAATGAATTGAATTGTTTTACAATAAAAATTTTATATTTCCCATCAAATTCAACCGTCTAAAGAAAGTGGCCGTTGGGCAAAATACATAAAATATTTGAACAGGGAAAAGTCTAAAAAATGCAAAAATACAAAACTTGCGAAAAAAAACCACACACAATAACAACAATAGAATAATAAAAGAAAAAATGAACATCGGCATTTAACAATTGCTAAATATGTTGCCTTTTGCAATACAAATAGACAGACTGACAGACATAACTATCATAAGAATATGTAAGGGAATTTAAGGACTTAACAACACCCACAAAATAAAAGACTAGAAAAGTTGAGTAGATAAAAAACAATATTTAACCCACAAAAATACATTTAACATCAGCTTAACATCCATTAAGCTACTCATTCAAAAGATAACGTTCTGATACACATTCATACTCGTATGATTTTACACACACGCCCACACATACACACACACGCATGCAAACCCACAGACAAAACAATAAAAAATAAACAGGATGCGAATACATGAATGAACGAACAGAAAATAAAAACACCACCGAAAGGCATTTAAACACATGAAAAAATAATTTTCATTTTTTTATTTAATCCTTAAACGTTTACATGATTGAAAAAATTGTCTTTCATATTAACCGCCTTCTCACAGCAACAAGGAAACATAATTTTGCACCAACAATAATAACCATTAAGGAAAATAAAGGAAACAAGGATCATAAAAACAAATGTCACATGTACTCAAACATTCCGTTATGGTGCACAACATACCCGTTTAACAAGCACAACACATCCTTAACGTTTTATTGTGTCAATGACTTTTTCGGTTTTTGGCAAATTGTCATATTTATGAGTTGATGTTAAAAAAAGAAAGTATGAACATTTTCTGAATTATATTTTGTAATGCCAAAAGGTGTCGGAAGTTGACATATAAAACAATTTGCAACAATTGTCGTATTTTACTTGGGGGAAATATTTTTAATAATTGTAAACAAATACATGCATATTTGAGTACATACACACATTGTAAAGTCTTGGTAAAAGAAGCCCATAAGCTGGAAAATGTTTATGAACTTAAAATATTTAAGGGTATCTTATTTTGAATATGCCAAAAAATTTTGCTATTGAGGAATGGTGTTGTTCATAAATTTATAATCTTATTTATAATATGAAGTTATGGCCTAGTACACTATGATTATTTTCTTAAGACTTAAGTCATGAAAAATGTTTCATTCCTATAACCTTCTCATTTGATACATTTTTACACTAAATGGGTGAAACAAAAAAAAATGTGAAAATATTGTTTATGTTTATGTGGATGCACTCATATTCGAGTTATTGGATGTTTTACGAAGATCATGGATCGCGTATACGTTACATGTATTTAAGCAGAACTCGGTATCACGTATACGCTGTGTGTACACTGAAAAGATAAATTTCAACAAATTTTTTTAATGTATCCGTATAGTTTTCATTTACTAAAAATATATAAAATTACTTTGCCTTAGTTGATCTTCAAGCAAAAGTTACATATTAGATGTTGGACTTGCAGTAGGTGTCAGTGATATCTTCTCTCGGTTTGCATCAAACTTTACCAAGAATCATTTGATATATGCGTTTTTATATCAAAGAACTTCTAGGTTAGTTTAATGACGCAGACTTCCATACTTTATCGTACTTATTCTACCTACAATTTCTCAATCATATGCATTTAATTGCAGACCGACAATGTCTGATATCGTTAACTCACTTTAAACTCAAGATTAGGACTGCAGGGGGTTCTTTGTTCAGATTTGAAACCTGAAAACGTCTATATACGAATAGTTCAAATCGTGACTGTTTAGGTTTTGATATTGTAGAATTTTTAATATACACAGATTTTTTTATTATTAATTATTTCTGTTTCTTACAGAACTTTTTTTGAGGTAAATGGCAAAATTGTAAATATGTGTTTAGTATGGAGAATACTTTCGTATTCGAAAGTAATAAAAATATTGCATAATTTTGCATTACATTCCACTGAAAGTCTGAAATTTATAATTATTTGTAGGTGCTGTTGGCTGAAGTAGTAGAACACGAGACTATGAAGCGGAGAGTCCTGAGTTCGAGTCCGCGCTGAGTCATGAAATATTGTGTTGAATTCTTCTGATCAGCATTAGTTCGTGGTTGTGTTAGTTGTTGCCAGCCTGTTTCAATGATGAAGGCATAGTCACTGGTCACTGAACATAATTGGCAGCGACTGACACTATCATGTACTAAAAGCAGAGTAACAGCATCCACCTTCGTCGGCCCTGTAACGAAAATTAGCCGGCGAAGTAAAAGAGGTTGAAATAGCTACAAAAAAAACTGTCTATCGTCTCATCTTTCCTAATCTGTCCCCTCACCACTATCCCCTCGTTTTCAGTTCCGGTGCAATACATTGCATATGTAGGGGTCATCCCCTGAGAGCTGGTCCTACTCCTAAAAAAAAAAAAAAGTAAAAGAGTTTGAATATCGCAATGCTTGTCAACGACTGTAAAATTTTCAATGTACACACATCTGCCCGTTTATTTTTTACTGCAGAAAAACATAATCTTTTACGGCTTTAATACAACATAAAAAAAATTTTTTTAAATTTAATTAATATTAAATAACTTTTTTACCTTAAAATGTTTAATTATCTATTACTCTTTCACTCTTTGTAATGTTTGAAAGCAACAATAACAACAACAGTAAAATGTTCTATTGGTAATTAAAAAAACTTTTTGTAGATGGAAAATTTTAATTATATTCTCAACAGCGTTTTTTAGTACTTGAAGTAGAGTAAAAAGTATAAAAAGGACATTTTCATAATACTTTATGTACGGCTCTATTAACACCATCCATTTAACTCTTCTTGCTTGTGTGTCTTTGGAAGCGGCCAAAGTTTTGAAAACAGAATATAAAATATAATTTTCATTAATTTAATATCAGGCCCTCAAGACAAACAGCAACAAACTGTATGAAAAAAATGTGTCCCCAATGAGAGACAGGATTAAATGAAACACAAAATATTGCTTCCTGTCTTATATCCTGATTAATTTTTCTCACTCTTATTGTTCAAAGCCTGTAAAATGCTTTAACCAGAGGTGGAAGAGTTGATACGATCTTATATTTGATGCTTGCAAAATGAATTATTACTGCATATTGAATTCAGGCTGGACCACACACGTGAGATTTCCAAATGTCAGTTTCTGTATTCTTTTAGTTATTTTAAAGTCAAATAACTCTTTCTTTTTCAAGATATTTTAAACTTGTTTTTATAAAAAAAAGTTTTACTCCGGTATTCATAAAATTTAAAATGAGTTTGAAATGTATTTTAATCAAATTTTTTGATACAAAATTTTCTTAAAGCAGATTTCAAATACGTTTTATTTTTTATCAATATGGGGGTTAGTGTTTTGGCTCGATTTAAAAATGTTTGTGATTCTAAAGTAACTACAATTTTCCACCCCTGCCTGATCCCAATGAGGAACTGGGACAAATAAAGGAATAAATGTTGCGTAATTAGGCAGAGACGTTATTAAAACAGTTTGTTAACACAAACTTGTACCAAAATATGTTTTTGTTTAACCCTGACTGTAATGAGAATGTTCAACTTTCAACTCTTTTTTTATACAATTGCTTGACATATTAATTTGTGCGTTTTCGCTTTTATTTTTCTGTTGTTTTAAGCCCTCCAGGGAAATTTACTTCAAGTGGAAAACTGCTCAATTGCTCGTGTTTGGCAAATGTTGCAAAGGTTTCAAGCAAATGTTTATTCAATGCATGCTTTATCTTCTTTTTGTTTTTTTTTGTTGAAGTTTACCTGTACCAACCGGAGTATGATAATGTGTGTAGCCCTTTCAGTACGTTGTGCTTTGCTGGTTGCTAATTATTTAACTGTGTTTAACATTGAACATCCTTAAATATTAATTAAGCAGTAGTCTTAAAATTTCCTTAAAAAAAGTCTTTAAAATAGGGGAACTTTCAAATGAAAATGTCCTGAAGCTCTTGCGATGTAGCAGCATACCAAAAACCAATTACCGAGGGTTTTCTTCCAAATATGTGTGTACAAAAATGGTTCATAAAATCACAAAACGACTATGCCCTTAAATCACATATTAATTTTGTAATAATGAACTTCAACTTGCCTACAAAACCAAACCTATTGCGAGTATAAAACATGTATGTCAATAAAATTAAATGATAATTATTATTGCTGTAATGCTTACAAGAGAATAGAAACTACTTAAATCACTAAGAAAATAATGACAACTTGCCTGAAGATGCAAGTGGCTTTAACCTTTTTCTAAACTGTTTTCATATAAAATTCTAACTCCTTGAGAAAACTGCTTTTTGTACAAAGAAAATCCCTGAAGAAATAAAATGTCTCGGCATTAAAAACCTCATACGGGAGCTGAACAATAAATTGAAAACCACACATGTGTTTTGTTGGCACACACACTTGCACACGCACTACGGAAATTTTAAACAAAAATATTTCAAAAATCCTTGAAAAACTTCTCACATTCTAACGCTGCTAAACAAACAGAAGACGGCAATAAAGGCAAAGATTTTGTATACGACTGAATGTTGTTGCCACAAATGTATTTTAATTTTTTAAGTAAATATTTCAAGTTTTTTTTTCTTTATTCTCAACAAATTTTCCAAGTCAAATGTTGTGCTACTTCCAAACCCCACAAAACTTTAGCACTTCTTAACAAGGATTTACTTGGCATGCGTTTTTTTCTTGTTTTCTTCTTTCTGTTTTCTGAACTTTAAATTGGCTTAGAATACGCTTGAGAGAATCATGTTTCCCATTCATGCCTCTAAAGATTTTCAAAATTTATGTGATATGAATGAAATTGGTTTGTGTTTTGTTGGTTTTTAAGTGAATTAAATTTTCTTTTTATGGGAAATTTACCTTTAAAGTTATAAAAAAGGAAATCAAATTCTTTTCTTTTATGTTCCTTTTTTTTCTTAAGAGAAAAAAGTCTAGTCACAAAAAAGACACTTTTCCACTTATTTTAACAAAATAAACACGTGCGTTTGTAGAGAAATTTTCCTCTTTCCTAACTTTTGTATATTACGAGTGATACCTTAGAAAGTGTTGTACGGAATTTTAATCAATTGAGGGTACTGCATACGTGTCCTTCTCCTCGACACGTATCGGTTTTGAAAGAAGTATGTATTTAAACTAAATCGATAACTTTGGCAAAAAAGTGGAAAATAATTAATAAGATTAATTGCATTACAAACCTCAAAACTTGCAATTTTCAGATACTATAAAGCCGATATCGTTCCAATACAGATGAAGGGGTCGATTATATACATTTCTTTTTAACTCGGACCAGCACTCACAGGATGACCTGACATATGCACTGCATTGCGCGGAAACTAGAAATAAGGGTAAGGTATTGAGAGGACAGATGAAGATAGATGAGAAGATAGAGAATTTTTTTTGTAGCTATTTCAACCTTTTACTTTTCCGGCTAATCTTTTGCTACCAGGCCGACGAAGGCGGGTGCTGTTACTCTGCCCTTTAGTACATGATAGTGCCAATTATGTTCAGTGATCAGTGCTACGCCTTCATCACTGAAACAGAATGATAACAACTAACACAAGCATGCACTAATGCTGATCAGAAGAATTGCGAGACCATATTCATGAGCGAACGCGGAGTCGAACTCATGGCCCTCTGCTTGATAGGCTCGTGCTAAGTTCTTCAGCCAACAGCACCCAGTGATTATATATTCATATAAGCTGGTTGTTTATATTTAAATATATGGTTACCGAAGTGTTAACGCATTCCTTTTCGCTGACTTCAGCACATACAGAAAATAACTAAGTTCTACGAACTAGAAAATCTTTTCATTCAGGGGCTTAAAGCTATTTTTGAAAACTGAACTTACACATGAAATTATTACGAAATTCAATTACCATGCGTTGGTGAGATCTGGCGAGCGATTCTAGTTAATGTCGCAATACAAGAGGTTTAAGTTATCAGATACCCTTTTTTAATACGACCAGAATACAGTCTTAAGTAATACAATTTGTTAAATATTGACACTATTTGTGCATATAATATCTTACATCAAAGCCCACTAAAGAGGGTGGGGCCCAAAAATAAATTTGTTTGATTTTCTGGCTGCAAGTTCAATGCTTTTTACCTTCTTTAACATAAAAATATATAATTTCAATTACAAAAATTACAAAAAAAATTAAATTGAATTAAGATTCATAGGCTAATTGTTCGAAATTTGTTTTTAAATCTCAGAAAGACATGATAAATATTCCAAGGCCCAAAGGCAAGTCAACATCAGATTTTGTTATTCAACTTACACAGCAGAGCAGAACAGCTGTTTTCGAAAGACGCAACCCTTTCATCATCAGTGCTCATGTGTATTGTGTTTGTCACCACTTATTAGGTGGCTTAGTTGAATATGATAACAGTTCCTATTTACACAAACTTTATTGTGAAAAAGAATACGAGAACTGTATCAACCTGATGTTAACATGTTATTGTTATAATACCCGTGTTACCGTTTGATTATTTTTCTTCATGTCCCATTTTTCTCAATAAAATTTGTGTAAATAGGAACTGTTATCAAATTCAACTAAGCCACCTAATAAGTGATCACAAACACAATACACATGAGCACTGATGATGAAAGGGTTGCGTCTTTCGAAAACAGCTGTTCTGCTCTGCTGTGTAAGTTGAATAAAACTGATGTTGACTTTCCTTTGTGCCTTGGAATATTTATCATGTCTTTCTGAGATTTAAAAACAAATTTCGAACAATTAGCCTATGAATCTTAATTCAATTTAATATAGCAATATAAATGTTCGTTAAAATTCTTACTACATACAAAAAAAATTTTTAAATGATGTCGATGTTGGTTTAGTTCTTCTTAGGGGAACTTTTTTTCCTCTAGACCGATTCTGGCCATTTACGAACTTGACCTGTGCTATCCTTCAAAATATAGCTTAATTATAAATCAGTGATGTCAGCGTCATACACAATTGTGGAAATAAAACTCACATGTACGCTTGCGCCCTTTTATTTTGAGAGCGTAAAATATAATTGTTTACTGAGAAACACTCTCATGCAGCGGGAAGTATCGCAAGTCCTGTTTTAAGGTCTCTAAACAGAAATAATATATTTATAAAAATATAGATACAATATATATAAGAGGTTTGAAATAAGTTGGAGCCACTGTATGTAGGTACACCTTTTCGAAAATTTCTTAAAAAAGCTTTTAAATGAATTCATAACTAAGGATTTTTGTAAAAATTGTTTCTCTTGTATATAAACTAACCAAATGTTCAGCTTAAAAACTAATCATACTTAGGAGCGAATTTAATCCTCCAGATAGGGAAAATATTATTGAGTTTTGGAAAAATTTAGACGGGGCGCTATATCCTGTATTAAAAAAAATTCCTTTAAATGTTTGTCGCTTTTCCCTTCAACATACCTTTGCGAACATATATTTCCCGATTTGAAATACATTTGCTCAAAACAACGCAATAAATTAAAATCCCCAAACGTAAAAAATGTTTTGTTGTTACGAAACTGCAATATAAATTTAGAAGATATTATTGGTATATAAAAGGATACTCTTAGAAAAGGCCATTAGTTAGGCCCCGCAACCGCACTGTTCTCCCGCTGGGAATGTAAGAGATAAGAGTGATCTCACCAAGGACAATCGTATTTGACATCACTGTTATAAATATATATTCTCTAGAATTCTCTTTGCTTACCTACAACTTTTTTATCAATGCCCAACAACAGACACTTAACATTTTACAGTAGTTGGATTCGCAGCATCCTTGACTTTGGCATCTATCCAATACAGCTGTTAGTTAATGAAGTAAAAACTTCACAGCCACAATCATAACTATCACAATTTTTTTTTAAATTTAACTTTATTCTTAAGTAATTAATTATCTTAGTATGACATTCGGTTTTTATAACTATTTGAAATTAAACTTTCTCATTAGAAATGTCGTAACGGACTCCTTAGAGAATTGTGAAGAAAAATAAAACAAAATTAGTCATCATTATGTTGTTGTAATAAAATGACTGTCACTTAGATGTCAACTCATACTTAACACAATACCAAATACTATTGTCCCAGCAACCAGCCATCCCCCCGCTCCAATCTCTTCTCTTGTATACAGTTAATTAAATGTCAGTTGCAAAATAAGACCAAAAATTATTACAAATCACAGACAATACACACATTCTCAATCAAGCTAAACAGGAACTTGAATGTCCTTGCAGCCTTAATGTGTTTTGCTTAGCACCAACAAACAGTAATGGAAAAGCACAATGTGCTGTGTCACAAACTCATCACATTTTACAATTACAACTGCTGGCATTTTGTAGTTTTCTTACGATTGGCATGCCACACCCTAAATATGAAATAGAATTCTTTAGTTCGTTTTGTAAAATTCAAGCATTTGCAGACATCCTAAGAAAAGAAACTGAAAGATTGTAAAATCTCTAAGAAAAAACTAAAGAAAATTTCACTTGATGTGGAAATTGTTGTGCTTTTTACAAGGAATTTTATTTTGTATGTATGATATATGAGATTGTGTTTTTGCACTTAATACGCTTCGTTGAACTGAGATTGCAAAGTCACATAGTTTAACACCCCGAGGTCACCACAATGTTAGAAAATACAAGAACACAAAAACCAACAATCACAAGGATTTGGGAAAACTTGAAACAAAATCCGAACATCCTTTCTAAGAGGGGAGATCCACGACATGCCAAATTTAGAGTTTTTTGTTTTTTTACTGGTTGGGTGGATGAATGAATGGTTGGTTGATTTCTAAATATTTATACTACGAGTACATACCAAGGAATCTTTTAGCAAGAAGTTTTTCTTTTAATTTTGTGCCAAAAAGTTTTTCTTTTCTTTTTTTTTGGCAAACGGAAGCATTGACTTTTCTCACATGTCACCGCACTTTATTGTCTGTTCTCAGACGTTCGTAAATATTTTAGTAAATATCCCTGGCTTTTTGTTTTCTTTTTGCAATAAGCAACCTCAGTTTGACCACCAAAACTTTATTATAGTTCATGCTTAATTGGGTTCAAGTCACTTTTGGTCGATTATATTGATGATGCGAGTGTTTTATTTTTATTCACATGATAATGTCAATTATCAAAGTTCTTTAAGAACTTCTTTTGAAAGTAAAAGTAAAAGTAATAAAAATATTAAAGATAACATCCAGTCAATTAAGTGACTTTAGCAATTTTGTTTTTCTGTAGAGGAGAAGAACTTTGAATTGATTTAAAACAATTAGCCATCATTTCAAAATGCATTCGAATAGGAATTCATTCTAAATACTTTAATATGAATCTCTTAATTATTCTTCACATTTATATTTAAAATGTTTTTGCCTTAATTATTTTTAACCTTAAGGGAAAACTTTACAAAGAAATATTCTGTTTGCTTAAACATCATAATAAAATCATAAAGGAAATGCAAAAATCTTTTAATAAAAACAGAGTAAAGAAAATTCAATTGAAATAATGTACAAGTATGTGCGAGTACGTTTCAATTCAGTATTTTTTTTTTTTTTTTGTAGCAAAAAGTTTACAATTTATAAATTGATTTTGCTATTTCATTTCCTTCATATTGATATTCATTGAAAACTTACTTAGAGAAATCTCATCTCTGGCATCTGGAATATTTGTTTTATCCATCGATTTGGTACTGATAATAGTACTACTGTTCTCTTGAAATGCCAACTAAGCCCTGTGTAAAAGTGCTTTTCAAAAGTCTTTTACAAGAAGCTCTTTGTCGAATTTCATAAAATTCCTAACAGCAATTGTAGAATACGACGGTGTGTTAAGTTGAAAGGTGGATATGTAACATCTTTTGTAGTAATTGTGATAATGAAGCGGCATTAGTAACCTTAGCGCCAGACATTCAACCAAGCCTCACTTGCAGTAGGGAACTTGAATGAATTGAAAATTATTTTTCTATTAAATTCAATAAAGATCTATAGTCTTATTGTTCGAAATTGTGTTTTAAATTCAGAAAGACATGATAAATATTCCAAGGCACATAGGAAAGTCAGCATTAGTTTTAAGTTATTCAACTTACACAGCAGAGCAGAACAGCTGTTTTCGAAAACCGCAACGCTGTCATTATTTTTCTTAAAAACCAGAGCCTGAATATATTTTGTATCAACAGTATTATTCAAAAGTAAAATTTAATTTAAAGGCTAAAGAGCATTTTCAAAACCATATAAAATTTTTGCTGATTTTCTGGGAATTTATAAAAAAATATTCTCCCCTCTATTCCGTAACTATTTGTCAACGTCACGTTAAGACAATATCAAAAATGGGGCACTTACCTACTACTTAAAGTCACCACTTAACAACTGACGAGAGCCTGCGACAGCTCTCTAAGGGCTTAAATAAAGCAAGATAATGTTAGAAAACGAGCACAAAAGTGTCCTAGATTTGATATTGTCTGGACGTGACGTTGACAAACAGTTACAGAATAAGGGGAATTGTTCATATCAACTTGTAAATTAATGTATTAAAAAGCTTTAAGATATGAATTTATAATAATAAAAGTAATTAGTAGAGAGTATAATAACGACAATAGAAGGGGAGGGGGAGAAAAATAATTGGCAGCTGTGATATTTTTTAGTTTTATTTTTTTGAAATTTTTAATATAAATAATCTATGTTTTGTGTTTGTCCACTTTTTACCAAAATACTGTGATATAATTTTAAATAAATTTAATGTAAAAGTAATAAGATTAATTTTTTAAATAAACATCCCTGAAGAAGTTGGAAAAATCCCAACGAAACGTCGGATGGGAATGGAAAAAATAAATAAAATTTAATAAGTAATCTTGTTTTATTTTACACATTCTGTATGACCTTGAAAGCCTGATGTTCTGGAAAAGAACTATATATTAGCATCACATAAAGTAATTATCGCTAACAATAACGAGATTTTGATTTACATTATTAAACAATATTTTTGTTTGATTCTATAAAATATGTGTTCACATGTTTACCGCCGATTTTACAATGTCGACAGAGTTCCTTCTTTCGTGTAAGTACATTTGAAAGGAAAACAATTTATAAAATTTTGTTTTTGTTTCAAATCTATTTGTACGAAAGAAAGAATTCATTCGACATTGTGAAATATGCAGTTAGTTTGTTTGTGAGAGCGTATTTGAGCTGTCGGAAAAAATTTATCAAAGTATTTACATATAATTTTGTGTAAAAAAATTTAATTAAGTGATCAAAAGCACTTGAAATGTTGACAGTGAAAGCCCCTGTACATCAAAAACTGATGAAAATTTTGAGGAAGTAAAGGAAATCGTGATAAAGACATCGTCGAATCACTTTTAATCGATATGACTGCTGTCCTCCCCCCATTAGCTTACTAAGAGTTCGGTTTTACCTAACACAATTCCATTAATAACAAGTAAGAGTTTGCAATAAAATTTCTTTTATTTTATTTTATCTTTGCCTTTTTGCAAATTACAAAGATAAAAGAATACATTTAATAAACGAGAAACAAAACTTGCAATTTCTTAAATTTTGCAACAAAAATGAAATAAAACTGAATAACTTTAGCAATGATAATAACGGCCACGTAACGTAGCGTAATGCAAAGAAAATCATCATAAAAATAATAAAAATCGTGTTTATGACAGTCATAAATGTTAATGTGACAAACATTTTTCTGCGATTCTTGCAGGTTTGGGGTGTTGTTTTCACCAGATACCAAGACTCTTTTATTACTTTTGTGTCAAAATATTGTTTTTTAACTGTCATATAATTTCTTTTAATGTGAATCTTTTTTTTATAACTCTGACATCTGGTTTTTAATGCCAGATATTTTTAGCATGTGGAAACGAGTTTTCCTATTGCAAGATTTTCATATGTAACTGTGGGGAAATATGAATTTATGTATATGACGAACTTGCATAAAACAATTTACACGTAAATTCGTTTTATAAACTACACCTGTACAGTTACATACACACGCACGCACACATATAAGTGTATATGTGTGTTAAATGTATGCCTTTGTGTATCATTTGTATAATTTTTGCAACTTAAATAAATATTCTTTATTGCTGTTCTTACATGAACATTTTTCACTTTGTAGCCGATGAAAGATTTTTTAATGGCTTTATATGTACATACATACATATGTGAATAATACGAGTACATATGTGAATAATATTTATAGAATTTCAACACAAACAGCAATAAAAATCTAATTTAAATATTTAATGTTCTAAATTAATTTGTCATTCTGTTTTTAAAGTCGGCAATGTTCGCAATAAATCCAAATATTATGAACTTCCAAGGAGAGATGAGGTGATTATAAATATTATTTTTCGAATTAGGATAAACAAATATTCAAATTAACTTATAACTGATACAGTACTTTTCGCTTATAGTCCATTCCGCTTAAAGGCCAAAAACGGATATAAGCCAAAACTGTCGTATATATTTGCAGGTTTTTTTTTAAATTTCATACAAATTATTTGTTCTAAAGTCCACTTCGCTTGTAGTCCATTTTCGCTTGAAGTCCTCGTTTTGTTGGCATGCGTAACTAACATTGTATGGGAAAAAGTCGCGTATAGTCCACTCTGTTCTTTTAATTGTATATTTTATGGCTCCAAGTATAACGCGTTGGACCTTCTTTGACATAAAAACATATCATTTGCTTAACAAAATTACGAATACAAATTTTAAAAATTATGTTGTTTTTTAGAGGTTGATTTAGTTCTTCTTAGAGGAACTTATTTCCCTCAGATTTCATCACTGATCAAGAATATATTTATGGTTTCTCTCGTTGTGTTACAGTCGGAATGACAAAGTGAATATACCCTCCATATTCTTTTTTGGAAGTTTAATAATAAATGTTTTTGTTTTAACTATTGATTTAAATTAAATCAATATTTGGTTGTTGATGTGTTAACATCTATACGCGCGCCTCTAGGGCAGTAAACTATCAGTTTCAATACATACGCAGTGTAAGTGTAAGAGTTTGTTTGTTCGTTGCTTGGCAGTCGGTATTGAAAGTGATTATTGGGCGATTTTCATATAATTTTCCCACGCGATTTTCTCCGGAAATTCATAGCCGATTTTATTAATTTTTGGATTAAAACTCTAGTGCGGGTTTCGACGAAGAGTTTAGGCCAAAAATTAAGGCGATCCGATATCGGCGAGCGGAGATTTAAGTGCTTTAATTCGGAGTATTAATTTGGAGTAATATTAAAAAAGTGTTTTATGTTGATCTTCGGTTTTGTCTTATGCATAGCAAAGAGAATAGTGACGTGGTTATACGTACATATATAAAAATGAGATAGCAAGACATCAACGTATGTAGCTTAAGTACAAACATAACAATATATCTATGTACATTTGTCTGTTGCTTTGCATTCTCTTTGTTTTTTGTGGGTTTAATATAAAATAAATAAACAAAAAGGTGTTAACACATCGCCCGTGAGTTCGAACACTCATTGATTTTTTTTTTAAATAAATTATTCTTTTGTTTTAAAAAAGTGGAAGAAAATAATTTTATATAGTCCAAAATGTGGGTTAAATCAGGATTCACTTATAATCGATTAAGTGGCTTATAAAGAAAGTCCAAATTCGCTTATAGTCCACAAAAGTTGGGCATTTACAGTTGTGGACTATAAGCGAAAAGTACTGTATTTACATTTTAACGTATATAAATCGCAAAATTTTGCTTTGCATTAGAATGGAATCGGAGCGTATGAGTAATATTTTCAATAATAATCAACAATCGAAGACATTGTAGTTTCAAAAATTTTGATATTTTCTGCACCAAATATCTTTCAACCGAACTCAGGAGTATCTGTCTCACAAAACTTTCAACGGAACTCGTTCGCTTACTTAACATGTTCAAAGAGTGGTTATTATAATGCAGTTGACTTTTAGCAAATCTGACTGTACAGGTAAAAATTTTAAAATATTAATATATTTTACAAATAAATACCGACACTGTGTATTAATCAATCTGCACAATCTATTCATCCGACATTTCCTTGCAAAACCCCTTTCCCTTTCTGGCAGGGAAATTGATCCTTAATACTTAAAAATAATAACAAAAGTGGCACCATTAAAATATTTAAAAAAAAAATATAAGTCATAATCTTAACTTAAATCACTTTGTAACTGACAAATTACCTCATTAAATCATTGTAATTGTTCTTAAACAAAATAAAAAAAAGTACATATTGTTCCTCTAAAAACACTCACATCTTCTTAATGATCTCTGGCCATCAAAACGCCCAAGCAGGAAAATTACAGCAAACCACAGGAAAGGAAAGGGCAAGGCATAAAGCTTACAATTCAAAACAGTGGAAAAACGTCAACTCATCATACAATTAAAGCCAAATGTTCTTGAAAATCAGCGAAGGCAAAAAAAAAAGGACAAGAAAATGAATCAGCCGTTGGAAAAAAGCACCAAATGAATTGTAAATTAACTGCCGTGTCATGTTTCACACAATATTATTTACAGTGCGGTTTGTGTGTTTCCAAAAGACAGTATAATTTTATTATCATGGCTAAATGTTTAAACTTTTAAGCATAAAACACCCTCAAATCACGCAATATTTTTTAGCATGAAATTATATAAAAAAAGAAAGAAAAAATTAAATATATTAAGAGGCCCATTTAAGACATTTTCAACCATTCATGGTTGTTATTTTTATGTTTTTCTTGTTTTTGGCACCACATGTCAAGTGTAATTAGTCGCGGAAAGCTTTGATATTCTCTTTATTTTATTTTGTTCCAGCTACTTTGTGCACTTGTCATATGATTAATATAACTTTTAGATGATACCGCGTGTTTCCTTACAACTGTTGGCTTAAGGCAATATTTATTTCTTTATGCCATCATAAATTGGTTAAGCAGGAGGGTGGTATAATTAGAGTATGAAATTTATAGAACAGCTTAAATATCCTTAATACCTTTTAAATGATGGTAATGCTTTGGTATTTTATCCATTGAAACTTTTAAGATGTACAAAAAAGTACGTATTTTAATATTGTGTTTTCTTCAGAAACATTTTATTAAAGCAACACCAAAAAGTACACGTTTTTATTTTTAAAGTTAAAATTTTTTTTTAAGCTGACAAAAAATCAAATAAAAATTTACATTCAAAATTAAATAGCAATTTCCAAAAGTTCGAAGATTCGAAAAAATCATCTTGAGGATCACTTCTGAAGCAATAGATAGGTGAATAAAACAAAATTGCATCCCAAAAAAATCACTATTTTGTGTGAATTTTGGGCTGATGACGTCATTGGTCCATATTTATTAAGAACAACGTTGGCCATGCCATGACAACGAATGCCGTAGACCGATGATTGCCAACTTTTTTTTGGCCTGTATTGAATGATCCGGACACAACGAGATGTACTTTTAAGAGGACACACAACAAAGCCTCACACACCTCATTTCACCTTTGAGGCCATAGGCATCTCACGTGGAGGTGATATGAACTGGACACCAAGATCGTTTAATTTCACTCTGAGAGACCTTCCCTTGTGGAATTTTTTTAAGTTGCAAGTGTTAGCGAATAATGCCCAAACAACAGTGTTCCCCGAAGCCGACATGACTCATGAACCGATAGCAAATTCAACCTAATTTATGCGTCAGAGTAAATTAGGTTGAATAAAAATATCTCCCACACACTTTATTTTATTTCAATTTAAATATAGGAAGCGCTGAATGGAACACGCTTTATCCATACATGTATTATTTGAACATATCAGATGCTGCAACAACAATTTTCATCATATTTTTACTTCGTTTCACTTCACTTTCAAAACAAACGCTCGGCTCACATGAGGATCTATACTAAGAAATAATAATTTTATTCAGTGAAATTCTAAAAAATACACTTACTTGGCTTTAAAATTATTTTCCTCTAAGTCACTCTACTTAATTTAATATGTATTAAACGAAAATGCTTTACCATTAAATTGCTAAAATCTTAACAGAAGAAAATAACTCATAAACACCTTAAATTTGCTAAGAAAAATCAATAATTTAACTGAATACCAACATAAAAGAACCTCAAATCATCTTCTCCTTTCTGGCCACTGCCAACAGAACTTTTTATAGGCAACAGAAAACAAACGCCATTTTGTTTAAAGTCAAAACACAAGTACATAAACTCCAATACACATACACATTTATTTACTATGTAGTATGTACAGACATATTGATATTTACTTAACAAAATATAAAAATATATCACATACATGCATAAAATCCAAAGAAATAAAGTCCATAAAAAAACCCCATAAAAAATTGTTGGAAAAAAAATCGAAATAAAAAGGACACCTCAAATATAGGAAAAGACAAACAAACAAACAAACGAACGAACAAATATTCTTATGCACAGCAGAATACTCAAGCCAGAAAAAAAATTGCTCCCAAAAGAAAAATGTGTACATAAAAAAGCAAATATTAGATTTCTTGAATTTTTATTGGCTAAAGCTTATAAGTTGCACGACAATGACCCAACTTGGATGCTTGACTAAGAAGGACACTATTGGTTTGTGTCACACACTCTTATGTACTCAGTGCTCAGAGTTGGAATGTATGTATGTATGGCATTGTCCCTAGTTAAAATGTACTTAACAGAAAGAAGAAAAAAAAAAGTAGAAAGTGTCCTTGTTTTCATACAATTATTACTGCTGCGCACACGAAATGTAGGAGTGTCACCGAAACAATCTTTCTTTTTTCCCTTGTATACTTTTCGAAATTTTGTATTAGTATTCGTTGTTCTTGTTCAATACAAAAATGTTTCCTGCATTATGCAGCAATTTTTGAGGCCAGCTCCGCAGCCACAACCTTCCATTCAAGTACCGACCGTAAGAGACACCAGACTATTTATTTTCGTAATGCCAAAGTCGCATTAGGTTCAGTCGGTATTACTTTGTTATTGTTTGTCTAAGAGCACCTTCTTATCCATGGGGACATTTGGGTTTTGTTTGTAGAAAAACAGCCACCTATTATTTTATCTTTTGGCTTGCTATTTAAAAGTCGTTCCCTTGATTCCCTTGCGTAGGTTGCGTTATTTCTCTTACACTATTACTCCAACACGTACTCTTAATATCAATGAAAATTCTCTTAAATTCTATTAACACAATGTTTTTGTGGAGCATGTGCAGTGTAAGTATATGTATGGTGTATGAGAAGTATGAAGTGAGGAACCCCCCTTTTTGGAATAAGGTTATGTACTTGGTGCAATAGACAAATTTAGAAATTAAATTCTTTAAGAATTTCGTTCATTTCATTTTATGTAAAATGCTGACTTCATCTGAAATTAAATGTTTAACTTTAAATTAATTAGACAGTTTGTCAAAAACTGGATGCAAATCTTGCTGAAAATTATTGCATTTTAAGTACTTTTGGAAATTTACTCTCGAGTACAGAAAATGATGTAAGATTTTTACAGTGATTAGATCTATCGTTTTTATACAAAAACTGAATTTTTAAGTTTAATCGTGGTGATTAGTTTTTTCCAAAATTGTTAATTTTTTTTTTTTTTTTAATTTTAATTTTAAATTGTTAATTTTTTCCAAAATTTTACAATAGGTTCCTAGATGATGTGCATTACTCCCAGTGAAATGTGGATAAGAATTTCCAAATATATAAATTTAACCAAACAGTTTGTCTTGACTCTGTTTAGAAGAACAAGTGTCCCATCGATCTTATATAATGGGAATTTCAATAACGAATTGAATGGTTGCAGGAATTCGTTATAAAATTATGTTTTAGAAGAAATGATTACTTTGGCTTTTGCGGAAATTGAAAATTTCGATTAAATAGAAATAAGTGTCGTCATAAACCTAACAGATTGCAATTAAGAAATTTTATCGAAGCCGTGGCGGACTGACGCCTAGGACTGTGAGGCATAAAATATATGTAATGACGTCTAATAAAACAGCACAACGAAGAAATTTTGTACCGGAAAAATTTAATAATTGCCATTATTATATCACTCACAATAAGATCGCTAGCATTTAAAGGACATTTAGAATGACTTGAAGATCCTTATAACAATAGCTTCTTGGTCTTGTTGCTTAATTTGGTGTAGAAGCGGAGTTTTATCGAAAGTTTTGAGTAACAAACTCTTTAAAATTTTCCAATATATTGGCCAAACACCGAATTTAGTGCCTGTTCTTTTGTTCTCTTCCCAAGATTGAAAAGACCCATGAAAAGTCGGCGTTTCGCCACGATTATGGAGATAAAAGTTAGATCGCTGAGAATTCAATGACAAACCAAAAAGTTACACATGATACACTCATAACAGCAAAACAGCGTGTATCAAGACACTCACTGTGCCACGAAAAGTTGTGTGTGCGTTTATGTGCTTGCAAACAAATTATTTTATATGGCTTCCTTAGTCCTTAAAAGAATACACACATGTATGTGTAATGAAAGTGTGTGTTAAATATATCATCTTTCATGTTGTCATCAAAACTGGTGTCTTAATAATTCTTAAACGGAAGCGGAAGCTCCCCAAAGAAAAACAGCGTATAACGAAATGTTTATAAATTGAGCAGAAAAAGACGCTTTTAAGCAACACAGTGAAAAAAAAAATTAAGCAAACAGCAAAGTAAATTTATGATTGTAACGTCTACCAGGGATTATTAAGGCTTATGATAAATGTTACATTATCAAAGATGTCGAAAGGCAGCAAACATGTTCTTATCTATGCTGGTATATGTATGTGAACGTATTGTACATGTAAAGGGAAAGTGACAAGGAAGGATAAATAAATATTTTGTCGTGATATTTCCGACACATTGTGCAAGAGTTTATGTAACATCTAAATTTATTGTGTCTTTCATATGAAACATGTAGTTCGGAATAGACAAGAAGTGATGAGACAGTAAATTTGTGGGTGCTGTTGGCTGAAGTAGTAGAAGGCGAGACTATGAAGCGGAGGGTCCTGAGTTCAAGCCCGCGCTGAGTCAAGAAATAATGTGTTGAATTCTTCTGATCAGCATTAGTGCGTGGTTGTGTCAGTTGCTGCCAGCCTGTTTCAATGATGAAGGCATAGTCACTGGTCACTGAACATAATTGGCACTAACACTATCATGTACTAAAAGCAGAGTAACAGCACCCACCTTCGTCGGCCCTGTAGCAAAAATTAGCCGGCGAAGTAAACGGTTGAAAAAGCTACAAAAACAACTGTCTATCTTCTCATCTTTCCTAATCTGTCCCCTCAATACTATCCCCTCGTTTTCAGTTCTGGCGCAATGCATTGCATATATAGGGGTCATCCCCTGAATGCTGATATAAGATTAAAAAAAAAATAAAATAATTGTTATAAATTTTTTTTATATCAGCTTAATTTTTCTAAAAATTAGAAAGTAAATGAAAATAATGTATTTTTTGTATATAGTATTTTCAGTGTTTATTGTTGCCAAAAATTTATTGCAAATGTAAACTCAAATATAAAAGTCACTTATGAAAATATAAGTTCAAAGAAGCATAAACACTAAATGCGAATGAAATATTTTTGATTCAGATACTTGTTTATTCTGAATGTTATTTTAAAATATTATGTAATAAAATACTTATTTTAAAATATTATGTAATAAAATTGTATAAAGGAAACTGACTAACTTGGGCAGATCATAAAACCCGCACCACTTTTACTAGCGGTTGTTTGTTAATACGTTAAGACTTTTGTGAATACACAACCATATGCAAGAATATTTAAACAACAAAGCAAACAGTCATTTAAACATATATTAATCACACATACACATATTCGATTTGCAAATACTTGAAATAATTGCAAACCATGTGAATACGACATTCGCTCAGTTTAATTGGAAATTAAATGTTAAATGGAAACGCATGTATTTTAATTTGCTGCATTTGTTTGTTAAATATTGCCTGCAAATATTTATTCGTATATTGTATTTACCATGTTACTCGTGGGAATAATTAATTATTTAAACTGAGTGTTGCAGTGTGTTAATTATATTAATAATGAATTTGTTTTATGGCATATAATTTTGCCACCTATAAAATGTTTATTTATTGAACTCAAACAACAATGAAACAAATATATCAATATGTACAGCAAAAATCTACTAAAGCAAGCATGTACTTATACATGATATTTATTTTAATTTGATTTACTTATAAGAAACCTATACAAGCAAATATGGTCCTAATTATATAAATCACACGGCGTTAGTGAAACTTATAATGAAGAAAACCAAACAAAAAATGTTAAAGGCAGTAGAGTTAGTTCTGTTTGTCATACAATTTGTTTACACGGAAATTCTTGCGTTGCTGTAATTTTTATCATCTTTAACACAAAAACAGATTTTTAGTTTCACTGAAATTTTGTCTTCTTTTTTCATATAAAAATAACTTTGCCCCTGACAAAATCCTACTTTTAACTAACATCCAATTGTAATAATGGCCGTAAAATTTCAACTAATTTTAAATATTACAATCCAAAACGCTATCTGCATGTTTTATTTTTAATTTAAATTCTTCTGGTTTCTTGACCTCTTTTTAATTATTATTATATTCTGATATGTTTAAACTTAGGGTCTCTTTATTTTAATTTAATTTTTAATTTCAATATTTCGTCACTCCTTTGTGTGACTTCTTCAGAAAATTAATTATTTTATTTTTTTTACAGAAAGGAGTGACGAAATATTGAAATTAAAAATTAAATTAAAATAAAGAGACCTCAAAAATATCAGAATATAATAATTATTTTTAATTTAGAAATTTTTTTCGCGTAATTATACTTTTATGTATCAAAATACAACAGAATTGTCTATTTAACAAATTTTAACTGAAAAATGGGTGCAAAAGTTTGAACATTGCAAAATATATTCTATTGCAAAAATTCGCAAAATTTAGTACTTATAAGACATACAAAATTAGAAAAGAGTTTTGAAATTAATTAACAATTGCTTAAATTATTAATAAGGCCTTTATGAATTTTTCAGATCAGCTAAATTTGCCAAAAACTTTTCATAAAATTTTTAGAATAGAAAAAAAAGTTGGCAAAGATGACATTTACCACAAGTATCGAAAAACAAAGACATTATGCCAAAAAAAATCGAAAACAAAACAAAATAACTTTTACCGAGATAATTACGAAAAGTATGCAAATATTTTCAAAATGGCAAATGATCATTATAAAACAAAAATTACCAACGATTTTCACAGAGCTAAAAAATGTGTTTGTAGAACAAAATTTGCAAGTATGTAATTATTTTTTTAACCAACATCCATATTGCTATATTATAATATGATAATGAAAGTGTTGTGACTTTCGAAAACAGCTGTTCTGCTATGCTGTGCATGTTGAATAACTAAAACCTGATGTTGACTTTCCTTTGTGCCTTGGAATATTCATCGTGTGTTTCTGAATTTGAAACAAAAATGTCGAACAATTAGCCGCCTATAAATCTTAATTGAATTTAAAATGTCCAAGTATTTGTAATGTTCGAATTAGTACAAAAAGATATATTTGATCAGTTTAAAAATATTTAAAAAATTAACTAAATTGGACCTGTCTCAACTTGTTAAAAAATTTAAAAAAGAACGAGGAAAAGAAACACTTTTAAAGGAAGCAAATTAAATGCCTGGCCCACGATTTCACTCGATATCGTTCTGTCGTCAAATTCTAAAATTTTGTTTTAATTATATTTCTTCGCCAGAACGATATCGACTGACATCGTGGGCCAGGCAGTAAATTTACAAACAAATTGGAACATGTAATTTGAGTTCAAACTAGATGTTATTTTACTCTTGGACATTTTTCTTATTTTGATATCGGCTGAAACCAAAAAATATGATTATGAGTGGTATTTGAATCGCTCAATTGTTTTTGTTTCTTAACGTTTTATTTTGCTTTCACTAATTAATCTCAGTTGCATAATATTTTGTGTTGCTGTATTACTATTTTTTAGTGCTCTTCAAAAGATTCTTTATAACAAATTATTAAGAGGCGCTTGGATAACTTTTCTATGCCGCTAATCAGTGTTACTTTTACTACTACTGATGCTTATAATTAAATGCACCTTCTTTATTGTAAAAATTTTTCTATCAACATTATTTTATTTACAAACTTTCCCTTTTGTATTTGCTATGAAAAATGTCCTGCTATAAATATTTAGTTCATGTTTCCCTACCAAAGAAAAAAAAACAAAACAGCACAAAAATTAATTGGGAAATTTAATGATGCAGCAGTCATTAATTTAATACGAAATTAACAACGAAACTCTGATGGATAAGGATGATACAAATGTTTGTGCGTGCGACGATGGGAACCTGTAAATGGACATCAGATGGACACATAATTAAGAGAGGACATTTATTTCAAGAATTCTTTCCGTTCATGCCCTTCGACACCAAATTGAAAACAAAAGGGGGATAATTACAGAATTGTTTAACACACATTACTTTTTAATACATGTTGATGAGGATTTTTGTATCACCATTAATTTAAAGCGTTAAAAGAATAATTAACAACTTTAGATGGAACTTGTCCAGCGTAAGCACACATATTTATATAAAGGACAATTGCAATTTGACACGCAAAAAAACCATGAAAAATATACACAGAATTGGACAAAAGGCACACTGGCCAAGCAACAATAGACAATTTTGTGCAGACTCTTAAATTGATTGAGTTGGTGGTTTTAAGCTGGACACAAGATGAATGAGAGAGTAAAATGAGTTTTTTAAATTAAAAAAAAAACTTTTTAGTTTACGAGTAGAATTGTAATTAATAGTAAAATTGTTAATGCAAAGCTGATGGCTTCTGCTGGGGTTCATTTAAATTGAATTATTTTGCTTTAAAAACTTTAAATATATTAAAATTTCCTACTGCAGAAAAGAAAGCATTTCACTCTACGCCACCGACTTTAGTTTCTCCCAACCTTTCCAATAAATACAACATAAATTTAATAACTTGTTGCTTTCTTGCGTTTTAATATTAATATTTGAATTTTAATCAAAAACTTTTGTTTTGTCTTAAACAACAATAACTTTCAAACTCCTTCTGCCAACGTTTATTCATTGTCTTTAAGCACAAATTGAAATTTGTTCGTGGCTCTATGATTTAAAAAATAAAAATAAAATAATGCAAACGTTAGCAAGCAACAGCAAAACGAAAGTTCTTCCTAAGACCAAACATTCCCTTGTATTATTTCTTAAATAACTGTTGAAATTTCTAAATCTTCCTTGTCTTTTTTTTTCATTTCTTACTCCTGTAATTCCTTTGTACTTTATTTCTTATGCAAAATATAAATTGCTTTGTTGTTTGCTCACTTTCTCATTTCAAGACATTCAATTCAATTCATTCATATTTTTTCTTTGACAATTAAACGTTCAAACACAACAAGAGTGAAAGTTGCCTTAATAATATTCTTGCAAGAAGGACATTTTTTATTGTGTTTAACAGTTATAAAGTCATGGCATTTATTTACTGTTAAACTGACTTGTATTCAAGTATATGTGCGTGTGTGTGCGCATTTAAGGTATGTTTATACTTGCAATTATTCCTCAAATAAAAAGCTAATGTTTTGCATACTTTACATATTTAAGGAATGCTATTCTCTAGGGGTTAATTTAATACTCGCGAATTTACATTTATTTGTCTCAGGCGTTGGTTGTCTCCGTCTGTGTGTGTTTCTTGCTACCAAGCAAATTTATATTTTCAGGATGGGATTTTACACTATTGTAATTGTACAAAAGTTATTATTTATGTGTGTGTGTGTTTTTAACGGAACATGAATTTTGGGGTTTCATTACGATATCCGTGGTGATCTGATCTTTTCACAGGACGTTTGTAGTTGTAGTCACTCCATCAGCGAATAAAAATAAATGCTAAAATGAAATAGCAAACTAGCAAACAAGTATTAAAAATTCTCACAGTTCCCAAAGTTCTTCTTTGGTAAGTCCTTGTCTGTCAGCGATGCCGTTGTTATCTCCTAAATAGCCACAAAATGCCGTCTTTTTGTGGGCCTCTTCAATTTTTGGGATCAGGAAAAAGTCACAGAAGGCCAAATCAGTAATTTCAAAACAAACTTCTCCATTGCACGCATGCATGACCAAAATATCCGAAAAAAATTGCAGGAATAAAAATGCTAATCGCTTAACCCGCGAAATTAAAAAGTTCACTTTATTTTTTGAACAGTCGTCGTATGTATTTCTATATAGCATTTGTTCCTCTAACGACAGTCAACTCAAAATATTTCAATTTTCATTTCTTGGAAAAGAAGACAACATTCAAGTGGTCCTATCAACCCAATATGAAGATCTCATTTTCATTTTTCCTACTCATTCACTTCAAAAAAAAAAAAAACCTTATATCCCTAATTGTATTAAAAATTATAATAATTTGCGTCTACTGAAAATTGTTTGGTTTTGAGTTGGCACAAGTGTGATATGTGTGTATGCAAATATACGAGTAACTCGTATAACCAAAACTTAAGAAAACGAAAATAAATTATTTGAAACGAACGCAATTTGAACAAATTAACAAAGTTTTTCACAAAATTCTTTTTTTTTTACTATAATCCTTTACATTAATTGTAAGAAAACCAGAAACAATTTCTTAAACAACATGTTGTTGGACAATTTATGTTTTCTTAGCAGTTAAAAAAAAAAAAGGAATTGAGGAAAGAGAGGATGAGTAAACAGGAAACGGTAATAAAACATTAAGACAAGCCATATAGAAAAGTAGTTTGCAATTTTAATTGTAAATTTAATTAAGAATTTCGAAAATTCCTTTGATGTCAAAATGTTTTTTCTGACATATTTTTCTTTTGCCTCTTGTTTATGTTTAAAAATAAATGTTTACTTGCGTTTCGGTTTACACAAATTACAAACAAAGTTGAGGTCGGCGATGAGATCTTAAACGGACTCTTTCCCTTCTGTCCATTTCCCATATACAGTTTACTTTCTCACAGTTGTCTGGGGGCGGGGTGGTGGGCTATTGCTAAGTGAAGTATGCAAATTGGCTGCTGACAAAACAAATAGAAAATTTTATTTTGTATTTAAATTCATTTCTGTTTCATGACTTTCACCGACACTGTTGAATTGTATGTACTCGTATTTCGAAATAATTTTTCGCAAAGGCCAATGGCAACATTTGTTTTATTTTTTGCTAATTTTTGTTTTCTTTTTTATAACTCTTCCAGTAATTCATTTGATTTTGTTAACATCCACAACAATTTTTAAATGTAAGCAATATGGGCATTTCCAGAAAAAAGTCCACCTTGATCGAAAAATTAAAATTTAACAAACAGATATTTTCCTAATGTATTATAAAGGAGAAACTTCTAAAATAAATTAAATTTAGGAGCTTAAAGCTTTCTTTTGTTGGGATGGTGAAATACTGAGCTACAAGTTTGAAGTTCTCGTTTTTGTAAGTGTTTCTTAACTTCAAGGGTATTTTCTCTTTATAATTAACATTCCTAAAATCAATTTCATAATAATACTCTTATTGCAAAACTGTTGCTACAAAAATATTCAATCATAAAACATATGCAAAAAATATATTTAGTATATCGTAGTTTTTATATAATTTTCTAATATTTATGTGTTTTACGTATTTTTTTAACAAAATAAATATCAAGTGGAAATTTTAGTAACGTAACGCCAGTAACGTAACGCCAGATCTTTTTTCCCTCAAAGAACAAAAGGAAAAAAAATTTTCCATTTAATAACTTGGAAAATTAATGTATATAAGTCCAAGTTCTACCAAAAAAGTTTTGATTAAAAAGACTTGCTCAAAATTCGCAGAGTTAAACAATTTTGTTATCAAAGTCAAATCGCACTTCTTTTGTAACGTAACGCCAGGTCACTTTTTGAAGTATATCTTGAAATTCTTAGGCTCAACTATTTCCATTTTTTGGCTGAATATAGAGCTATCCAATCTCTTCTCGAATGTGAGAAAAATACTTTTTTAAATTATGGTTTTTAAAGTTTTTTTCAACATATCGTCGTACAAAAGTAACGTAACGCCAAAATGGAAATGCCCATATGCACATATGTATTTTCAAGTATAAATATTTTTAGTACAGAAATGGAAGCTTAATTAGCACTATTAAAAAAAATTTTAAAGTAATTTATTGAAGGTGGTTGTGTATGTCTATATGTCGGCATTCCATTGGCTCTTATAACAAATCGTCGAACTTTAAAAAATAATTTATTCGTTCCTAGTAAAAAAGTAAAAAGTTTCAAAATATGATTGACTTTATAAGCCGATTAGCAATTTCTTAGATACTCGTATATGATTTAAGCTGAACTTAAAGAAAAAATTGCTCGAAACTTTTTGTTTTCTAAAATTTATAAAAATTAACAACAGGAATTCTGCTCATTCGCTGCATAGATAAATTTGAACTTTTTACACTTTTTATAACCAAATCAGTGCTTTATTTTCTGTGTTAGAACTTGCGTTGTCAACTTTTATATTTCAAAAAGGAGTGTATCCAAAAGTGGTTTCCTAAATGTGTAAATAACATGGCGTTAGTGAAATTTGTGTAAAAAGCGAAAACATATTTGTAAAGAAATCACACAATTTATTCACCGAATTCATGCAGTAATTAAAATTTATTCACGTCGCACAGTATCCTTGCACTTTTATTAACGATTCCAGCTGTGGCTGAATACGACACAACACCCAAGGTGTTTGGAGTGAATCGAGCCAACAGGTGAGCAAAGAAAATAATCCTAGGATTTTTTGTAATGCTTGGAGTTGAGCGAGCAGCAAATGTCATCTTCAAAAATAATTTCATAGGAAATAATACATTGTTTGTTGTTAAGTTCACTTTATCGGTGAATGTGTGAGGGGAAAATCTCCATAGATAAATAACGCAATAAATATTTTATATATAAAATAAGATTTCGCAATGGAAGCCAATACGAAAATATTTATTAATGATTTTTTGTTTTAATATTTTCCCACATGCAAATAATGCTACTTCTTCATGCTCTGCTGTTTCATTTAAAAATCAAAATTTAATTTACAGTTTCCTTAAAAGTAAATTGTAATGAATTTAAAATTAACAAGACCAATATGATGGTGCATCAACCAAAACCCAACGATACTCGTGTATGCACATGTAAGCCAGTATGTACATGCATAAAAGCATACTGATATACTAGAGTGGCCCTGTGTTATATGAAGAAAAAGTTTGTTCCTATTCTCTGGATATAATCATTGTACATATTATTATTGTATTTTGTCCTATTATTTGCAAGTTATCGGTTACACTCAAAAAATCGTCACAGTAAGGATCTTTCAAAATATTTTCAAAAATGTCATCTTAAGTAGAAATCTTCTGCTTATTAAAAAAAAAATTTAGGGCTAATTAGAAAAAATTCTATAAATAGTTATTAAGGCCTTAATTGTATAAATCACCTTGCTTCGGTGCAATTTTTATATTTTAGTCTATTTAAAAACTTTTGACAACGAAATACTTAACCCAGATGTAAATCAAATTTACAGCAGTGGGCGCAGTTTTCAAATCGTACATTCATCAATTGGAATGAACATTACCAACAAAACAACGTGGTTTTTCAAATAAAGGCTGATTAAATTGTAACTGAAAACTGGCAAAAAAAACAATTAGTATTTTTTTTAGATTTCAGTAGGTTGCTAGGAGTCACTTCGAATTTTTCTTTTTTCGATCTATAAAAGCAATTCTAGGGAGACCTATTTTAGAGGGCCGCCTTAATTGCCATCAAATTGATTGTTAAATTGTAATATTTTTTGACACATGAACCAGTAAAACAAACAAAGTGTAATAATAATAGCAATAACCATTGTGGAACTCTCAGTCAGTGGGCTATTCCACATAAATGTACAAAAAAAAAAATAAATAAATATTACAAAGGGAAAATGTGGCTCGAACTGGACTAATAGTGGGGAAAGTCTGCATGTAACACTGCCTCTGAACTCGTCATCATTTTATTAACGCAAGATTAAACATATTTCCGTTACTTACAGCGGATGTGACGCTGCATCATGTTTTCAACTCATTTCATATGGCCCCATGCACACTCTCCCACACATACATACACACACATACGCATACACATGCTTTCATCAGAAACACAAAACAATATCAGTTTTAAAAAAGAATTTTGTTAATTTGTTCCGAAAGGAGGGAGATTTTATTATTCTCCTGCTGTCATGATGCATAATTTCCAATCTTTTGCTGGTTTGGTTTGTTTTACTATTCAAATTGACCGGAATCGTTTGTTGTTGTTGTTGTTTTTGTAGCTGCTGGTGTGTCTGTGTGAGTATTTGTTCACATTAAATATTATTCCTTATTTCGTTTTTTTTTTGTGTACTTTTTCTTTCGTCCTTTACCAATTATGCTTGTATTTATTTAAATTACCGTTGTATTCGATGAAGAGGAAATGATTTGCTTTTAATTTCATTTTTGTGTGTTTGTTTGCGTATGCGACCTTTTCATTAAAAAACAATTCAGGCTCTTTTAAATTGTTTGCTTTATATGCTTTTGATATCATGTCAAACTGTGTCATCAATACGAATATCATCTTGTTTAATGCTGCTGGCTATCTGCTGCTACTTTTATAATCTTTTGATTATTTAAGTGAAATTAATGAATGAATTAAAAACATATGTCTGGGCAGAGAGGAGTATACAATTTCGAGCAGTTCGTAATATTTCGAATAATAAAAGGGTAAAAGTTAATTATTTATTTCAAATTGTTTATATACATTTTAGGTTTAGTGCCCTCCATGACCAAACATAAATCATTTCATTGGATACAATACGAAACACCTAAAATACAATCCCAGAAAAGCTATATTTCATCCTTATCCATTGGCGTAGCTAGACCCTTCTAGAGTGCTATTACACTCCTAGCTCCCCTAGGAATTCTCAGTATTAGAATAATTTTTACAATATGAGCGAAATGTAGGGTCTAATATGGACTGCTTAAACAACAAATTACCAAATATATGAATTTGACTACAAAAATTTTTTGACAATCTTCCGCACTTCCTTTTTTGTAAATTCGTGCAGGGATTATTTTAGGTGTAGCAAATAGCAAATCATTTTAATTTTATTGGAAAAGAAAACAAAATTTTCTAGGTGCCAGCGAAATTTTTGTATATTGAAATAGTTTAGTGTTCTGTTTTAATAACTTTCGGGAATTAAACAAATGTGCACTTGAATTTTTATGGTTTTATTTAAGTCATACAAAATAATAAGTCAGCTAACTAAAAAACTTTGGTAAATAATACAAAACTAATTTGAGTAAATACGGTTTGTTCTTTTTGTTATAACAATCATTAGAACTTAGAACTAGTTACATCTTCTTCTTTTTTTTCTCTGTTATCAAAATTCAAATAATTAGAACTGTCAACCGCTGCTACTGTTGCCTTTAATAGGTTTTGGAGTAGCACGATCCTTTTTATCACGCTTCATATAATCATAAGGATCTGTGTTGGCATTAAGATTACTTTTTAGTGTTGCCGGTGTTCCGGTCTTGTCAATTTTATATGAACTTGGCAGAGGTTTTGTTGGTGTCAAAACACTGTCATATCTTTTATCGAGATTATACGAGTTGGCCGGATAGTCATAGGGAGTTCTGATAATTTCCGGCAAATGTGCATAATAAACAATACGTTTGTTGCTCCGTGTATAGTCTATTGGATACTTTGAAGGCACTGCATAGTCAGTAGGATATTTTGAGGATGCTGGATATGGATCGGTATAGCTAACAGGAGCATAAGCAGATTTTTCATAAATTTCATTATTGTACAAAGGCAAATATTCTCGTGGTTCAGGTATATCGTAGCGACGATCGGGATAATTGTAATATGGTTCAGGATATTGGGGAACTCGCGGGCTATAGCTGTCATATGGATCGTAATGGCGGCGATATAAGAAATGATCTTCATAATTGTATGGATCATAACGTAAAAATTGTTCGTCATATCTGAAAGAAATACATATTATTAGATGCATCATATAATCGTAATTGCAATTTTAATAATTAAAAAGTTTCCTAAATAGTATAAAACCGAGAAAAATAAAATCTCAGTCGGAAAGATTTAGTCACTATTTGCATTATTATTAAGTAAATTAAATTGAGTTGTTGAGGTTCAATCAACTACTAAAATTGTAATTTTAAATTACTTGAATTTTGGTTTTTTTATATAATTTTTTATTAAAAACTTTCAGAAATAATACTATTTAATTTTAAAGAAATGTAGTTGACAGAAATTTTGCGGTTGAGTCATATTTAATAATAACAAATTGACTACTCAATTAAAAAAAATTTCAAATACATAAAAACTTCAATACTAGCAGTGCAGCAATAAATAATCGCTCAGGTTGGGGAGGAATATATCGGTATAATAAAAATTTCAAAAATAGCAGAAAATTTAAATATGTTTAAATTTTAAAATTGTAAATTTCTTGAAATTTGTGTATTGAACTTTTCTGTGAAATTAGTCATAACTATTTCTAAAATACTTTTCTGTTTTTTTTTGATTTTTTTTTTTGAAACCAGCTTTTCAAATACCATATTTGTTTACTCACCTGTCATAACGTCTTAAGTATGGATCGTAAGAACGTGATGGATACATTTCATAACTATACGAGGGAGCTATAGCGCTAAACTTTTGATCATAAATAGGTTTCACTACAGAAGCTGCTACTTTAGTAACTCTGGGTTCGGGCAGCTCTTTTGGTGTTTCGTTTTCCTTTCGTGGTTGAGTAATAAAATTAACTCTAGCTTGTCTGGCTCTTGCGGCATAGCCAGTGCTAGCCTCTGCCACGGTATCATCATCGTTAATTAAATGATCAGCATTTATATGATCTTTCCAACCGGCAACGTGCCTTTGCGAATAGTAATCATAATCGGGATCCATTATTTGTTTTTCGGCTTTCGGCAATGTTTCACCTGTTTCCCCTTCTGCTGCAACATCAGCATTTCTAGCTTCCGCTTTCAATTCCTGTTGTTCCGGTTTGTTTATGGAAGGAGGTTGGTGCAATTCAATACGATCACTTTCCACATAATTTTCATTAAAGCCAGCTTTAGTTATCAATCCCTTAGCTTGATCATATTCTAATGTTGATCTTCTATTTCGTATGGCTTTATTTAGCCCCGTCGACATGCTGCGTGCTTCATAGTAATTGGCATCGGTAGCGTAATACTCTGGAGATTCATCAAACTCATAACCTTCAAGTATTTCCACATCTTGGGGTATCTGTAGAGCAAACGTAGTCTGGCCTATGCAGCACAACAACACAACTATGGTTGATGGCGTCGCTAGGCGTTTGCGACAGCGTAACATTTTGATATTGAATTAAGTTTTAATGCTGCAATTATGATAATAAGTCTGTTGTAAAAAATGTGTTCATATGTTTGTGCTTGTACATGTTAATATATTTATGTACGTATATAACCCATATGTATATGTGTAGTTAAAAAATAACATGACATTGGGAATATTGATATACATACACATGCACATTCATACATATGCACATAAGTTTTTACACAAATTATGTTACGCTTGTTGAAGAGCAAGAGCAGTAAAATGATCGACAAATCTGCAAGCCTTAAATATTTTTATTTGCTTATATTCAATATACGAGTAAATTCATATTTAAATTCAATCGACTTTCTCTATATTTTTTATCTTTAACAGCAGTCTACAAAATGTCTCAAAATCAAAAACAAGTTAAGGTTAAAAATATTAATTTTTCATTATCACCAACGATCTTTAGATCAGCTTAACTTGCAATAAAATAAATACTTTTAAGTAACTTTGTCGTTAAAAGAGTTATAAAATTGATTTTCCGGTAACGGCAGGATTATCTTCGGGTTGAGGGTCGATATTTATTTGAGGTTTATGTTTTAAAAATTAATATACTTATGCATAATAACAAATAATAATCACTCGAAAATTCAACTCGTTTCATTCATGACGAATTATTTTATAATCACGATCATGCCCACATGATGTAAAGAAATTCGAATAAAAAAAAACATTTTTTTTCTTTAATTTTTGTCACTTGCATTTAATTTGTATGTATGTACATACATATGTATGTATATATAAATTTTTTTGCTGATGTTGTTTTTAAATAAGCTTATAATATTTAAAAACAAATTTTTTGAATGGATCTAGGTATCCTTTTCACTATCCTTTTCCACAACTCACCAAAAACACAATAATTTTCTTTATGTTAAATTTAAAATTATTTTCGCGCTTTCACAACCGTTGGTATCGAATGTTCAAATTCAACTGGCTTTAAATGAAAATTTGCTATTAAAAGCTAAACTGGGAATCAATGTTTGGCTATTGTTATTATGATGAGATCAAAACAATGGATAAGAATACAAAAAAAAAGAAATAATGAAATTAAAAATTTGTGTCGTTATAAATAATCAGCAGCAATCTATCTAGAAGAATAAAATAGCAAACGCCAAATTCAAGCAGCATAAAAAAGCACCGCAAGTTTAGTTTAGATACATCATGATCATACGTGTGACAACAACTCCAATATATGGGAATACAGTTTTGAATGCGACGCAAAAAAATTGTTCTTTCTGGCTGAGTGTCGTTGTATGTGGTAAATGACAACGAACCCTAAACGATGAATTGGAAATCCATGAATTAAGCACACAAGGTGCAGTTGAAACAATATTTTATTTAAACTATAGTATGTGCAAGTACATCAGAAACAACAACAAAAATAATGACGGTGTTATTTTAGGGTTTTGGTTGAAAAATCACTGAAGCGCTAGATAACAAATTTTTTTCATTAAATTTATCTCTTCGCCTCTATTGCATGTTTGAAATATGTAGATAAGTATGTACGTATGTATATCAGCATATGTATCTTTTTTAAATTTACTGTACACATTCTTTTTTGGCATGACAATTTACAATCTGCCTCAATAATTATGCCTTTTAGTCGTATATTGTGTTACAGCAGTACAGATTTGTTAATTTGTTTGTACGTGTTTTTGAGGGTGTAGATGAACCGCCAATTGGAGTTTGTGCATGATCAGCCCTTTTTTGGTGCGCTTTATTGTTTTTAATAGTTTATTGCGATGTATTTCCACTTGGCTCTTGGGCCACCAATTGTCATGGTGGGAAAAATGTTGTCAAATAAAACCATTAACCGGAACCTTGCCTTAAAAAGCAATTTTCGTGTTTGTACTATTTTAAAGCTTTATTTTACCAAAATATGTGAGTTATGGTCAAGGGAAGTTTAAAATTAAAAAGAAAAGCAGCACTTATAGGTGTAGTTTGCAGCTGATACTGTTTTATTTTGGGAATATTGTCAGTCTGTCAATATTTATACAAAGATTTAGTTAAGTAGAGTGAAATACTTTTTCATTTCTTTAAAAGTTTTTGTACTCACGAAAGTGCGAAATGGTAAACTATAACTGTTTTTAACTAAAAATGTGCTTAAAGAAGAATTTTTATTTTGCCAACATCATTAACTTTGTGACTTTATTGAATTGTTAAAATAATTTGCAATTTATCAAAGCTAAAAAACAATACTGGAAAGCTAAATTATTTCTCATTAAGATTTTTAGATTTAAATAGCCTATTTACATGTTTTATAAATGATCATTCAACATTTAAATATATGCATGCATACATTAATGTCTTTAAAACCGAGTAGTGTATTGTGGTATAACAATTAATCTACTTTCAAATTTTATTTGCTGTTTTCGATTTTCTTCTTCATTCGCATGTTTTGCATTCTGTAAACAAAATAGTATTTTAAATATTTCATTTGTTGGCTTAATTTTTTTAATTACAATACCGGATTTACGCCTGTTTGACCTTTCTGCAACTGTCAACTCTAAGTAAGTTTGTCGTTTTTGAAAAACTACAAAATAGGTATAAAAAAATGCTACAAGCTATTGTTTTGACAAAAGTTGTTGAAAGTAATTTAATGCTATATACTGAATTGATTAAAACTTTTAAATTAATTTAAATAGTTTATAAAAATTTGTTGCTGCTGCTTGTAATTAAATATAGAACAAGGTTTTAAATAATTAAAAATACTTTTTATTCGGGCCGTCAAACATTGCATTTTTACATAGTGCAAATTTTCGGCGGCTATAATAAGCAATTATTGCTTAATTTCTCTATACAGGAAAGTGTTTACATCTTGAAAAATAAATATTTAGACTACAAATTAAGACTTCTGGTATAGCATACTTAATATTTTATGCTAATAGAGATGTAAAACATAAAGTGATTCAACAATGTCGTATAATCAAAACGATCGCGGAAAAAATTACCTTGTTCAAATTTAATATAATTATTTAGTCATCGTATAAATATAGCCTTTTATAAAATTCATCATATTTGCGGCATAATTTCAATGATTTAATCCACTCATTACTTTCACGGTGCGAATATTTCAGCAAATTTTCACTTATTGTTAAGCATCGTTTTAGAAATCTAGAAGAATAGTCATTTTTATACAACTAATTCGTTTACCTTAAAGTTTTGTTATAAGTGTGATCATTTTCCAAAACATATAAATAATCCTTTTGAAGCAGCGTAAATAGTTTACTAATTGACGATAAAATTAAGGACAAAGTTTTAAATATATTAGGTAAAGCAGTTTGCAAGTTTTCTAAAGTTTTACGCCTATTCGCATGAAGTTCTCTCTGATCTAACAATGATTGTTGCATATCTATAGATTCCTCATAGTTAAGAATAGTTTTGTAAACATTTTCGGCAATTCGGCTTATTAATAGCATAAATTCTGCTTCTTTTTTAGGTCGTTTAAATATCAAAATTCTTGAATGAAGCATTAATGATTCAGGACACAACTTTTGGCTCTTTTCCTGGTAAGTTTCGTAAAATCTGTTTAGCCTTTCATAACTTCTTATTAAATTAAATTTTGTTATAGAATTTAAATGCAATTTACTTTCATAATTGTCAAATATTTTACATTCCGCTGGAAATAATAAAACAACGAACACATGAAAGACCAACGAGCACAACTTTTTGTTATTTAAAGCTTCTAAATGAACTTCTCCATGACTAACTTTATCTCTTAAACGGCAACCGTTTGGAGACAAAAACATATCATATAATAAATGAAAACAGCCTTCCAAGTTTATGGCATCAAAATTTAGTAACTTATTTGAAATTTCTTGGACTGAATCTCCCTTTTGTACATTAGATTTAAATATCGTATCGATTGTTATATAATATTCATCTAGTTTGGCTGTAACGTCACAGTTATTAACTGTGCCGTAATGTAACCTCAATAAAAGTTCAATTTGTGGCAGTGCAAGTATAATAAATTCTTTATATTTTTGCAATTCATAGTACATCAACAGCTGCTGCCAATATAATTTAAAGTCATTATCTACTGCTTGAAGCTTCTTTCGTAAATACTCCAATTTTAACGGCTTTAAATGCAAGTGCTCTTCTATAAGTTTGACATGTTCATTGAAAGTTGTTATCTGATTTCTATTAATAATTCGTATTTTCTTTGCTTCTATAATGCATCCCAGTGAGTGTATAGATATTAATAAAACATTTACGTAATAATTGGGAATTTCATCAGGTTGGGGAAAACCATGCCACACAATATTACGCAGATTTATAGAATTTGGTGAACCCATGATAATTTTTAAAAGGATTATCTAAAAAAGGGTATTATTAAAATATATAAAATTTTTTTAAGTCATATTACCATTTCTAATCCAAATACTTTAATTATTTCCAAAGAATTTATTAAATCCTTAAGTAGATGCGGGGCACATTTCGCTTGAGTTTCACTCAAATAGACATTAGCCATTCCATTTGCCAGTAACGAAGTTAAGATTAAAGCCTGTTCAAATGATTCTGTTTTGCTGTTTGTGTAGCTGTTTTTCATATCCAAATATGAATTTATGTTGCTACCAATCCATTGCAGTTTTAAGTCATTAAAAGCATTTTTATTATCTTTGAATATGTTTACAGTATAGTGGAAAATGGGTAGCAATTTGTTGTAGCACTGCAAGTAGTCTTCATATTTGTAGTTTTCCAGATCTGACAAAAAAGTTGGGTTTTTTTCAGTACAAGTTAATGATAAAAAACTCTGTTAAACATAAGAATTCTCTTATACATATATATATATATATATATATATATATATATATATATATATATATATATGTATATTATATTTCATTACATATTTTATATTTAGGCGAAATATGAACACATATACATATATGTATGTATATACATTCTGTAAATTCCGTTTAAGATATACATCCATATCTAAACCTAATCAGCACAAACCATCTACCACATTCGCCCTTTACCTTTGAAAACTTCATCACTTTTCAAATTCAGCCACAAATACTGCACAATTTTCATTGAATTAAATGAACCACTGCTTTAGAAGAATGCTGAAACATTTTTAATCTCTGCAAATTCTTTAACTTTATAAAACTGTGAAATTTTTATATTTATTAAACGAGTTTTCGGTATAGTAAACATATTTCATTTAGAATAAAACAAAATTATTTGTAATCAGACTGACTTTTTACCAGCTGTTTCATTGTTTACATTGGAGCAAATGTGAATGAAACAAAAAGAGGACCAGACTGTTGTGTTACAATTGAATTAAGGTTGTGGAAGTTGCTACTGCTGACCTGACGGTTTGAGTAAATGTCAATTAACTATAAACCTACGTATTTTATTTCACTGAAAAGAACTTGAATTTATCTAAGACGAACACCACTGTGGATATGAACGCACTAGACATTTTCTAGAGTTCCATTCCACGCAAGTGCTTATTACAAGTAATAGCTACGTTCGGATATATTTATTTTTTTGCAATTATTATTATGATTATAAACATACTTCAGTTGAGTGAATAAAACAACTTTATGTATATATATATATATATATATATATATATATATATATATATATATAGGTATATATATATATATATATATATGTATATATATATATATATATATATATATATATATATATATAGTCGTAAATTTAATTTTGTTTTATATACATCCGATTTTTTTTCTCCCCGAAATATGTGTGTATTTAGCTCGATATCTTGTAAGTTGGTCACTTCCTTTACAAATGCTTTTTTGAGTTGGCATTTAACTACCTATAAACTAATTTAAAAATGTGCTAAAGAGTTGAGGGCTATTTTTCTTGTCTATTCAATTATATATTAATATGATACTACAATTTATTTGCATTCAAGTTTAATATTTTTATTCACTGGATAGTATACGAGTATATGGAAATTATTATCTCATTTGGAAATTTGGCGATAAGTGAGTAACTTTGTTACCTTTACCTGCATTATCATTCTTTATATTTTGATACTTGAAAAATGCTAGATAATATTTGCGCATGCATACATATGTATGTATGTACATAGAGGGAAATCTCAGAAACTATACACTAATAAACAAAATTTTAATTATTAACCGACACACAAATTTACTTCAGAATTCTCGTGTATGTATTTTTATCTTACTGACGATCAAGATTATTTCCGGTTTTTATAACGTACGTAACACAAAAAAATTATTTATACCAAATGTATGTATGATTAAATCCTTTCAAAGACCTTTGGTTTATATATGTACATATGTATAAGCAGTTATTTAAAAAATATTTTTATATACTTATGTATGTATATAAAACGTAGCACCCTAAGGCACATCTAGAACTATTTTCAAAATCCCCCATTGTGCATAAAGGCTTTATTTAAGTGAATTATTCAATTTAATACATTATTTGGAAGAAAACATTAAACAGGTACAAATTGTGCCCGTTGTCTTATCTTGGTAGAATATATATTAATATACATATAGTATGTATGGCTGGCTAACTTAGCATTCTCCGGCATTTTTATTAAAATACTCAAAAATCGATAATAATCATTGACACTTTGTTCAAATGATTTAATAAATTTAAGGGTATATGTAATCGTAAAACATATAGAATAGGTAGTTTCATTTTGTTTTAAAGAGTGAAGGAATATGGTCAGAAATAGGAGACTAATATTAAGGTGAATAATTAACAAACAAAAAAGTTTTTAAAGAAGTGTTAAAAGTAAAACATGCAACTAAACTTTAACTTTTAAGAAAACTTTAATAAATATTAAAATAACTTTTAAATAATAACAACAAATTTATTTTAAAACAGTTTTATTTTAATATCATTGCTGACACTAGCAAGAGCATATAATAGTGTCAGTCGTAATGATTCATCAACATGTTCGCTGGGGCATAAATCGGGCAGTAAATATTTTCCCTCACATTTTAAATTTGGTGTTTCAACATCGGCCTACCAAATTGAAGGTGGTTGGAATGAAGATGGTCGCGGTCCATCCATGTGGGATACGTTTACCCATCAGCATCCAGAACTAATCGATGATCAGTCTAATGCCGATGTAACAGCAGATTCGTATCATAAATTTGATAAAGACTTGGAAGCCCTGAAGGAATTAAAAGTATAACCACCTTTTTAAGGTTTTATCACTTTAAAAACAAAACCATTTTCATTTCAAGGTTAATTTTTATCGGTTTTCTATGTCATGGCCCCGCATATTGCCTACTGGTGACATTTCTTCCAAAAATCAAAAAGGCATAGATTATTACAATATGGTAATTGACAAATTATTAGAAAATAGTATAGAACCAGTGGTTACAATCTTTCATTATGATTTACCGGAGCCACTTAATCTATATGGCGGATTTACAAATCTTTTGATAGTGAAATATTATGCCAATTATGCCAGGTTATTGTTTGAAACTTTCGGCGATCGTGTGAAAACGTGGATTACTTTTAATGAGCCTTATGATTATTGTATTCCCGGCTATGGCGATGGAAACTATCCACCCATGGGACGTGATCACGGTGTTGCTGATTACGTTTGCATGGATACTACACTTAAGGCACATGCTGAAGTATATCGCTTATATAGACTAGAGTTTTTTGATAGGCAAAAAGGAAAGATCGGACTATCGTTAAACACACGATACTATTTTTCAAAGACGAATAATTCTACGATCATAGAACGTGCTCTCCAGTATTCGGTAATGATGCTATAGCTTCATATATAAAATATCTGCTTAACACAAAACACACTTCTTCACATTTCTATACAAGTCAACCATCTGTGTTGCTAAAAACAGAACTCTAATCTTAATAAAAATTTCAGTTTGGCTTTATGTCCTATCCTATATTTGGCCAAAATGGTAATTATCCAAAAGTTATGCTGGACGACATTGCCAGAAATAGCAAAGAAGAAGGAAGGGCGTGGTCTCGTCTACAAAGTTTATCAGCACGCGAAAGAAGAATTATCAAATATTCTGCAGACTTTTTAGGCTTAAATTATTATACATCACGATACGTAGAGGAAGCATATCCACCCGATGGTGAAATTCCTTCATTCCTGCACGATTCACGTTTAAAATATGATGTTGATGAAAAATGGAGGAAGGGTAATGTATTTTGGATGTATTGCGTGCCCGAGGGATTGGAGGGCTTATTGAAGTAGGTTGTAGCAGTAGAGAAGCCACGAATCAAATCTTTAATTACATTCTAAATTGCAGGTGGATTAAAAAAAATTATAACAATATTGAAGTTATTGTAACCGAAAATGGTTGGCCTGACGACGGCCAATTAAATGATACAGATCGTGTTGACTTCATCCAGGTACTTGATAATATACAACATGATCATATCTCAAAAAATTAATTTTTGAAGCTGCTCAAAAAGTCTTACATATTTGCAAAAAAATGTTTTTAGACGTAATTTTCAAGCTAAACCAAACTTGTGTATAACATTTTGAAAAGCTTAATTACATATGTTTATGGAATATAAGAAATTCTCAGATATATTCCCCATCCCCATAATTTTGTATATATATTCCACTTATCAAAAGAAGGCAATTTAAACGATCGGACCTTATGCAGCCGGCGATTCTTATATTAAATTTAGATACGGTCAATTTTGACGTTATATATATGTATATATATATATATATATATATATATATATATATATATATATATATATATATATATATATATATATGTATATATATGTACGTAAATCCATATGTACAAATTAAAAAAAATTGTTAATGTTAATTTTATCTGCAACAGGCTGCTTGTAACACGGGTAGCCTCGTAAATATTTTGCTTAATATTCTGTTTACGGAAAATCCTAAAATTGAAACGATTGCATGAATATTTATATTGGAGCTATTAATTAAAATTTTTATATAAACATCTTATTTGACAATTGAATATGGGCAGCCTTATGAGGTTCAAATTATAGACCAGTTCAATCTGTCTACGATTTCATACTTTTTTATGTATTTACATAAGTCCTGTACATACATACGTTAGACAAGTTAATCATTTTATATGGGTGTTTCCACAGGCACATTTACAAGCGGTATTAAATGCCGTTAATGCGGGTTGTAACGTGACAGGTTATACGCATTGGAGTTTAATCGATAATTTTGAATGGCAGCGAGGCTATACGTAAGTTGTCTTTATTAACACTCAAACTTGAAACTTTGCGTGTTTGAGAGTGTTATTTTAACGCTACTTAACTTGTTGTTTGTTTTTTATTTCTAGTAATAAGTATGGGTTGTATTACGTGAACATGACAAGTGATGATAAAGAACGTATACCCAAATATTCAGCTCGTTATTACAAGAATGTTATTGAAAGTAAAACAATACCACATTCTTTGCCACAAAATTGAATTAATTATAGAAAAAGTAACTTAAACAATAAAATAGTTTGATGACTTCCAGCAAACGCAATAAGAAAGAAATACAGTAAATTTCCGTGCCACACAAGTGCGTAACTTGGAATAATATATTTGTGAATGGTGTTTTCTTACAACCAAGATAAAATATATTTTTACTGTTAAATTTTTTGATAATAGGCTTATTTATGTACCATAGATTGTGTAATCAAGTGAAACATTTTGTATTAAAATTATCACTAATAAACAACAATTGAGACTAGTTCAAGTAGCAGTAAGTGTTATTTATTTTTCTCTAAAGGCAAGTGTGCAGATAACAAAATACAAATAAAATTAGTTTCATTTTGCATTGGAAACGCGCAGTGTCATAAATAAAATGCTGCAAAATATATTAATGTAAATAAAATATACTGCATTAAAAAGATGTTTTCAATAAATAATAACAAATTTATTTTGAAATGCATTTCTATACAGCTTTACGGTAATACTACTGCTGACAACGGTCAGAGTATATGTTACAAATCAGTTTGATAAAAAGGTGTGCACATTAAGCCATACATGGGGCAAGAAACACTTCCCATCTCAATTTAAATTCGGTGTTTCAACGGCTGCTTATCAGGTTGAAGGTGGTTGGAATCAAGATGGTCGTGGTCCATCTATATGGGATACTTTTACTCATCAACATCCTGAAATGATTGATGATCATTCGACTGGAGATGTAACAACAGACTCCTATAATAAATTTAATCAAGATTTAGAAGCTCTTAAGGAATTGAAAGTACACAGGGTCAGTTAGTTCCCTTCAGATATACTATAAAATATTCTTTCTTTAAGGCTGAATTTTATCGGTTTTCTATATCATGGTCTCGCATATTACCCAATGGTGATATATCCACGAAAAATCAGAAGGGTATAGATTATTACAATAATATTATTGACAAGTTATTGGAAAATGGAATTGAACCAGTAGTTACTATGTTTCATTATGACCTGCCTGAGTCTCTAAATCTTTATGGGGGATTTACCAATCTACTACTAATTAAATATTTTGCTAATTACGCCAAATTATTATTTGAATCTTATGGCGATCGCGTCAAGGTATGGATAACTTTTAACGAGCCTTATGACTATTGTATTCCGGGCTATGGTGATGGTAACTACCCACCGATGGGTAATGATCATGGTGTTGCTGATTATATGTGCTTGGATACAACGCTTAAGGCACACGCCGAAGTGTATCGATTATATAAACAATACTTTTTCGAAAAGCAAAATGGAAAGATTGGTATCACTTTGAGCACAAGATTTTATTTTTCAAAGATGAACAATACTTCGATTTTAGACCGTGCACTGCAATATTCGGTAGGAGTTTATGGTTAATGTGTAATGCCAATTTTATTATCAATCTTATCATTAATTCAAGCTGGGTTTGTTGGGCTATCCCATATTCGGTGAAAATGGTAATTATCCAAATATTGTCTTAGAAGACGTAGCAAAAAATAGCAAGAAGGAAGGAAGAGCGTGGTCTCGTTTAAGAGATTTGTCTACAAAAGAACGAGAAATTGTTAAACATTCTGCAGATTTTCTAGGCCTAAATTATTATACATCACGTTACGTAGAAGAATCTAATCCACCGCAAGGAAAAATACCTTCAATTCAGTACGATTCACAGCTAAAATATCAAATAGATGCAAAATGGAAGAGAGCAAAATCTAGTTGGCTCTACTGCGCTCCCGAAGGACTGCAAGGATTGCTAAAGTAAATAAATACAAATGTGTATAAATAATTATTAGAGATAATAATTGAATTAAAATTTTTAGTTGGATTAAAGACAATTATAATAATATTGAAGTGATTATAACCGAAAATGGATGGTCTGATGACGGTCAGTTAAATGACACTGATCGAATTGAGTACCTAAAGGTAAATACACATATATACACGCATTACATTAACTCTTAGGCATTCGTTTTTTTTTATAACGTCTCCAATTTAATTAAATTCATATATATTTGTCCATTATATTTTACATTGTATTACTCCTAAAAACTATTACTAAAACATCTTCTTTAATGATACCAGTCAGTTTCAAATTTTTAATAAAATTTTATTTATTCGGTCCGATACAGAAATGATTGAAAATCCATAATATAATGGGCTAATAAAACCATTTTTAAATGTAAATCGGTCTGATGTTATTATAAACAAATTATGTACATATACATTCATATGTATGTTTATAAATATTTACATAAGTATATCTCTAAAGTTGAAATGATAATACATATAAACAGAAGACATATAAATTAAAAAAATTAATTTGGTATCACTAATATGTATGTATGTATATACGTCTATGTAGGCTCATTTACAGGCAGTTTTAAACGCTATTAATATGGGTTGCAACGTAACACGCTATACGCATTGGAGTTTAATCGATAATTTTGAATGGCAAAGGGGATATACGTAAGTATTTGTATACCCGTACTTCTTAATTTAAAAAGTTCGCGTGTTTGAAAGTGTTGTTTTAACACATTTTATTGTATTTTTGTTTTAGGGAGAAGTTTGGACTGTATTATGTAAACATGTCGAGTGATGGTAAAGAACGTATTGCCAAATATTCAGCACGTTATTACAAGAGTGTCATTGAAAGTAAAACAATATCACCACTTTTAGTTGGAAATTAATATTAACAAATATATTAAATGTAAATAAATTTAATTGAATTAATTACGAAATACTATCTGCGGTTTTTACAAATAAACACATACATCTGTGTGCGTGCACATAAGGAATTTCATGTGCACATACTCGTATCATAAAATGTATTTATATAGGCGATATACATCCATATATGCATACATATGAATATACATAAATATATATGTATATATATATATATATATATATATATATATATATATATATATATATATATATATATATGAACATTAAGTCTTGCATATACATAGTTCAGAAAAATAAAAACAAACATAGTTAATTTGTGATGAAATAAAGAATTTCGGGCAAATGTTTGATATACACTTGCATGAGAAAAATCATAAGGAGCTCCAGTACTCGAACTAGAACCGCCCTAACTTCGAAAAATCAATCAAATTGTTGGGATACTTATAATTAAATTACATATTTGGTTTTATTTATATATATTTAAGTCTCTTTTGAATCAAATTATACAGCAGTTTTGCAATAGTTTGCACATTAATTATCGATTGAAATTACGCAGCCATCTGGTAGCATTACATGCTACTTAATATACATGGCGCCCTCTACAGTGAAATATCTGCGTGATATGTTTGCAAACTGTTTAATGAGCCTAATAAACACAACAAATAAGAAGAACGCGCAGTTGAAATTGCAAAATATAGAATGATTTAAAATTAACAAATATGCTAAAAGTTCGGTGTTACAAATGGATCAGAGAACGAATTATTTATCATTAATATTATTAGATGCACTGGAAGATGAGAACCAAAGGTAAGATAGAATTATTACACGCATATATATGTAGTACCTAATTAAATTTACTTGCATACTTATGTTCATTGCATATACATATTTACATTAATAAATTCTTACCTCCCTTAAAAAGCGATATTAACTTTATACTTGGCCGTAATAGTAAAGCTATTGATCCATCATATGTACCATTAGATCGAGGAATTGCACCACTTCACTATGTTTGTGGTATGCGAAATGAACAGTTAGCCACAGATGTTGCAAAACGTTTTCTGGATATGGGAGGTAAAACCTTTAAGTAGATATTAATTCTTTATTTAAAAATATTACTATTTCCAGCTGATCCAAACTGTCGAAGCGAAGACAATATGACTCCTTTGCATGTGGCTGCCATGTATGGAAGGGAAAATATTGTTCGTTTATTATTGGTACGTAAGGATAAATTACCCTGTAGAAATAAATATAGAAATGGAATGCCCTACCCATTACTGATAAGTAACTGGAGGTATAAGTTAATTCTGTATATACATATACTATCTATATATAAATACGTGTCGCTCGGAATTCGTGGGGTGTTTTTGAGACTAGATTATATTAAATTACCATTTATATTATTCGAAATCGAATTGCCATATATTCACTAACATTTACATGCATATATTCAAATTTATTCACAATTTTTTGAATTCAATTTACTGTATAATATATAGCAATATGGTGCTGATTTGGATGTAAATGACAATGACCGAAAAACTCCTGCTTTATATGCTATCGAAGAATGCAATTTTGAAGTCCTGCAAATAATGAAAGATCATATTTTTCTTAAAAAATATGAAAAGAAAAAGTCGACGGAATCCGCAATAACAGAGTCTAGATTTGAAAACTCTTTACAACAAAGAGTTCTGAATAATAAAACAACCACATCTTCAACGCCAAACCGTACAGTTAACATAAATGACGATTATAAGACAGCGAAAAATAAAAACATTTTAAAGGTGGCTAATCCACTAGACGATTCCTTTGGTAAAGGCACGAATAGCAAGTTTACACCAAATCGCATTAATTACAATTATGATGTCACTTCCCCTTACTACATAAATATTACCCATAGAAGACATAAACCTCAGCCGAAATTTCCTGATTTGCAAGTAAAGCACACCGAAGGAAACAATTTTTGCCAGATCAACAAATCTATGGAAAATATTTCATCAAATTCAATGCATAATGTGAATTCGTCGCCACCAGTGGAAGCAGTTAACATATTTTCATTAACTAAAGAAAATCTACAGGAATTAACTTATCGCACGGCTTCATGTGAAAAATCTCGGCCTTCTTTAATCGAATCTTGGCGACAAAAAGTGCAGAAATCGCGAGCACGAAAATCTGTAATAAAACAATTTGACGACGTTGTAGAAATGATAGACGAAGTTATTGAAAATGATCATTTGAATTACACAAATATAGAACTGAGAGAAAAACCAACTGAAACTGGATCAAAGCACAGTTTAACGACTAACTTTGATAGTGCCACATCAAAAGAGGAAATCACCCCTTCAAAACCTGAAATAAGCTTAAGTAAACTAATGCGCACGATAATTGAAGCAAAAAAAGAATTTCTTGAATCAGATCATCCAAAAATAGGCAATACATCTCCCCAAATAAATACAGATCTGGAAAGCAGTTATCAAACTGTACCTGAAAATATTGCTGAATTTCCAAACGGTGACCAAGGTTTACCATTACCAAGTCAAAAGACTAGTACAAATTTTATACGTTCACCCATAAACAACCAATATTTTTTGCAAATGACTGAAGCTTATGTGCATACAGATGATGAGAATGGGTTGGTATTTTATGAGACCAAACTTCTCAGCAATAATGCCAACAAACAGGCAGTAATAAAAAACCACTGGTAAGTTTTTGTACAATTTTATTTTCTGTACGAAACTACCTAATATATAGATACTGCAGGACCCAATATAATAGATTTGTAGATAATAGACATGTAGTCAGTCCACTCATGTGAATAGCTCGCAATATAAACGTCTGTATGTCCATAATTTTAAAATACTCGTTTACAAAACACGAAATAATTTCTATTTTTATTGATATTTATTAATTTAAAATGATCGATCAGATAAATTTCTTCCTTGTTCAGATTACATTCCCAATAAGTCATATTTTTTATTAAAAAATTAAAGATGTTAAATATAACGTTTGAAAATAACTTTCAAATTATGATACTGTTTGAGAAACCAATACATATGTACATCTTTTCCATGAAACGCGAATTTGAACTAATGCAATTTTTTTTATTTTTATTATTTTTAATTTGATCGTGTAGTACACCAAAAACTCCTGGCCAGGAACTAGACACTACAATGACTAGTCAATCTACAAATATAACTTTACCCCTGGAATATGAAACTGATACATTAAGAGCTGAACTAACAGCATTTGGTGAACCTCCTGGTCCCATAACAAAGACTACCAAGAGGTTATATATTAAAAGGCTGATTAAATACAAACGGAAGACAAGGAATATTCAGGAACTGTCTGAAAGCCAAAAACAAATCAGTAGTAAGTATACATATATTGATTATCAATTAGTTGTCTCATCTTTGTGTCGTACTCTTGTATAATTGTGTTTATTTACATTGTTGTGTCGATAAAGTATGTAATTTTTGTTTCTGAACGATATGTGAATTTGCTTGGAAATGAAAGTACTTTTCAATTTATACATATATTTAATTCGAAATGCAATAAAACAAAAAATTTCACATATACACTCCTTAAAACAATTTGTTTAACCATGTCTTCTTCGCCGTCGGCTACTACGTCGTTTAGTACTGCGACTTCGAGATCGTTTTCTTCTCCTTAATCTTGGACCGCAGTCGTCCTCATGGTCATTAAGTTCATCTTCATCACTCGAAACTGCTATTTTGCGATCAAATTCTTTACTACTTTTTATATTTGTTTTTTCATCTGAACTTCTTAGTTGTATTCGCAACTCGTCATCTGGAAACATATATTCGGCTCGATATTTATTATCTTCTTCCAAAATAAAATCAAAACGTACTCCAGCATCTAGAATCGCTGCTGTAGCTTTTAATAGGGCAGTGTTGCTACCTTCATTATTTGAGGACAAATGTCCAACAATTTCATTTAAACTCGCAGGCTTTTTTAACTTAAATAATACATTTAATACATCTCTTCCCGTTGGCGATGACATGTTCGTTGTATATTTTATTTAAAATTCTTACTTTAATTTATTTAAAAAAACTGTTTAAATTTTACAGAATATAATAATGAATAAATAATGGAAAATTTCTCGAACGCATTATAAAAATTTTAAGGCAATTTTGATATGATTTTTTCAAAAATTCAAAATTCAATTTAAAAAAAGTACTTGTGAATTTATGGTTGTACAATACCCTAAATATAGTATAGTAATTAAAACTACGTATATTTTTAAAGTCGAGTCAAATAAAAAGTGATTATAATGAAACCATTTTGATTTTCAGTTAAATTAATAAATTTGCAAAATCTTAGAAAATAAATTACTCCAATTGAAATATGTGACATCCCTTTAGATTTTATTTATAAAACAAAATTTTCCAATCATTTCCAAAACGAAATTGAAGTTATCAAATTTTATATTTTAGATATGTTTTTTCTAAATTTTCTTAAGATAAGCTTTCAAAATTCAATTTCATTAAGATGTTTTTCTAAATTAAAGCAAAAACTGAAGATTGATAAAAGTATACTAAAAAAATCTTTGAATTGAGTTTATCATTAATATGTATTATTTGTTGTTACAGAATTTTCCGTAGAACTGCAGAGAACTCTCAGGTCTGAAGAAGACTTTCAACGTATAAAAGACTACATTAAATATGATATTCAATCTATGGAGTATTTTGAGGGAAATATTAATAAAAAACAAATGCGTGAAGGACATTTAAAACAAAGTTTTATTTATATGCTAATTGATCCCCGCATATCGTGTAACTTGGCTGGAGAGAGCGCGGTTCGTATGAACATATTTGTAACCTAAGCGTATTTATTTATAAATGTATTTCAAAATTTTTAGTTCCTAAACGAATTTGAAATTTGGCGACGATTTTTACGATCTATATTTTATGTGGGCAAAGGAAAAACTGCACGACCATATTCTCATTTGTATGATGCAATGAAGAAACATTCACGACTGCACAATAAAGAACTTTTGGGAAAAACTGATAAACAGGGTAAAATGATATCAAGTAAGTTATTTCTTTTTCTATTTCTGTAATATTAAAATAAACAAATTTTGTTATTCAATGATTCTCAGTTAAAAGGCAACCTTTAAATCTAGAAATTTTTAAATCCCCACCCCAAACCAATTCAAATAGTAAAAAAATTGATCGTATTTTAAATATTTGGGGAAATGGAAACGGCGTGGTCTGTCTTCATGTTTTTCATAACATTTTGCCTATTGATGCTTATACGCGTGAAGCTTCCATTATAGATGCACTAGGTTTACAACATTTAACAAATTGTAAACGTGGTGATTATTACGGCCCCTCAAAAATGTGGACTATGAAAGAAAAGAAATATATGGGTATTGCTTTGCTTTTCAAAGCCATGCGCATGTATTTAGCCGAAGGCGAATCTCAGTTGTCACCAAGTGATCTTATTTAACAATCAAAATATAACTTACCTTATATTGTGCATGTGATCTCAGTGATGTAAGTTTAAAATTCATCTAAACTAATTGTATAATAATATAGTGTGAGCGTCAATTTTAAAAGTAACTTGTGTAATAATTATTTTGCTTTAAAAGTTTAAAAATTTTATGTCGCGTAAAATCATAAATAGTTAAATTTAATTAATAGTTAAGAGCTAAAATTACGAAATATAAAAACAGTCCAAATTCTAAAATCGTGTTCACTATACTCTACAATTTATTTATGTTCTCAATAAAACTCGATCAAAATTGAGTGCAAACATTTCTTTCAGTGTATATGATACACCAATTGTTATATCATTTGGGAACATTAATAGTGGTGTTGTCTATCTCAGGGATTCCCGGGAAAATGATTCATGTCCGTTTCCCGCTTTCGCAGGAATTCGTAGGATTAAACGGGTGATAATTTCTGTGATATATTTCATAATAATGTGCAAAAATATGAGTTATAAAAAATTTTGGCTACGGCAATTAATATAGTAAAACTTTTTGAAAAGAGCCCAGCAAAAAACACCACTTTAAAAATATGTCATGGCAGAACATAATAAACAAATTTGTCTTGATTTTTATGTTCTAACGCGGTGGAACTTGATGATATCTATGATTAAAAAAATTGCCTTTTTTTTGGATAAAAGCAAAGTTTTGAAATGAGTTATATTCAAATTTATATACTATCTGCAATAGCTTTATTGATGAACTATTATATATTTTTAAAATCGTTTATTCGACATATTGTCTCAATTAAATTAGTGCTTTTTGTTTGTTATGTATGTCTATATGTAATTCTCAATTAATTTTTGGGAGTTTATGTATAAGCTAAGAGGTTTTGTTATTTTGGAATTAGGTTAAAGTCTACTGATGATTTGGTGTAAGAACCTATGAAATGCAGGCATATAGACATACTTGACCACATAAACAAAAAGCACTGATGAACTATTATATTTTCATCAATATTTCTTCTTTTTTAATATATCGTATGCTTCTACGTTTCAGTTAAATTTTTACAGCACATTCTATGCCCTATAATTCTCATAAATTTTTAATATATTTTTATAAAATCTATCTAATTTTCATATCTTGTTTATTTTATTTACACAGCGAATCTCAAAAGCAAATCGAGGCTGTAAACATCGATAGAAACTATGGAAAATTGTGTTTGGAAACATAAAATAACAAAAAACAAACTTTTTAAGAGGAAACTTTGTCCATGTTTCTATTAATGTTCCTTCTTGTGTGAGCAAGCATTATATTATTTCGTGATGCATGTTAGTTGTTAGATACTTGGAACAAAATCGTTTAAACTCATTTGTCATTTTTTTATGTTTCAAGTTTAAATTAATTATTAAAAAAATCGATATGGGATCTTTTGTTCAGCTTACTTTCAAACGAGTTTTCTGTCTATTAGTGAGGGATAATTTTGCAAAGGAATGCGAGGAGGCAATAAATAAACAGATACATATGGAACTACAAGCGTGTCATAACTATTTAGCAATGGTATAATTGAATTCAAGAGTTTGACTTTTGCAATCAATTGACAAATTTTAATTTTTCTAGGCTTTTCATTTCAATCGCAGCGATGTAGCCGAAGCAGGGGTATTTAAATTTTTAAACGATGCAAGCCATGAAGAACGTAGACATGCTGAAATGTTTATGGAGTATATGAATAAAAGAGGTGGTATTATAAAGATAGAATCTTTAGATGAGCCGAAAGTTGAAATAGGATCAATTGAGGATGCCATTATGGAAGCATTGAAAATGGAAAAGGAAGTAAATCAGGTAGGTTTATAATTATTTTATATTAAGAAGACAATCCATATTACTCCCACTAAATGTATTCATACTTACAAATCTACCAACATGTGTACGCACATACATACATACTTGAAAAGCTAATTTACTCATTAAATATATGTACATTACCTTGCTACTTATCATAAATGAGAACACAAACTTTGTTTCGATTATCATAGGCTCTTCTTCAAGCTCATAATATTGCCTCCAAAAATAATGATCCAAACATGTGTGATTTTATTGAGACCAATTTTCTTCAAGAACAAGTTGATGCTATCAAAGAGTTGGGCGATTTAATAACTCAACTTAAACGATCAGAATGCGATTTGGGAAATTATTTATTTGATAAATACTTATCTAGAAATAGCGGCAATATACATAAAAAATAAAAGCTAATTTTAGTTCTTTTATTGGTGATGACAATATTCATAAATGCGTCTAAGAATTCGAAATCTCATTTAATAAAAAGCTCAAATCTGAATTGGGTTCATATTCGACTGGATCTTGTTGGCTAAAAGAAAATTAAAAGAAATCGTTCATTAATACCTCGCAGCTAAAAAGAAGTTTAATAAATTGAAAATTTTACAAAATTATACATATATTCCGTTGTAATACTTACGGTGTAAATAACTTTGCCATTGTATTGCCCACCAACGTGATTTTGTCACTTTCTACAAGAAGTGCGGTACCCTCCCGTAAACCTAATACGGGTCTTTTATGATAAAGTAAAAATTCTTCCAAACGTTGATCTCTGGTTTCGCCCTTATGTCCAGTACTTACGTCTGTTTCCAAATAATGTGGATTTATATTGAATGGAACTAAATTTAATGCTTCAAATGTAGGAGGATAAGCTACAGGCATGTCGTTTGTGGTATTTATTGAACTTGTAGCAACATTAGTACCTGCACTGCTACCCATGTATGGGGTGCCATTGTTTAGCGTTACCCTTCTTATCGCCTCGAGCAAGTTTAAATCGTAAAGTGTTTTTAATAAAACAAAAGTATTGCCACCGCCTACAAATAAAGCTTGCGCAGAATTTATAGCGTCAACTGGATTATCTTTGGTATGGATGCTCTCGACTGTATAACCCCAAGGCGTTAAAGCCTCACTAACTACTTTTGTGTAGACATCGTGGTCAGGCATTGCATAAGGGACAAAAAGTATTTTTGTAACGTTCTTTCTGCGGTAAAATAGAAACAAGTTTTATTGTTTTCTAATGACTTATTACTTGTTGCTTACTTGTTGAAAAATTGCAATATTTCCTGCTTAGCATGTTCCAAATAACCATAACCATGGACACGGGAGGAAGAGTGTAACAGTAAGGAACGTTTGGCAGCCATTTAAAGTTGCTGTTATGCTTGCAATGTCACTTAATAACTGTAGTAAATTATAAAATTATCAGTTACGAACACTTGAAGATAAACATAATATTCCAATAACAAAAGAATAAAACGAATTAGTTATTGTTTGTTTCGAACAGCTGTTATTCAGTTGTCAGGGTTAGTGAATAAAATCTTAAGCTGAAAGTCCATAACACGCTTTAAGGATTTATAAACGTCGGTGAAAAACGTAGAATCAGTGTAATTGTATGGGACAAGTTACGTAGCACATAGTCAGAAATGGTTGAAGCGAAAAATAGGTTTACCGTCTACTTTTGTATGTGTCGTATTCATGTCGAGAAAAGGTTAGTGTGCTGAATTATGTTTTTCTCTCCTTTTGTATTAAAAAAGGATAATATCTTCAAGTATGAAACACTTTACATGTAACTTGAATATAGAAACGCGCATTTTGAATTTTATATGAAATATGAGTTATAGGAAGGGCTGGCATATGAATTAGGAAATCTTCAACTTTAAAATGTTTAATCCTAGGATATTTTATCGTTGTAAAGAGTACTGTTTGCTGACTGAAGCCTAAGATTACGGTTTCGACTCTGCTCTCAGTTATGAATGTTGTTACAAAATAATCATGCATTAATGAATGGTAGTTTATCCTATTAAAGTTGTATTGTTTAGAAAATTGTAATAGTAAAATTCCCTACATGGTAAATGCAGTAACACATAGACTTTGATTCTTCAATTTTATTTCACTTCAGTCATATGGAGTTCTGTTTTAGAGCGTTAAAAATATTTAACCCAGTTTGTTTTGTTAATTTTTATAAATACATTTTACTTTTTATTTTGATAAAAAAAAAATAATTTTTATTTTTTATTTTTTGAAATTGCTGAGTACAAAAAATTTATTAATATATAAATCGTTGTGATTGAAATTTATTAACAAACTTTATTTAGTTGTCAAGTTGGTACAAAAGTTTAAAAAAAGAGGAATAAAACTTGTCCATAAATTTTTAAATTCCGATTTTTGTAAATAGATGAATACAAATCATACAAAATATATGGTGCTTCCATACAGAATCGCGTTCTCTCTCAAATTTTTAGAAGTCGAATCCAATTATAAATATGTCAACTTACTTGACACTTTCAAAACTTGTGTGAGAATAAAACGTGCCGATAAATACACGTATTAATAAAAAATCAGTTTTTGTTTAAATAATATCGTTTATTTTAAAAATTTATTTCTACATTTACAGCTATTTAAAGTAAATATTTAACATATTATGTTCATATATACAGTAAATTTATATAAATTTCCTGATTTGTATGTAGCTTAATTTAAAAGTACTTGAAATTTATTTAAATAAAACTAAATTTACTATTTCAGTTAACAATTACATATATGAGCAAGTTAATGGCATATTAAATTACATATTCATAATTAAATATATAGATTCGAAAGTTGCAAGTGATAAAAAATAAATATTACTTTTTATTTATAATTTTTTTCTAATCCAACTCAGAGTTTTGTGTATATATACATATTTTTATATTTTAGTGAACTTGTGTAATATAAAAATTGTTAGTAAAACTTTGGCAATATTAAAATTAATGTATATTTCTTAATATCTATTTATGTAAGTCTGATTTAATAATTAACTTAATTAGAATTTTTGTATATGACTAAAAAGGTATGTAATTACAAATTAAAAATGATAGAGAGGTAGTAGTAACATCTAGGCAGTCATAAGTTAAAAGTAGTGTTATTTTTTTCATAACGAAATCAATCATGGAATTCTTTTTCAAACACAGAGCAAGTTGTAATACAAGAAATATAAAATTAGAAAAAAAATTATAATAAAAACGGCCTTAGAAGAAGCACTATTACTATAGGAATAATTTATGTTTACAAGCAAGAATTTGACAAACTAAAATCTTGTAAATTATATTAAGTATAAAAATATATGTACAATTTAAATATAACTTGAGCATTAAAACCATCGTTGAATCATTTGCTTTAAACAAACACGTTCGGGTTATATAGAAAATAGAAGACGAATAGGATACTTAGACATAGAGTATTAAATTTTCACATATGCGCTACCGATATTATTACTTTTATAAAATCGATCGGATAAAGAAACATTAAATAAAGTACAAACTACATATGTACATAATATTTGAACAATAATAGTATATAATGCATAATATTTGATATTCTTTGTTATATAGTTATGAATATTTGCTAAATGTGTATATGGCGATCAGGCTTTGATGAAACTCTAAAAACATTAGGAAGCTTTTTTCCATTACATGAAGATTTTACTTACAATTATTCCATAGTGAGCAAAATTGTAGTTTGGATACATAGAAAACTTTGCAGCATATTGTTTTTTCCAAATCTAAATTGCAAGTACAATATTTAAATACACTTTTCTACTAGCGCCTGCATGTTTTCCTGCATCTGAACTTGAAACTTTATTTTAGAAGACACAAGCAAAAAACTTTCATAAAAATTTAATAAATAATGATAACATAATAATTATAGTTTCAACTTATTTTATATACCTACACATATAAAAAAATAATTATTTGTTTCTTAAAATATATGCACGTAAAGATTTATTTGATTTTAAAGTATTATTGAGAAGTTATAACCACTGTTCGCTGTTGTTAAATGTTTACTTTAGTTTAGTGCTAATATCTAATAAATTGCTTCATTAATATATTAAGCAATCGATAAGATGTATTAGTATGTACATAATACGTATACTATATTATAGTATAAAAGATTTATAAGTTTAGTGAAAACCACCATTAATTTTTTAACACCAAAATCAAGACAAAATACGTTTGTCAAAAAAAAAAAAAAAAAAATTGTAATAACATGGATATAATAAAATCTATTTTAAAATGTCCTTGTTCAAATACTTCAACTTTTGTTGCCCAAGTACAAGCAGCTCTGTAACGCAACACTATTCTAGACTGTCTCCTTACTTCTTAGAGGAAAATCAAAAACTGAATAGCAAAAGTTGCAGTGTAAAATGGGAATTGAAATTTTCATTTGTAATTTTATATTGAAAGCAAAAACAAATTTGATTTTTTATTGTTCTGTCAATATAAACTGTCAAACGAAATTTTTAATTTTATTTACTAAAAACAGGCAGTTAATATTTAGGTATAAAAAAGTTGCGCTGCGGTACGACTTCAGTAAAAATTTGTTTGTGTTTTCGAATACGATTATTGATTTGACAATGTATTTAGACAAGAATTGTATTTAGTTCAAATGTTGTTGGCATTAATTAATAATGAAATAGATTATTTCATTTTCTCAATAAAACAATATCTTGTTGGAATTTACAAATCCTTATTAAAAATGATACTTATTTCTGAGTATATATGCATTCATATGTATATTTGGTGGTACGGATGTTTTCTTATGGCCACTATTTTGATTACAACATTTACATGTGGACATAATATCATCACCTATAATACTAAAGATCGTAACTGACAAAAACTTCAAAATAGATTGATTTTCTAAAAATATATTTGCAAAGTATGAAACCGGTATTTTCAATCGGACATTCTATTTTGAATTTTTATCAGTTACAATCTTTTGGATTTTCGGCGACTAAATATTCTAGATTTAATTTTAAAAATAAAATAAACGTGCAAATCGAAAACACTTTCTTTTTTATATTAGTAATAACTTCAGAAGTGCAAACTCATATGTACATACATAGCTAAAGAATTTACAATAATTAATAAATAACAATATAAAGTAAAAAATAATAGCAATAATTAAAAATTTCCTAACTACAATCTATATATAAATATACAAATAATAGATTCCTAATAAAATAAAATGAACTAATGACTCCAATTTTAGCAAATAAGACAGTATTACTAATATTATTAATAATATATTTTTATTTACGTATAATACTTTTATCTTCATAGCGTATTATTGAATCACCGATTTGTTTTCTCGATGCCAAATGTATGCACTTATGTAGTTGTCGACTATTCGTCCTTCTGCTTCTTTTTTCCTCATGTGTGTTTTCATGGCTCAATGAGCATTTTGGTATTTTAAAATTATCAAAATTGTTTATATAATTTTTGTCAACGAAATTGTGTATGGCCCCACCATAACGTAGATTTGGTTCAACGCTACGTAACATGTGTACTGACAATTGTGATGACACAAACATATCCAGTATATTGTTTATTGTTTTATCAGCACGTGATAACAATTGCTCGATATCAAGATCGCTGCGTGTAATCGGCAAGGATGCTTCAACAATTTTACGAGCTATTTACAAAGAAACAAAAGGAGAAAACTGTTTAATTTTCATTTGAAAAATCGTGCTGAAAAACTTAAAACAACATTTTAATCAAAATCAATGTCTTGACAATGACAAATTCTTTCCCTTTTTTTGCAAATTCAGTGTTTCATAAGTTTGCAATATTCCCAAAGTTGTTCAAACATAAACACATCCAATACTAAGTGTTTTGCATGCGATGTAAGCTTTTTCGAAAGCTTCTTCGCATTTGAAACTCCTTTCAATACTTATTTATTAGAAAAAAAAAGTTTTGGGTAAAATTGTGTTTCAACCAAAAAATCGATTTTTTGCAAAGAGGTACCCCTTGTCTAAAAAATTGGCCAAAAATTTTTTTTGCTTAAATGCATGCGACTTAAGCTTTTTCGGAAGCTTCTTCGCATTTGAAACTCCTTTCAATACTTAGTTATTAGAAATAAACGCCTTTTGGGCAAAATTGGGTAACATTGTGTTTCAACCAAAAAATCGATTTTTTGCAAAGAGGTACCCCTTGGCTAAAAAATTGGCCAAAAATTTTTTTTGCTTAAATGCATGCGACTTAAGCTTTTTCGGAAGCTTCTTCGCATTTGAAACTCCTTTCAATACTTAGTTATTAGAAATAAACGCCTTTTGGGCAAAATTGGGTAACATTGTGTTTCAACCAAAAAATCGATTTTTTGCAAAGAAAAAATTGGCCAAAAATTTTTTTTGCTTAAATGCATGCGACTTAAGCTTTTTCGGAAGCTTCTTCGCATTTGAAACTCCTTTCAATACTTAGTTATTAGAAATAAACGCCTTTTGGGCAAGATTGGGTAACATTGTGTTTCAACCAAAAAATCGATTTTTTGCAAAGAGGTACCCCTTGGCTAAAAAATTGGCCAAAAATTTTTTTCCTTAAATGCATGCGACTTAAGCTTTTTCGGAAGCTTCTTCGCATTTGAAACTCCTTTCAATACTTAGTTATTAGAAATAAACGCCTTTTGGGCAAGATTGGGTAACATTGTGTTTCAACCAAAAAATCGATTTATTGCAAAGAGGTACCCCTTGGCTAAAAAATTGGGCAAACATTTTTTTTCCTTAAATGCATGCGACTTAAGCTTTTTCGGAAGCTTCTTCGCATTTGAAACTCCTTTCAATACTTAGTTATTAGAAATAAACGCCTTTTGGGCAAAATTGGGTAACATTGTGTTTCAACCAAAAAATCGATTTTTTGCAAAGAGGTACCCCTTGGCTAAAAAATTGGCCAAAAATTTTTTTTCCTTAAATGCATGCGACTTAAGCTTTTTCGGAACCTTCTTCGCATTTGAAACTCTTTTCAATACTTAGTTATTAGAAATAAACGCCTTTTGGGCAAAATTGGGTAACATTGTGTTTCAACCAAAAAATCGATTTTTTGCAAAGAGGTACCTCTTTGCTAAAAAATTGGCCAAAAATTTTTTTTTCTTAAATGCATGCGACTTAAGCTTTTTCGGAAGCTTCTTCGCATTTGAAACTCCTTTCAATACTTAGTTATTAGAAATAAACGCCTTTTGGGCAAAATTGGGTAACATTGTGTTTCAACCAAAAAATCGATTTTTTGAAAAGAGGTACTTGGCTAAAAAATTGGCCAAAAATTTTTTTTGCTTAAATGCATGCGACTTAAGCTTTTTCGGAAGCTTCTTCGCATTTGAAACTTCTTTCAATACTTAGTTATTAGAAATAAACGCCTTTTGGGCAAGATTGGGTAAAATTGTGTTTCAACCAAAAAATCGATTTTTTGCAAAGAGGTACCCCTTGGCTAAAAAATTGGCCAAAAATTTTTTTTGCTTAAATGCATGCGACTTAAGCTTTTTCGGAAGCTTCTTCGCATTTGAAACTCCTTTCAATACTTAGTTATTAGAAATAAACGCCTTTTGGGCAAAATTGGGTAACATTGTGTTTCAACCAAAAAATCGATTTTTTGAAAAGAGGTACTTGGCTAAAAAATTGGCCAAAAATTTTTTTTGCTTAAATGCATGCGACTTAAGCTTTTTCGGAAGCTTCTTCGCATTTGAAACTCCTTTCAATACTTAGTTATTAGAAATAAACGCCTTTTGGGCCAGATTGGGTAAAATTGTGTTTCAACCAAAAAATCGATTTTTTGCAAAGAGGTACCCCTTGGCTAAAAAATTGGCCAAAAATTTTTTTTGCTTAAATGCATGCGACTTAAGCTTTTTCGGAAGCTTCTTCGCATTTGAAACTCCTTTCAATACTTAGTTATTAGAAATAAACGCCTTTTGGGCCAGATTGGGTAAAATTGTGTTTCAACCAAAAAATCGATTTTTTGCAAAGAGGTACCCCTTGGCTAAAAAATTGGCCAAAAATTTTTTTTGCTTAAATACATGCGACTTAAGCTTTTTCGGAAGCTTCTTCGCATTTGAAACTCCTTTCAATACTTAGTTATTAGAAATAAACGCCTTTTGGGCCAGATTGGGTAAAATTGTGTTTCAACCAAAAAATCGATTTTTTGCAAAGAGGTACAAAGAGGTATTGGCCAAAAATTTTTTTTGCTTAAATGCATGCGACTTAAGCTTTTTCGGAAGCTTCTTCGCATTTGAAACTTCTTTCAATACTTAGTTATTAGAAATAAACGCCTTTTGGGCAAGATTGGGTAAAATTGTGTTTCAACCAAAAAATCGATTTTTTGCAAAGAGGTACCCCTTGGCTAAAAAATTGGCCAAAAATTTTTTTTGCTTAAATGCATGCGACTTAAGCTTTTTCGGAAGCTTCTTCGCATTTGAAACTCCTTTCAATACTTAGTTATTAGAAATAAACGCCTTTTGGGCAAAATTGGGTAACATTGTGTTTCAACCAAAAAATCGATTTTTTGCAAAGAGGTACGTACCTCTTTGCTAAAAAATTGGCCAAAAATTTTTTTTGCTTAAATGCATGCGACTTAAGCTTTTTCGGAAGCTTCTTCGCATTTGAAACTCCTTTCAATACTTAGTTTTTAGAAATAAACGCCTTTTGGGCAAAATTGGGTAAAATTGTGTTTCAACCAAAAATTTGATTTTTAGCAAAGTTAGCCTTTCCTAAAAAATTGGTCAAAATTTTTTTTTGCTTAAATGCATGCGACTTAAGCTTTTTCGGAAGCTTCTTCGCATTTGAAACTCCTTTCAATACTCAGTTATTAGAAATAAACACCTTTTGGGCAAAATTGGGTAAAATTGTGTTTCAACCAAAAATTTGATTTTTAGCAAAGGGGTTAGCCTTTCCTAAAAAATTGGTCAAAAATTTTTTTTGCTTAAATGCATGTTTTAAGCTTTTTCGGAAGCTTCTTCGCATTTGAAACTCCTTTCAATACTCAGTTATTAGAAATAAACACCTTTTGGGCAAAATTGGGTAAAATTGTGTTTCAACCAAAAATTTGATTTTTAGCAAAGGGGTTAGCCTTTCCTAAAAAATTGGTAAAAAATTTTTTTTGCTTAAATGCATGCGACTTAAGCTTTTTCGGAAGCTTCTTCGCATTTGAAACTCCTCTTAATACTCAGTTATTAGAAATAAACACCTTTTGGGCAAAATTGGGTAAAATTGTGTTTCAACCAAAAATTTGATTTTTAGCAAAGGGGTTAGCCTTTCCTAAAAAATTGGTCAAACATTTTTTTTCCTTAAATGCATGCGACTTAAGCTTTTTCGGAAGCTTCTTCGCATTTGAAACTCCTTTCAATACTCAGTTATTAGAAATAAACGCCTTTTGGGTAAAATTGTGTTTCAACCAAAAATTTGATTTTTAGCAAAGGGGTTAGCCTTTCCTAAAAAATTGGTCAAAAATTTTTTTTGCTTAAATGCATGCGACTTAAGCTTTTTCGGAAGCTTCTCCGCATTTGAAACTCCTTTCAATACTCAGTTATTAGAAATAAACACCTTTTGGGCAAAATTGGGTAAAATTGTGTTTCAACCAAAAATTTGATTTTTAGCAAAGGGGTTAGCCTTTCCTAAAAAATTGGTCAAAAATTTTTTTTGCTTAAATGCATGCGACTTAAGCTTTTTCGGAAGCTTCTCCGCATTTGAAACTCCTTTCAATACTCAGTTATTAGAAATAAACACCTTTTTGGCAAAATTGGGTAAAATTGTTTTTCAACCAAAAATTTGATTTTTAGCAAAAGGGTTAGCCTTTCCTAAAAATTTGGTCAAAAATTTTTTTTGCTTAAATGCATGCGACTTAAGCTTTTTCGGAAGCTTCTTCGCATTTGAAACTCCTTTCAATACTCAGTTATTAGAAATAAACACCTTTTGGGCAAAACTGGGTAAAATTGTGTTTCAACCAAAAATTTGATTTTTAGCAAAGGGGTTTTAGCCTTTCCTAAAAAATTGGTCAAAAATTTTTTTTCCTTAAATGCATGCGACTTAAGGTTTTTCGGAAGCTTCTTCGCATTTGAAACTCCTTTCAATACGCAGTTATTAGAAATAAACGCCTTTTGGGCAAAATTGGGTAAAATTGTGTTTCAACCAAAAATTTGATTTTTAGCAAAGGGGTTTTAGCCTTTCCTAAAAAATTGGTCAAAAATTTTTTTTCCTTAAATGCATGCGACTTAAGGTTTTTCGGAAGCTTCTTCGCATTTGAAACTCCTTTCAATACGCAGTTATTAGAAATAAACGCCTTTTGGGCAAAATTGGGTAAAATTGTGTTTCAACCAAAAATTTGATTTTTAGCAAAGGGGTTTTAGCCTTTCCTAAAAAATTGGTCAAAAATTTTTTTTGCTTAAATGCATGCGACTTAAGCTTTTTCGGAAGCTTCTTCGCATTTGAAACTCCTTTCAATACTCAGTTATTAGAAATAAACACCTTTTGGGCAAAATTGGGTAAAATTGTGTTTCAACCAAAAATTTGATTTTTAGCAAAGGGGTTAGCCTTTCCTAAAAAATTGGTCAAAAATTTTTTTTGCTTAAATGCATGCGACTTAAGCTTTTTCGGAAGCTTCTTCGCATTTGAAACTCCTTTCAATACTCAGTTATTAGAAATAAACGCCTTTTGGGCAAAATTGGGTAAAATTGTGTTTCAACCAAAAATTTGATTTTTAGCAAAGGGGTTAGCCTTTCCTAAAAAATTGGTCAAAAATTTTTTTTGCTTAAATGCATGCGACTTAAGCTTTTTCGGAAGCTTCTCCGCATTTGAAACTCCTTTCAATACTCAGTTATTAGAAATAAACACCTTTTGGGCAAAATTGGGTAAAATTGTGTTTCAACCAAAAATTTGATTTTTAGCAAAGGGGTTAGCCTTTCCTAAAAAATTGGTCAAAAATTTTTTTTGCTTAAATGCATGCGACTTAAGCTTTTTCGGAAGCTTCTCCGCATTTGAAACTCCTTTCAATACTCAGTTATTAGAAATAAACACCTTTTGGGCAAAATTGGGTAAAATTGTGTTTCAACCAAAAATTTGATTTTTAGCGAAGTTAGCCTTTCCTAAAAAATTGGTGAAAAATTTTTTTTGCTTAATTGCATGCGACTTAAGCTTTTTCGGAAGCTTCTTCGCATTTGAAACTCCTTTCAATACTCAGTTATTAGAAATAAACACCTTTTGGGCAAAATTGGGTAAAATTGTGTTTCAACCAAAAATTTGATTTTTAGCAAAGGGGTTAGCCTTTCCTAAAAAATTGGTCAAAAATTTTTTTTCCTTAAATGCATGCGACTTAAGCTTTTTCGGAAGCTTCTTCGCATTTGAAACTCCTTTCAATACGCAGTTATTAGAAATAAACACCTTTTGGGCAAAATTTGGTAAAATTGTGTTTCAACCAAAAATTTGATTTTTAGCAAAGGGGTTAGCCTTTCCTAAAAAATTGGTCAAAAATTTTTTTTCCTTAAATGCATGCGACTTAAGCTTTTTCGGAAGCTTCTTCGCATTTGAAACTCCTTTCAATACGCAGTTATTAGAAATAAACGCCTTTTGGGCAAAATTGGGTAAAATTGTGTTTCAACCAAAAATTTGATTTTTAGCAGAGGGGTTAGCCTTTCCTAAAAAATTGGTCAAAAATTTGTTTTGCTTAAATGCATGCGACTTAAGCTTTTTCGGAAGCTTCTTCGCATTTGAAACTCCTTTCAATACTCAGTTATTAGAAATAAACACCTTTTGGGCAAAATTGGGTAAAATTGTGTTTCAACCAAAAATTTGATTTTTAGCAAAGTTAGCCTTTCCTAAAAAATTGGTCAAAAATTTTTTTTGCTTAAATGCATGCGACTTAAGCTTTTTCGGAAGCTTCTCCGCATTTGAAACTCCTTTCAATACTCAGTTATTAGAAATAAACACCTTTTGGGCAAAATTGGGTAAAATTGTGTTTCAACCAAAAATTTGATTTTTAGCAAAGTTAGCCTTTCCTAAAAAATTGGTGAAAAATTTTTTTTGCTTAAATGCATGCGACTTAAGCTTTTTCGGAAGCTTCTTCGCATTTGAAACTCCTTTCAATACTCAGTTATTAGAAATAAACACCTTTTGGGCAAAATTGGGTAAAATTGTGTTTCAACCAAAAATTTGATTTTTAGCAAAGGGGTTAGCCTTTCCTAAAAAATTGGTCAAAAATTTTTTTTCCTTAAATGCATGCGACTTAAACTTTTTCGGAAGCTTCTTCGCATTTGAAACTCCTTTCAATACGCAGTTATTAGAAATAAACACCTTTTGGGCAAAATTTGGTAAAATTGTGTTTCAACCAAAAATTTGATTTTTAGCAAAGGGGTTAGCCTTTCCTAAAAAATTGGTCAAAAATTTTTTTTCCTTAAATGCATGCGACTTAAGCTTTTTCGGAAGCTTCTTCGCATTTGAAACTCCTTTCAATACGCAGTTATTAGAAATAAACGCCTTTTGGGCAAAATTGGGTAAAATTGTGTTTCAACCAAAAATTTGATTTTTAGCAGAGGGGTTAGCCTTTCCTAAAAAATTGGTCAAAAATTTTTTTTGCTTAAATGCATGCGACTTAAGCTTTTTCGGAAGCTTCTTCGCATTTGAAACTCCTTTCAATACTCAGTTATTAGAAATAAACGCCTTTTGGGCAAAATTGGGTAAAATTGTGTTTCAACCAAAAATTTGATTTTTAGCAAAGGGGTTAGCCTTTCCTAAAAAATTGGTCAAAAATTTTTTTTGCTTAAATGCATGCGACTTAAGCTTTTTCGGAAGCTTCTCCGCATTTGAAACTCCTTTCAATACTCAGTTATTAAAAATAAACACCTTTTGGGCAAAATTGGGTAAAATTGTGTTTCAACCAAAAATTTGATTTTTAGCAAAGGGGTTAGCCTTTCCTAAAAAATTGGTCAAAAATTTTTTTTGCTTAAATGCATGCGACTTAAGCTTTTTCGGAAGCTTCTCCGCATTTGAAACTCCTTTCAATACTCAGTTATTAGAAATAAACACCTTTTGGGCAAAATTGGGTAAAATTGTGTTTCAACCAAAAATTTGATTTTTAGCAAAGGGGTTAGTTAGCCTTTCCTAAAAAATTGGTCAAAAATTTTTTTTGCTTAAATGCATGCGACTTAAGCTTTTTCGGAAGCTTCTTCGCATTTGAAACTCCTTTCAATACTCAGTTATTAGAAATAAACGCCTTTTGGGCAAAATTGGGTAAAATTGTGTTTCAACCAAAAATTTGATTTTTAGCAAAGGGGTTAGTTAGCCTTTCCTAAAAAATTGGTCAAAAATTTTGTTTGCTTAAATGCATGCGACTTAAGCTTTTTCGGAAGCTTCTTCGCATTTGAAACTCCTTTCAATACTCAGTTATTAGAAATAAACGCCTTTTGGGCAAAATTGGGTAAAATTGTGTTTCAACAAAAAATTTGATTTTTAGCAAAGGGGTTAGCCTTTCCTAAAAAATTGGTCAAAAATTTTTTTTGCTTAAATGCATGCGACTTAAGCTTTTTCGGAAGCTTCTTCGCATTTGAAACTCCTTTCAATACTCAGTTATTAAAAATAAACACCTTTTGGGCAAAATTGGGTAAAATTGTGTTTCAACCAAAAATTTGATTTTTAGCAAAGGGGTTAGCCTTTCCTAAAAAATTGGTCAAAAATTTTTTTTGCTTAAATGCATGCGACTTAAGCTTTTTCGGAAGCTTCTCCGCATTTGAAACTCCTTTCAATACTCAGTTATTAAAAATAAACACCTTTTGGGCAAAATTGGGTAAAATTGTGTTTCAACCAAAAATTTGATTTTTAGCAAAGGGGTTAGCCTTTCCTAAAAAATTGGTAAAAAATTTTTTTTGCTTAAATGCATGCGACTTAAGCTTTTTCGGAAGCTTCTCCGCATTTGAAACTCCTTTCAATACTCAGTTATTAAAAATAAACACCTTTTGGGCAAAATTGGGTAAAATTGTGTTTCAACCAAAAATTTGATTTTTAGCAAAGGGGCCTTTCCTAAAAAATTGGTCAAAAATTTTTTTTGCTTAAATGCATGCGACTTAAGCTTTTTCGGAAGCTTCTCCGCATTTGAAACTCCTTTCAATACTCAGTTATTAGAAATAAACACCTTTTGGGCAAAATTGGGTAAAATTGTGTTTCAACCAAAAATTTGATTTTTAGCAAAGGGGTTAGCCTTTCCTAAAAAATTGGTCAAAAATTTTTTTTGCTTAAATGCATGCGACTTAAGCTTTTTCGGAAGCTTCTTCGCATTTGAAACTCCTTTCAATACTCAGTTATTAGAAATAAACACCTTTTGGGCAAAATTGGGTAAAATTGTGTTTCAACCAAAAATTTGATTTTTAGCAAAGGGGTTAGCCTTTCCTAAAAAATTGGTCAAAAATTTTTTTTGCTTAAATGCATGCGACTTAAGCTTTTTCGGAAGCTTCTTCGCATTTGAAACTCCTTTCAATACTCAGTTATTAGAAATAAACACCTTTTGGGCAAAATTGGGTAAAATTGTGTTTCAACCAAAAATTTGATTTTTAGCAAAGGGGTTAGCCTTTCCTAAAAAATTGGTCAAAAATTTTTTTTGCTTAAATGCATGCGACTTAAGCTTTTTCGGAAGCTTCTTCGCATTTGAAACTCCTTTCAATACTCAGTTATTAGAAATAAACACCTTTTGGGCAAAATTGGGTAAAATTGTGTTTCAACCAAAAATTTGATTTTTAGCAAAGGGGTTAGCCTTTCCTAAAAAATTGGTCAAAAAATTTTTTTGCTTAAATGCATGCGACTTAAGCTTTTTCGGAAGCTTCTTCGCATTTGAAACTCCTTTCAATACTCAGTTATTAGAAATAAACGCCTTTTGGGCAAAATTGGGTAAAATTGTGTTTCAACCAAAAATTTGATTTTTAGCAAAGGGGTTAGCCTTTCCTAAAAAATTGGTCAAAAATTTTTTTTGCTTAAATGCATGCGACTTAAGCTTTTTCGGAAGCTTCTCCGCATTTGAAACTCCTTTCAATACTCAGTTATTAGAAATAAACACCTTTTGGGCAAAATTGGGTAAAATTGTGTTTCAACCAAAAATTTGATTTTTAGCAAAGGGGTTAGCCTTTCCTAAAAAATTGGTCAAAAATTTTTTTTGCTTAAATGCATGCGACTTAAGCTTTTTCGGAAGCTTCTCCGCATTTGAAACTCCTTTCAATACTCAGTTATTAGAAATAAACACCTTTTGGGCAAAATTGGGTAAAATTGTGTTTCAACCAAAAATTTGATTTTTAGCAAAGTTAGCCTTTCCTAAAAAATTGGTGAAAAATTTTTTTTGCTTAAATGCATGCGACTTAAGCTTTTTCGGAAGCTTCTTCGCATTTGAAACTCCTTTCAATACTCAGTTATTAGAAATAAACACCTTTTGGGCAAAATTGGGTAAAATTGTGTTTCAACCAAAAATTTGATTTTTAGCAAAGGGGTTAGCCTTTCCTAAAAAATTGGTCAAAAATTTTTTTTGCTTAAATGCATGCGACTTAAGCTTTTTCGGAAGCTTCTTCGCATTTGAAACTCCTTTCAATACTCAGTTATTAGAAATAAACGCCTTTTGGGCAAAATTGGGTAAAATTGTGTTTCAACCAAAAATTTGATTTTTAGCAAAGGGGTTAGCCTTTCCTAAAAAATTGGTCAAAAATTTTTTTTGCTTAAATGCATGCGACTTAAGCTTTTTCGGAAGCTTCTCCGCATTTGAAACTCCTTTCAATACTCAGTTATTAGAAATAAACACCTTTTGGGCAAAATTGGGTAAAATTGTGTTTCAACCAAAAATTTGATTTTTAGCAAAGGGGTTAGCCTTTCCTAAAAAATTGGTCAAAAATTTTTTTTGCTTAAATGCATGCGACTTAAGCTTTTTCGGAAGCTTCTCCGCATTTGAAACTCCTTTCAATACTCAGTTATTAGAAATAAACACCTTTTGGGCAAAATTGGGTAAAATTGTGTTTCAACCAAAAATTTGATTTTTAGCAAAGTTAGCCTTTCCTAAAAAATTGGTGAAAAATTTTTTTTGCTTAAATGCATGCGACTTAAGCTTTTTCGGAAGCTTCTTCGCATTTGAAACTCCTTTCAATACTCAGTTATTAGAAATAAACACCTTTTGGGCAAAATTGGGTAAAATTGTGTTTCAACCAAAAATTTGATTTTTAGCAAAGGGGTTAGCCTTTCCTAAAAAATTGGTCAAAAATTTTTTTTGCTTAAATGCATGCGACTTAAGCTTTTTCGGAAGCTTCTTCGCATTTGAAACTCCTTTCAATACTCAGTTATTAGAAATAAACGCCTTTTGGGCAAAATTGGGTAAAATTGTGTTTCAACCAAAAATTTGATTTTTAGCAAAGGGGTTAGCCTTTCCTAAAAAATTGGTCAAAAATTTTTTTTGCTTAAATGCATGCGACTTAAGCTTTTTCGGAAGCTTCTCCGCATTTGAAACTCCTTTCAATACTCAGTTATTAGAAATAAACACCTTTTGGGCAAAATTGGGTAAAATTGTGTTTCAACCAAAAATTTGATTTTTAGCAAAGGGGTTAGCCTTTCCTAAAAAATTGGTCAAAAATTTTTTTTGCTTAAATGCATGCGACTTAAGCTTTTTCGGAAGCTTCTCCGCATTTGAAACTCCTTTCAATACTCAGTTATTAGAAATAAACACCTTTTGGGCAAAATTGGGTAAAATTGTGTTTCAACCAAAAATTTGATTTTTAGCGAAGTTAGCCTTTCCTAAAAAATTGGTGAAAAATTTTTTTTGCTTAATTGCATGCGACTTAAGCTTTTTCGGAAGCTTCTTCGCATTTGAAACTCCTTTCAATACTCAGTTATTAGAAATAAACACCTTTTGGGCAAAATTGGGTAAAATTGTGTTTCAACCAAAAATTTGATTTTTAGCAAAGGGGTTAGCCTTTCCTAAAAAATTGGTAAAAAATTTTTTTTGCTTAAATGCATGCGACTTAAGCTTTTTCGGAAGCTTCTCCGCATTTGAAACTCCTTTCAATACTCAGTTATTAAAAATAAACACCTTTTGGGCAAAATTGGGTAAAATTGTGTTTCAACCAAAAATTTGATTTTTAGCAAAGGGGCCTTTCCTAAAAAATTGGTCAAAAATTTTTTTTGCTTAAATGCATGCGACTTAAGCTTTTTCGGAAGCTTCTCCGCATTTGAAACTCCTTTCAATACTCAGTTATTAGAAATAAACACCTTTTGGGCAAAATTGGGTAAAATTGTGTTTCAACCAAAAATTTGATTTTTAGCAAAGGGGTTAGCCTTTCCTAAAAAATTGGTCAAAAATTTTTTTTGCTTAAATGCATGCGACTTAAGCTTTTTCGGAAGCTTCTTCGCATTTGAAACTCCTTTCAATACTCAGTTATTAGAAATAAACACCTTTTGGGCAAAATTGGGTAAAATTGTGTTTCAACCAAAAATTTGATTTTTAGCAAAGGGGTTAGCCTTTCCTAAAAAATTGGTCAAAAATTTTTTTTGCTTAAATGCATGCGACTTAAGCTTTTTCGGAAGCTTCTTCGCATTTGAAACTCCTTTCAATACTCAGTTATTAGAAATAAACACCTTTTGGGCAAAATTGGGTAAAATTGTGTTTCAACCAAAAATTTGATTTTTAGCAAAGGGGTTAGCCTTTCCTAAAAAATTGGTCAAAAATTTTTTTTGCTTAAATGCATGCGACTTAAGCTTTTTCGGAAGCTTCTTCGCATTTGAAACTCCTTTCAATACTCAGTTATTAGAAATAAACACCTTTTGGGCAAAATTGGGTAAAATTGTGTTTCAACCAAAAATTTGATTTTTAGCAAAGGGGTTAGCCTTTCCTAAAAAATTGGTCAAAAATTTTTTTGCTTAAATGCATGCGACTTAAGCTTTTTCGGAAGCTTCTTCGCATTTGAAACTCCTTTCAATACTCAGTTATTAGAAATAAACGCCTTTTGGGCAAAATTGGGTAAAATTGTGTTTCAACCAAAAATTTGATTTTTAGCAAAGGGGTTAGCCTTTCCTAAAAAATTGGTCAAAAATTTTTTTTGCTTAAATGCATGCGACTTAAGCTTTTTCGGAAGCTTCTCCGCATTTGAAACTCCTTTCAATACTCAGTTATTAGAAATAAACACCTTTTGGGCAAAATTGGGTAAAATTGTGTTTCAACCAAAAATTTGATTTTTAGCAAAGGGGTTAGCCTTTCCTAAAAAATTGGTCAAAAATTTTTTTTGCTTAAATGCATGCGACTTAAGCTTTTTCGGAAGCTTCTCCGCATTTGAAACTCCTTTCAATACTCAGTTATTAGAAATAAACACCTTTTGGGCAAAATTGGGTAAAATTGTGTTTCAACCAAAAATTTGATTTTTAGCAAAGTTAGCCTTTCCTAAAAAATTGGTGAAAAATTTTTTTTGCTTAAATGCATGCGACTTAAGCTTTTTCGGAAGCTTCTTCGCATTTGAAACTCCTTTCAATACTCAGTTATTAGAAATAAACACCTTTTGGGCAAAATTGGGTAAAATTGTGTTTCAACCAAAAATTTGATTTTTAGCAAAGGGGTTAGCCTTTCCTAAAAAATTGGTCAAAAATTTTTTTTGCTTAAATGCATGCGACTTAAGCTTTTTCGGAAGCTTCTTCGCATTTGAAACTCCTTTCAATACTCAGTTATTAGAAATAAACGCCTTTTGGGCAAAATTGGGTAAAATTGTGTTTCAACCAAAAATTTGATTTTTAGCAAAGGGGTTAGCCTTTCCTAAAAAATTGGTCAAAAATTTTTTTTGCTTAAATGCATGCGACTTAAGCTTTTTCGGAAGCTTCTCCGCATTTGAAACTCCTTTCAATACTCAGTTATTAGAAATAAACACCTTTTGGGCAAAATTGGGTAAAATTGTGTTTCAACCAAAAATTTGATTTTTAGCAAAGGGGTTAGCCTTTCCTAAAAAATTGGTCAAAAATTTTTTTTGCTTAAATGCATGCGACTTAAGCTTTTTCGGAAGCTTCTCCGCATTTGAAACTCCTTTCAATACTCAGTTATTAGAAATAAACACCTTTTGGGCAAAATTGGGTAAAATTGTGTTTCAACCAAAAATTTGATTTTTAGCAAAGGGGTTAGCCTTTCCTAAAAAATTGGTCAAAAATTTTTTTTGCTTAATTGCATGCGACTTAAGCTTTTTCGGAAGCTTCTTCGCATTTGAAACTCCTTTCAATACGCAGTTATTAGAAATAAACACCTTTTGGGCAAAATTGGGTAAAATTGTGTTTCAACCAAAAATTTGATTTTTAGCAAAGGGGTTAGCCTTTCCTAAAAAATTGGTCAAAAATTTTTTTTGCTTAAATGCATGCGACTTAAGCTTTTTCGGAAGCTTCTCCGCATTTGAAACTCCTTTCAATACTCAGTTATTAGAAATAAACACCTTTTGGGCAAAATTGGGTAAAATTGTGTTTCAACCAAAAATTTGATTTTTAGCAAAGTTAGCCTTTCCTAAAAAATTGGTGAAAAATTTTTTTTGCTTAAATGCATGCGACTTAAGCTTTTTCGGAAGCTTCTTCGCATTTGAAACTCCTTTCAATACTCAGTTATTAGAAATAAACACCTTTTGGGCAAAATTGGGTAAAATTGTGTTTCAACCAAAAATTTGATTTTTAGCAAAGGGGTTAGCCTTTCCTAAAAAATTGGTCAAAAATTTTTTTTGCTTAAATGCATGCGACTTAAGCTTTTTCGGAAGCTTCTTCGCATTTGAAACTCCTTTCAATACTCAGTTATTAGAAATAAACGCCTTTTGGGCAAAATTGGGTAAAATTGTGTTTCAACCAAAAATTTGATTTTTAGCAAAGGGGTTAGCCTTTCCTAAAAAATTGGTCAAAAATTTTTTTTGCTTAAATGCATGCGACTTAAGCTTTTTCGGAAGCTTCTCCGCATTTGAAACTCCTTTCAATACTCAGTTATTAGAAATAAACACCTTTTGGGCAAAATTGGGTAAAATTGTGTTTCAACCAAAAATTTGATTTTTAGCAAAGGGGTTAGCCTTTCCTAAAAAATTGGTCAAAAATTTTTTTTGCTTAAATGCATGCGACTTAAGCTTTTTCGGAAGCTTCTCCGCATTTGAAACTCCTTTCAATACTCAGTTATTAGAAATAAACACCTTTTGGGCAAAATTGGGTAAAATTGTGTTTCAACCAAAAATTTGATTTTTAGCGAAGTTAGCCTTTCCTAAAAAATTGGTGAAAAATTTTTTTTGCTTAATTGCATGCGACTTAAGCTTTTTCGGAAGCTTCTTCGCATTTGAAACTCCTTTCAATACTCAGTTATTAGAAATAAACACCTTTTGGGCAAAATTGGGTAAAATTGTGTTTCAACCAAAAATTTGATTTTTAGCAAAGGGGTTAGCCTTTCCTAAAAAATTGGTCAAAAATTTTTTTTCCTTAAATGCATGCGACTTAAGCTTTTTCGGAAGCTTCTTCGCATTTGAAACTCCTTTCAATACGCAGTTATTAGAAATAAACACCTTTTGGGCAAAATTTGGTAAAATTGTGTTTCAACCAAAAATTTGATTTTTAGCAAAGGGGTTAGCCTTTCCTAAAAAATTGGTCAAAAATTTTTTTTCCTTAAATGCATGCGACTTAAGCTTTTTCGGAAGCTTCTTCGCATTTGAAACTCCTTTCAATACGCAGTTATTAGAAATAAACGCCTTTTGGGCAAAATTGGGTAAAATTGTGTTTCAACCAAAAATTTGATTTTTAGCAGAGGGGTTAGCCTTTCCTAAAAAATTGGTCAAAAATTTGTTTTGCTTAAATGCATGCGACTTAAGCTTTTTCGGAAGCTTCTTCGCATTTGAAACTCCTTTCAATACTCAGTTATTAGAAATAAACACCTTTTGGGCAAAATTGGGTAAAATTGTGTTTCAACCAAAAATTTGATTTTTAGCAAAGTTAGCCTTTCCTAAAAAATTGGTCAAAAATTTTTTTTGCTTAAATGCATGCGACTTAAGCTTTTTCGGAAGCTTCTCCGCATTTGAAACTCCTTTCAATACTCAGTTATTAGAAATAAACACCTTTTGGGCAAAATTGGGTAAAATTGTGTTTCAACCAAAAATTTGATTTTTAGCAAAGTTAGCCTTTCCTAAAAAATTGGTGAAAAATTTTTTTTGCTTAAATGCATGCGACTTAAGCTTTTTCGGAAGCTTCTTCGCATTTGAAACTCCTTTCAATACTCAGTTATTAGAAATAAACACCTTTTGGGCAAAATTGGGTAAAATTGTGTTTCAACCAAAAATTTGATTTTTAGCAAAGGGGTTAGCCTTTCCTAAAAAATTGGTCAAAAATTTTTTTTCCTTAAATGCATGCGACTTAAACTTTTTCGGAAGCTTCTTCGCATTTGAAACTCCTTTCAATACGCAGTTATTAGAAATAAACACCTTTTGGGCAAAATTTGGTAAAATTGTGTTTCAACCAAAAATTTGAGTTTTAGCAAAGGGGTTAGCCTTTCCTAAAAAATTGGTCAAAAATTTTTTTTCCTTAAATGCATGCGACTTAAGCTTTTTCGGAAGCTTCTTCGCATTTGAAACTCCTTTCAATACGCAGTTATTAGAAATAAACGCCTTTTGGGCAAAATTGGGTAAAATTGTGTTTCAAGCAAAAATTTGATTTTTAGCAAAGGGGTTAGCCTTTCCTAAAAAATTGGTCAAAAATTTTTTTTGCTTAAATGCATGCGACTTAAGCTTTTTCGGAAGCTTCTTCGCATTTGAAACTCCTTTCAATACTCAGTTATTAGAAATAAACGCCTTTTGGGCAAAATTGGGTAAAATTGTGTTTCAACCAAAAATTTTATTTTTAGCAAAGGGGTTAGCCTTTCCTAAAAAATTGGTCAAAAATTTTTTTTGCTTAAATGCATGCGACTTAAGCTTTTTCGGAAGCTTCTCCGCATTTGAAACTCCTTTCAATACTCAGTTATTAAAAATAAACACCTTTTGGGCAAAATTGGGTAAAATTGTGTTTCAACCAAAAATTTGATTTTTAGCAAAGGGGTTAGCCTTTCCTAAAAAATTGGTCAAAAATTTTTTTTGCTTAAATGCATGCGACTTAAGCTTTTTCGGAAGCTTCTCCGCATTTGAAACTCCTTTCAATACTCAGTTATTAGAAATAAACACCTTTTGGGCAAAATTGGGTAAAATTGTGTTTCAACCAAAAATTTGATTTTTAGCAAAGGGGTTAGTTAGCCTTTCCTAAAAAATTGGACAAAAATTTTTTTTGCTTAAATGCATGCGACTTAAGCTTTTTCGGAAGCTTCTTCGCATTTGAAACTCCTTTCAATACTCAGTTATTAGAAATAAACGCCTTTTGGGCAAAATTGGGTAAAATTGTGTTTCAACCAAAAATTTGATTTTTAGCAAAGGGGTTAGTTAGCCTTTCCTAAAAAATTGGTCAAAAATTTTGTTTGCTTAAATGCATGCGACTTAAGCTTTTTCGGAAGCTTCTTCGCATTTGAAACTCCTTTCAATACTCAGTTATTAGAAATAAACGCCTTTTGGGCAAAATTGGGTAAAATTGTGTTTCAACAAAAAATTTGATTTTTAGCAAAGGGGTTAGCCTTTCCTAAAAAATTGGTCAAAAATTTTTTTTGCTTAAATGCATGCGACTTAAGCTTTTTCGGAAGCTTCTTCGCATTTGAAACTCCTTTCAATACTCAGTTATTAAAAATAAACACCTTTTGGGCAAAATTGGGTAAAATTGTGTTTCAACCAAAAATTTGATTTTTAGCAAAGGGGTTAGCCTTTCCTAAAAAATTGGTCAAAAATTTTTTTTGCTTAAATGCATGCGACTTACGCTTTTTCGGAAGCTTCTTCGCATTTGAAACTCCTTTCAATACTCAGTTATTAGAAATAAACGCCTTTTGGGCAAAATTGGGTAAAATTGTGTTTCAACCAAAAATTTGATTTTTAGCAAAGGGGCCTTTCCTAAAAAATTGGTAAAAAATTTTTTTTGCTTAAATGCATGCGACTTAAGCTTTTTCGGAAGCTTCTCCGCATTTGAAACTCCTTTCAATACTCAGTTATTAAAAATAAACACCTTTTGGGCAAAATTGGGTAAAATTGTGTTTCAACCAAAAATTTGATTTTTAGCAAAGGGGTTAGCCTTTCCTAAAAAATTGGTAAAAAATTTTTTTTGCTTAAATGCATGCGACTTAAGCTTTTTCGGAAGCTTCTCCGCATTTGAAACTCCTTTCAATACTCAGTTATTAAAAATAAACACCTTTTGGGCAAAATTGGGTAAAATTGTGTTTCAACCAAAAATTTGATTTTTAGCAAAGGGGTTAGCCTTTCCTAAAAAATTGGTAAAAAATTTTTTTTGCTTAAATGCATGCGACTTAAGCTTTTTCGGAAGCTTCTCCGCATTTGAAACTCCTTTCAATACTCAGTTATTAAAAATAAACACCTTTTGGGCAAAATTGGGTAAAATTGTGTTTCAACCAAAAATTTGATTTTTAGCAAAGGGGCCTTTCCTAAAAAATTGGTCAAAAATTTTTTTTGCTTAAATGCATGCGACTTAAGCTTTTTCGGAAGCTTCTCCGCATTTGAAACTCCTTTCAATACTCAGTTATTAGAAATAAACACCTTTTGGGCAAAATTGGGTAAAATTGTGTTTCAACCAAAAATTTGATTTTTAGCAAAGGGGTTAGCCTTTCCTAAAAAATTGGTCAAAAATTTTTTTTGCTTAAATGCATGCGACTTAAGCTTTTTCGGAAGCTTCTTCGCATTTGAAACTCCTTTCAATACTCAGTTATTAGAAATAAACACCTTTTGGGCAAAATTGGGTAAAATTGTGTTTCAACCAAAAATTTGATTTTTAGCAAAGGGGTTAGCCTTTCCTAAAAAATTGGTCAAAAATTTTTTTTGCTTAAATGCATGCGACTTAAGCTTTTTCGGAAGCTTCTTCGCATTTGAAACTCCTTTCAATACTCAGTTATTAGAAATAAACACCTTTTGGGCAAAATTGGGTAAAATTGTGTTTCAACCAAAAATTTGATTTTTAGCAAAGGGGTTAGCCTTTCCTAAAAAATTGGTCAAAAATTTTTTTTGCTTAAATGCATGCGACTTAAGCTTTTTCGGAAGCTTCTTCGCATTTGAAACTCCTTTCAATACTCAGTTATTAGAAATAAACACCTTTTGGGCAAAATTGGGTAAAATTGTGTTTCAACCAAAAATTTGATTTTTAGCAAAGGGGTTAGCCTTTCCTAAAAAATTGGTCAAAAATTTTTTTTGCTTAAATGCATGCGACTTAAGCTTTTTCGGAAGCTTCTTCGCATTTGAAACTCCTTTCAATACTCAGTTATTAGAAATAAACGCCTTTTGGGCAAAATTGGGTAAAATTGTGTTTCAACCAAAAATTTGATTTTTAGCAAAGGGGTTAGCCTTTCCTAAAAAATTGGTCAAAAATTTTTTTTGCTTAAATGCATGCGACTTAAGCTTTTTCGGAAGCTTCTCCGCATTTGAAACTCCTTTCAATACTCAGTTATTAGAAATAAACACCTTTTGGGCAAAATTGGGTAAAATTGTGTTTCAACCAAAAATTTGATTTTTAGCAAAGGGGTTAGCCTTTCCTAAAAAATTGGTCAAAAATTTTTTTTGCTTAAATGCATGCGACTTAAGCTTTTTCGGAAGCTTCTCCGCATTTGAAACTCCTTTCAATACTCAGTTATTAGAAATAAACACCTTTTGGGCAAAATTGGGTAAAATTGTGTTTCAACCAAAAATTTGATTTTTAGCGAAGTTAGCCTTTCCTAAAAAATTGGTGAAAAATTTTTTTTGCTTAATTGCATGCGACTTAAGCTTTTTCGGAAGCTTCTTCGCATTTGAAACTCCTTTCAATACTCAGTTATTAGAAATAAACACCTTTTGGGCAAAATTGGGTAAAATTGTGTTTCAACCAAAAATTTGATTTTTAGCAAAGGGGTTAGCCTTTCCTAAAAAATTGGTCAAAAATTTTTTTTCCTTAAATGCATGCGACTTAAGCTTTTTCGGAAGCTTCTTCGCATTTGAAACTCCTTTCAATACGCAGTTATTAGAAATAAACACCTTTTGGGCAAAATTTGGTAAAATTGTGTTTCAACCAAAAATTTGATTTTTAGCAAAGGGGTTAGCCTTTCCTAAAAAATTGGTCAAAAATTTTTTTTCCTTAAATGCATGCGACTTAAGCTTTTTCGGAAGCTTCTTCGCATTTGAAACTCCTTTCAATACGCAGTTATTAGAAATAAACGCCTTTTGGGCAAAATTGGGTAAAATTGTGTTTCAACCAAAAATTTGATTTTTAGCAGAGGGGTTAGCCTTTCCTAAAAAATTGGTCAAAAATTTGTTTTGCTTAAATGCATGCGACTTAAGCTTTTTCGGAAGCTTCTTCGCATTTGAAACTCCTTTCAATACTCAGTTATTAGAAATAAACACCTTTTGGGCAAAATTGGGTAAAATTGTGTTTCAACCAAAAATTTGATTTTTAGCAAAGTTAGCCTTTCCTAAAAAATTGGTCAAAAATTTTTTTTGCTTAAATGCATGCGACTTAAGCTTTTTCGGAAGCTTCTCCGCATTTGAAACTCCTTTCAATACTCAGTTATTAGAAATAAACACCTTTTGGGCAAAATTGGGTAAAATTGTGTTTCAACCAAAAATTTGATTTTTAGCAAAGTTAGCCTTTCCTAAAAAATTGGTGAAAAATTTTTTTTGCTTAAATGCATGCGACTTAAGCTTTTTCGGAAGCTTCTTCGCATTTGAAACTCCTTTCAATACTCAGTTATTAGAAATAAACACCTTTTGGGCAAAATTGGGTAAAATTGTGTTTCAACCAAAAATTTGATTTTTAGCAAAGGGGTTAGCCTTTCCTAAAAAATTGGTCAAAAATTTTTTTTCCTTAAATGCATGCGACTTAAACTTTTTCGGAAGCTTCTTCGCATTTGAAACTCCTTTCAATACGCAGTTATTAGAAATAAACACCTTTTGGGCAAAATTTGGTAAAATTGTGTTTCAACCAAAAATTTGATTTTTAGCAAAGGGGTTAGCCTTTCCTAAAAAATTGGTCAAAAATTTTTTTTCCTTAAATGCATGCGACTTAAGCTTTTTCGGAAGCTTCTTCGCATTTGAAACTCCTTTCAATACGCAGTTATTAGAAATAAACGCCTTTTGGGCAAAATTGGGTAAAATTGTGTTTCAACCAAAAATTTGATTTTTAGCAGAGGGGTTAGCCTTTCCTAAAAAATTGGTCAAAAATTTTTTTTGCTTAAATGCATGCGACTTAAGCTTTTTCGGAAGCTTCTCCGCATTTGAAACTCCTTTCAATACTCAGTTATTAGAAATAAACACCTTTTGGGCAAAATTGGGTAAAATTGTGTTTCAACCAAAAATTTGATTTTTAGCAAAGGGGTTAGCCTTTCCTAAAAAATTGGTCAAAAATTTTTTTTGCTTAAATGCATGCGACTTAAGCTTTTTCGGAAGCTTCTCCGCATTTGAAACTCCTTTCAATACTCAGTTATTAGAAATAAACACCTTTTGGGCAAAATTGGGTAAAATTGTATTTCAACCAAAAATTTGATTTTTAGCAAAGTTAGCCTTTCCTAAAAAATTGGTCAAAAATTTTTTTTGCTTAAATGCATGCGACTTAAGCTTTTTCGGAAGCTTCTCCGCATTTGAAACTCCTTTCAATACTCAGTTATTAGAAATAAACACCTTTTGGGCAAAATTGGGTAAAATTGTGTTTCAACCAAAAATTTGATTTTTAGCAAAGGGGTTAGCCTTTCCTAAAAAGTTGGTCAAAAATTTTTTTTGCTTAAATGCATGCGACTTAAGCTTTTTCGGAAGCTTCTTCGCATTTGAAACTCCTTTCAATACTCAGTTATTAGAAATAAACGCCTTTTGGGCAAAATTGGGTAAAATTGTGTTTCAACCAAAAATTTGATTTTTAGCAAAGGGGTTAGCCTTTCCTAAAAAATTGGTCAAAAATTTTTTTTGCTTAAATGCATGCGACTTAAGCTTTTTCGGAAGCTTCTCCGCATTTGAAACTCCTTTCAATACTCAGTTATTAGAAATAAACACCTTTTGGGCAAAATTGGGTAAAATTGTGTTTCAACCAAAAATTTGATTTTTAGCAAAGTTAGCCTTTCCTAAAAAATTGGTCAAAAATTTTTTTTGCTTAAATGCATGCGACTTAAGCTTTTTCGGAAGCTTCTTCGCATTTGAAACTCCTTTCACTACTCAGTTATTAGAAATAAACACCTTTTGGGCAAAATTTGGTAAAATTGTGTTTCAACCAAAAATTTGATTTTTAGCAAAGGGGTTAGCCTTTCCTAAAAAATTGGTCAAAAATTTTTTTTGCTTAAATGCATGCGACTTAAGCTTTTTCGGAAGCTTCTTCGCATTTGAAACTCCTTTCAATACTCAGTTATTAGAAATAAACACCTTTTGGGCAAAATTGGGTAAAATTGTGTTTCAACCAAAAATTTGATTTTTAGCAAAGGGGTTAGCCTTTCCTAAAAAATTGGTCAAAAATTTTTTTTGCTTAAATGCATGCGACTTAAGCTTTTTCGGAAGCTTCTCCGCATTTGAAACTCCTTTCAATACTCAGTTATTAGAAATAAACACCTTTTTGGCAAAATTGGGTAAAATTGTTTTTCAACCAAAAATTTGATTTTTAGCAAAAGGGTTAGCCTTTCCTAAAAATTTGGTCAAAAATTTTTTTTGCTTAAATGCATGCGACTTAAGCTTTTTCGGAAGCTTCTTCGCATTTGAAACTCCTTTCAATACTCAGTTATTAGAAATAAACACCTTTTGGGCAAAACTGGGTAAAATTGTGTTTCAACCAAAAATTTGATTTTTAGCAAAGGGGTTTTAGCCTTTCCTAAAAAATTGGTCAAAAATTTTTTTTCCTTAAATGCATGCGACTTAAGGTTTTTCGGAAGCTTCTTCGCATTTGAAACTCCTTTCAATACGCAGTTATTAGAAATAAACGCCTTTTGGGCAAAATTGGGTAAAATTGTGTTTCAACCAAAAATTTGATTTTTAGCAAAGGGGTTTTAGCCTTTCCTAAAAAATTGGTCAAAAATTTTTTTTCCTTAAATGCATGCGACTTAAGGTTTTTCGGAAGCTTCTTCGCATTTGAAACTCCTTTCAATACGCAGTTATTAGAAATAAACGCCTTTTGGGCAAAATTGGGTAAAATTGTATTTCAACCAAAAATTTGATTTTTAGCAAAGTTAGCCTTTCCTAAAAAATTGGTCAAAAATTTTTTTTGCTTAAATGCATGCGACTTAAGCTTTTTCGGAAGCTTCTTCGCATTTGAAACTCCTTTCAATACTCAGTTATTAGAAATAAACACCTTTTGGGCAAAATTGGGTAAAATTGTGTTTCAACCAAAAATTTGATTTTTAGCAGAGGGGTTAGCCTTTCCTAAAAAATTGGTCAAAAATATTTTTTGCTTAAATGCATGCGACTTAAGCTTTTTCGGAAGCTTCTTCGCATTTGAAACTCCTTTCAATACTCAGTTATTAGAAATAAACACCTTTTGGGCAAAATTGGGTAAAATTGTGTTTCAACCAAAAATTTGATTTTTAGCAAAGGGGTTAGCCTTTCCTAAAAAATTGGTCAAAAATTTTTTTTGCTTAAATGCATGCGACTTAAGCTTTTTCGGAAGCTTCTTCGCATTTGAAACTCCTTTCAATACTCAGTTATTAGAAATAAACGCCTTTTGGGCAAAATTGGGTAAAATTGTGTTTCAACCAAAAATTTGATTTTTAGCAAAGGGGTTAGCCTTTCCTAAAAAATTGGTCAAAAATTTTTTTTGCTTAAATGCATGCGACTTAAGCTTTTTCGGAAGCTTCTCCGCATTTGAAACTCCTTTCAATACTCAGTTATTAGAAATAAACACCTTTTGGGCAAAATTGGGTAAAATTGTGTTTCAACCAAAAATTTGATTTTTAGCAAAGTTAGCCTTTCCTAAAAAATTGGTCAAAAAATTTTTTTTCTTAAATGCATGCGACTTAAGCTTTTTCGGAAGCTTCTTCGCATTTGAAACTCCTTTCACTACTCAGTTATTAGAAATAAACACCTTTTGGGCAAAATTTGGTAAAATTGTGTTTCAACCAAAAATTTGATTTTTAGCAAAGGGGTTAGCCTTTCCTAAAAAATTGGTCAAAAATTTTTTTTGCTTAAATGCATGCGACTTAAGCTTTTTCGGAAGCTTCTTCGCATTTGAAACTCCTTTCAATACTCAGTTATTAGAAATAAACACCTTTTGGGCAAAATTGGGTAAAATTGTGTTTCAACCAAAAATTTGATTTTTAGCAAAGGGGTTAGCCTTTCCTAAAAAATTGGTCAAAAATTTTTTTTGCTTAAATGCATGCGACTTAAGCTTTTTCGGAAGCTTCTTCGCATTTGAAACTCCTTTCAATACTCAGTTATTAGAAATAAACACCTTTTGGGCAAAATTGGGTAAAATTGTGTTTCAACCAAAAATTTGATTTTTAGCAAAGGGGTTAGCCTTTCCTAAAAAATTGGTCAAAAATTTTTTTTGCTTAAATGCATGCGACTTAAGCTTTTTCGGAAGCTTCTCCGCATTTGAAACTCCTTTCAATACTCAGTTATTAGAAATAAACACCTTTTGGGCAAAATTGGGTAAAATTGTGTTTCAACCAAAAATTTGATTTTTAGCAAAGGGGTTAGCCTTTCCTAAAAAATTGGTCAAAAATTTTTTTTGCTTAAATGCATGCGACTTAAGCTTTTTCGGAAGCTTCTTCGCATTTGAAACTCCTTTCAATACTCAGTTATTAGAAATAAACACCTTTTGGGCAAAATTGGGTAAAATTGTGTTTCAACCAAAAATTTGATTTTTAGCAAAGGGGTTAGCCTTTCCTAAAAAATTGGTCAAAAATTTTTTTTGCTTAAATGCATGCGACTTAAGCTTTTTCGGAAGCTTCTCCGCATTTGAAACTCCTTTCAATACTCAGTTATTAGAAATAAACACCTTTTGGGCAAAATTGGGTAAAATTGTGTTTCAACCAAAAATTTGATTTTTAGCAAAGGGGTTAGCCTTTCCTAAAAAATTGGTCAAAAATTTTTTTTGCTTAAATGCATGCGACTTAAGCTTTTTCGGAAGCTTCTTCGCATTTGAAACTCCTTTCAATACTCAGTTATTAGAAATAAACACCTTTTGGGCAAAATTGGGTAAAATTGTGTTTCAACCAAAAATTTGATTTTTAGCAAAGGGGTTAGCCTTTCCTAAAAAAATTGGTCAAAAATTTTTTTTGCTTAAATGCATGCGACTTAAGCTTTTTCGGAAGCTTCTCCGCATTTGAAACTCCTTTCAATACTCAGTTATTAGAAATAAACACCTTTTGGGCAAAATTGGGTAAAATTGTGTTTCAACCAAAAATTTGATTTTTAGCAAAGGGGTTAGCCTTTCCTAAAAAATTGGTCAAAAATTTTTTTTGCTTAAATGCATGCGACTTAAGCTTTTTCGGAAGCTTCTTCGCATTTGAAACTCCTTTCAATACTCAGTTATTAGAAATAAACGCCTTTTGGGCAAAATTGGGTAAAATTGTGTTTCAACCAAAAATTTGATTTTTAGCAAAGGGGTTAGCCTTTCCTAAAAAATTGGTCAAAAATTTTTTTTGCTTAAATGCATGCGACTTAAGCTTTTTCGGAAGCTTCTCCGCATTTGAAACTCCTTTCAATACTCAGTTATTAGAAATAAACACCTTTTGGGCAAAATTGGGTAAAATTGTGTTTCAACCAAAAATTTGATTTTTAGCAAAGTTAGCCTTTCCTAAAAAATTGGTCAAAAATTTTTTTTGCTTAAATGCATGCGACTTAAGCTTTTTCGGAAGCTTCTCCGCATTTGAAACTCCTTTCAATACTCAGTTATTAGAAATAAACACCTTTTGGGCAAAATTGGGTAAAATTGTGTTTCAACCAAAAATTTGATTTTTAGCAAAGGGGTTAGCCTTTCCTAAAAAATTGGTCAAAAATTATTTTGGCTTAACTGCATGCGACTTAAGCTTTTTCGGAAGCTTCTTCGCATTTGAAACTCCTTTCACTACTCAGTTATTAGAAATAAACACCTTTTGGGCAAAATTTGGTAAAATTGTGTTTCAACCAAAAATTTGATTTTTAGCAAAGGGGTTAGCCTTTCCTAAAAAATTGGTCAAAAATTTTTTTTGCTTAAATGCATGCGACTTAAGCTTTATCGGAAGCTTCTTCGCATTTGAAACTCCTTTCAATACTCAGTTATTAGAAATAAACACCTTTTGGGCAAAATTGGGTAAAATTGTGTTTCAACCAAAAATTTGATTTTTAGCAAAGGGGTTAGCCTTTCCTAAAAAATTGGTCAAAAATTTTTTTTGCTTAAATGCATGCGACTTAAGCTTTTTCGGAAGCTTCTTCGCATTTGAAACTCCTTTCAATACTCAGTTATTAGAAATAAACACCTTTTGGGCAAAATTGGGTAAAATTGTGTTTCAACCAAAAATTTGATTTTTAGCAAAGGGGTTAGCCTTTCCTAAAAAATTGGTCAAAAATTATTTTGGCTTAAATGCATGCGACTTAAGCTTTTTCGGAAGCTTCTTCGCATTTGAAACTCCTTTCACTACTCAGTTATTAGAAATAAACACCTTTTGGGCAAAATTTGGTAAAATTGTGTTTCAACCAAAAATTTGATTTTTAGCAAAGGGGTTAGCCTTTCCTAAAAAATTGGTCAAAAATTTTTTTTGCTTAAATGCATGCGACTTAAGCTTTTTCGGAAGCTTCTTCGCATTGGAAACTCCTTTCAATACTCAGTTATTAGAAATAAACACCTTTTGGGCAAAATTGGGTAAAATTGTGTTTCAACCAAAAATTTGATTTTTAGCAAAAAAAATTGGTCAAAAATTTTTTTTGCTTAAATGCATGCGACTTAAGCTTTTTCGGAAGCTTCTTCGCATTTGAAACTCCTTTCAATACTCAGTTATTAGAAATAAACGCCTTTTGGGCAAAATTGGGTAAAATTGTGTTTCAACCAAAAATTTGATTTTTAGCAAAGGGGTTAGCCTTTCCTAAAAAATTGGTCAAAAATTTGTTTTCCTTAAATGCATGCGACTTAAGCTTTTTCGGAAGCTTCTTCGCATTTGAAACTCCTTTCAATACTCAGTTATTAGAAATAAACACCTTTTGGGCAAAATTGGGTAAAATTTTATTTCAACCAAAAATTTGATTTTTAGCAAAGGGGTTAGCCTTTCCTAAAAAATTGGTCAAAAATTTGTTTTCCTTAAATGCATGCGACTTAAGCTTTTTCGGAAGCTTCTTCGCATTTGAAACTCCTTTCAATACTCAGTTATTAGAAATAAACACCTTTTGGGCAAAATTGGGTAAAATTGTGTTTCAACCAAAAATTTGATTTTTAGCAAAGTTAGCCTTTCCTAAAAAATTGGTCAAAAATTTTTTTTGCTTAAATGCATGCGACTTAAGCTTTTTCGGAAGCTTCTTCGCATTTGAAACTCCTTTCAATATTCAGTTATTAGAAATAAACACCATTTGGGCAAAATTGGGTTAAATTGTGTTTCAACCAAAAATTTGATTTTTAGCAAAGGGGTTAGCCTTTCCTAAAAAATTGGTCAAAAATTTTTTTTGTTTAAATGCATGCGACTTAAGCTTTTTCGGAAGCTTCTTCGCATTTGAAACTCCTTTCAATACTCAGTTATTAGAAATAAACACCTTTTGGGCAAAATTGGGTAAAATTGTGTTTCAACCAAATATTTGATTTTTAGCAAAGTCGCATGCATTTTTTTGCTTAAGTCGCATGCATTTAAGCAAAAAAAATTTTTGACCAATTTTTTAGGAAAGGCTAACCCCTTTGCTAAAAATCAAATTTTTGGTTGAAACACAATTTTACCCAATTTTGCCCAAAAGGTGTTTATTTCTAATAACTGAGTATTGAAAGGAGTTTCAAATGCGAAGAAGCTTCCGAAAAAGCTTAAGTCGCATGCATTTAAGCAAAAAAAAATTTTGACCAATTTTTTAGGAAAGGCTAACCCCTTTGCTAAAAATCAAATTTTTGGTTGAAACACAATTTTACCCAATTTTGCCCAAAAGGTGTTTATTTCTAATAACTGAGTATTGAAAGGAGTTTCAAATGCGGAGAAGCTTCCGAAAAAGCTTAAGTCGCATGCATTTAAGCAAAAAAAATTTTTGACCAATTTTTTAGGAAAGGCTAACCCCTTTGCTAAAAATCAAATTTTTGGTTGAAACACAATTTTACCCAATTTTGCCCAAAAGGTGTTTATTTCTAATAACTGAGTATTGAAAGGAGTTTCAAATGCGAAGAAGCTTCCGAAAAAGCTTAAGTCGCATGCATTTAAGCAAAAAAAAATTTTGACCAATTTTTTAGGAAAGGCTAACCCCTTTGCTAAAAATCAAATTTTTGGTTGAAACACAATTTTACCCAATTTTGCCCAAAAGGCGTTTATTTCTAATAACTGAGTATTGAAAGGAGTTTCAAATGCGAAGAAGCTTCCGAAAAAGCTTAAGTCGCATGCATTTAAGCAAAAAAAATGTTTGACCAATTTTTTAGGAAAGGCTAACCCCTTTGCTAAAAATCAAATTTTTGGTTGAAACACAATTTTACCCAATTTTGCCCAAAAGGCGTTTATTTCTAATAACTGAGTATTGAAAGGAGTTTCAAATGCGAAGAAGCTTCCGAAAAAGCTTAAGTCGCATGCATTTAAGCAAAAAAAAATTTTTGACCAATTTTTTAGGAAAGGCTAACCCCTTTGCTAAAAATCAAATTTTTGGTTGAAACACAATTTTACCCAATTTTGCCCAAAAGGCGTTTATTTCTAATAACTGAGTATTGAAAGGAGTTTCAAATGCGAAGAAGCTTCCGAAAAAGCTTAAGTCGCATGCATTTAAGCAAAAAAAATGTTTGACCAATTTTTTAGGAAAGGCTAACCCCTTTGCTAAAAATCAAATTTTTGGTTGAAACACAATTTTACCCAATTTTGCCCAAAAGGCGTTTATTTCTAATAACTGAGTATTGAAAGGAGTTTCAAATGCGAAGAAGCTTCCGAAAAAGCTTAAGTCGCATGCATTTAAGCAAAAAAAATTTTTGACCAATTTTTTAGGAAAGGCTAACCCCTTTGCTAAAAATCAAATTTTTGGTTGAAACACAATTTTACCCAATTTTGCCCAAAAGGTGTTTATTTCTAATAGCTGAGTATTGAAAGGAGTTTCAAATGCGAAGAAGCTTCCGAAAAAGCTTAAGTCGCATGCATTTAAGCAAAAAAAATTTTTGACCAATTTTTTAGGAAAGGCTAACCCCTTTGCTAAAAATCAAATTTTTGGTTGAAACACAATTTTACCCAATTTTGCCCAAAAGGCGTTTATTTCTAATAACTGAGTATTGAAAGGAGTTTCAAATGCGAAGAAGCTTCCGAAAAAGCTTAAGTCGCATGCATTTAAGCAAAAAAAATTTTTGACCAATTTTTTAGGAAAAATCAAATTTTTGGTTGCTAAAAATCAAATTTTTGGTTGAAACACAATTTTACCCAATTTTGCCCAAAAGGCGTTTATTTCTAATAACTGAGTATTGAAAGGAGTTTCAAATGCGAAGAAGCTTCCGAAAAAGCTTAAGTCGCATGCATTTAAGCAAAAACAATTTTTGACCAATTTTTTAGGAAAGGCTAACCCCTTTGCTAAAAATCAAATTTTTGGTTGAAACACAATTTTACCCAATTTTGCCCAAAAGGCGTTTATTTCTAATAACTGAGTATTGAAAGGAGTTTCAAATGCGAAGAAGCTTCCGAAAAAGCTTAAGTCGCATGCATTTAAGCCAAAATAATTTTTGACCAATTTTTTAGGAAAGGCTTACCCCTTTGCTAAAAATCAAATTTTTGGTTGAAACACAATTTTACCCAATTTTGGCCAAAAGGTGTTTATTTCTAATAACTGAGTATTGAAAGGAGTTTCAAATGCGAAGAAGCTTCCGAAAAAGCTTAAGTCGCATGCATATAAGCAAAAAAAAATTTTGACCAATTTTTTAGGAAAGGCTAACCCCTTTGCTAAAAATCAAATTTTTGGTTGAAACACAATTTTACCCAATTTTGCCCAAAAGGTGTTTATTTCTAATAACTGAGTATTGAAAGGAGTTTCAAATGCGAAGAAGCTTCCGAAAAAGCTTAAGTCGCATGCATTTAAGCAAAAAAAATTTTTGACCAATTTTTTAGGAAAGGCTAACCCCTTTGCTAAAAATCAAATTTTTGGTTGAAACACAATTTTACCCAATTTTGCCCAAAAGGCGTTTATTTCTAATAACTGAGTATTGAAAGGAGTTTCAAATGCGAAGAAGCTTCCGAAAAAGCTTAAGCCGCATGCATTTAAGCAAAAAAAATTTTTGACCAATTTTTTAGGAAAGGCTAACCCCTTTGCTAAAAATCAAATTTTTGGTTGAAACACAATTTTACCCAATTTTGCCCAAAAGGTGTTTATTTCTAATAACTGAGTATTGAAAGGAGTTTCAAATGCGAAGAAGCTTCCGAAAAAGCTTAAGTCGCATGCATTTAAGCAAAAAAAATTTTGACCAATTTTTTAGGAAAGGCTAACCCCTTTGCTAAAAATCAAATTTTTGGTTGAAACACAATTTTACCCAATTTTGCCCAAAAGGCGTTTATTTCTAATAACTGAGTATTGAAAGGAGTTTCAAATGCGAAGAAGCTTCCGAAAAAGCTTAAGTCGCATGCACTTAAGCAAAAAAAATTTTTTACCAATTTTTTAGGAAAGGCTAACCCCTTTGCTAAAAATCAAATTTTTGGTTGAAACACAATTTTACCCAATTTTGCCCAAAAGGTGTTTATTTCTAATGACTGAGTATTGAAAGGAGTTTCAAATGCGAAGAAGCTTCCGAAAAAGCTTAAGTCGCATGCATTTAAGCAAAAAAAAATTTTTGACCAATTTTTTAGGAAAGGCTAACCCCTTTGCTAAAAATCAAATTTTTGGTTGAAACACAATTTTACCCAATTTTGCCCAAAAGGCGTTTATTTCTAATAACTGAGTATTGAAAGGAGTTTCAAATGCGAAGAAGCTTCTGAAAAAGCTTAAGTCGCATGCATTTAAGCAAAAAAAATTTTTGACCAATTTTTTAGGAAAGGCTAACCCCTTTGCTAAAAATAAAATTTTTTGTTGAAACACAATTTTACCCAATTTTGCCCAAAAGGCGTTTATTTCTAATAACTGAGTATTGAAAGGAGTTTCAAATGCGAAGAAGCTTCCGAAAAAGCTTAAGTCGCATGCATTTAAGCAAAAAAAATTTTTGACCAATTTTTTAGGAAAGGCTAACCCCTTTGCTAAAAATAAAATTTTTGGTTGAAACACAATTTTACCCAATTTTGCCCAAAAGGTGTTTATTTCTAATAACTGAGTATTGAAAGGAGTTTCAAATGCGAAGAAGCTTCCGAAAAAGCTTAAGTCGCATGCATTTAAGCCAAAATAATTTTTGACCAATTTTTTAGGAAAGGCTTACCCCTTTGCTAAAAATCAAATTTTTGGTTGAAACACAATTTTACCCAATTTTGGCCAAAAGGTGTTTATTTCTAATAACTGAGTATTGAAAGGAGTTTCAAATGCGAAGAAGCTTCCGAAAAAGCTTAAGTCGCATGCATTTAAGCAAAAAAAAATTTTGACCAATTTTTTAGGAAAGGCTAACCCCTTTGCTAAAAATCAAATTTTTGGTTGAAACACAATTTTACCCAATTTTGCCCAAAAGGCGTTTATTTCTAATAACTGAGTATTGAAAGTAGTTTCAAATGCGAAGAAGCTTCCGAAAAAGCTTAAGTCGCATGCATTTAAGCAAAAAAAATTTTTGACCAATTTTTTAGGAAAAATCAAATTTTTGGTTGCTAAAAATCAAATTTTTGGTTGAAACACAATTTTACCCAATTTTGCCCAAAAGGCGTTTATTTCTAATAACTGAGTATTGAAAGGAGTTTCAAATGCGAAGAAGCTTCCGAAAAAGCTTAAGTGGCATGCATTTAAGCAAAAACAATTTTTGACCAATTTTTTAGGAAAGGCTAACCCCTTTGCTAAAAATCAAATTTTTGGTTGAAACACAATTTTACCCAATTTTGCCCAAAAGGCGTTTATTTCTAATAACTGAGTATTGAAAGGAGTTTCAAATGCGAAGAAGCTTCCGAAAAAGCTTAAGTCGCATGCATTTAAGCCAAAATAATTTTTGACCAATTTTTTAGGAAAGGCTTACCCCTTTGCTAAAAATCAAATTTTTGGTTGAAACACAATTTTACCCAATTTTGGCCAAAAGGTGTTTATTTCTAATAACTGAGTATTGAAAGGAGTTTCAAATGCGAAGAAGCTTCCGAAAAAGCTTAAGTCGCATGCATTTAAGCAAAAAAAAATTTTGACCAATTTTTTAGGAAAGGCTAACCCCTTTGCTAAAAATCAAATTTTTGGTTGAAACACAATTTTACCCAATTTTGCCCAAAAGGTGTTTATTTCTAATAACTGAGTATTGAAAGGAGTTTCAAATGCGAAGAAGCTTCCGAAAAAGCTTAAGTCGCATGCATTTAAGCAAAAAAAATTTTTGACCAATTTTTTAGGAAAGGCTAACCCCTTTGCTAAAAATCAAATTTTTGGTTGAAACACAATTTTACCCAATTTTGCCCAAAAGGCGTTTATTTCTAATAACTGAGTATTGAAAGGAGTTTCAAATGCGAAGAAGCTTCCGAAAAAGCTTAAGTCGCATGCATTTAAGCAAAAAAAATTTTGACCAATTTTTTAGGAAAAATCAAATTTTTGGTTGCTAAAAATCAAATTTTTGGTTGAAACACAATTTTACCCAATTTTGCCCAAAAGGCGTTTATTTCTAATAACTGAGTATTGAAAGGAGTTTCAAATGCGAAGAAGCTTCCGAAAAAGCTTAAGTCGCATGCGTTTAAGCAAAAAAAATTTTTGACCAATTTTTTAGGAAAGGCTAACCCCTTTGCTAAAAATCAAATTTTTGGTTGAAACACAATTTTACCCAATTTTGCCCAAAAGGCGTTTATTTCTAATAACTGAGTATTGAAAGGAGTTTCAAATGCGAAGAAGCTTCCGAAAAAGCTTAAGTCGCATGCGTTTAAGCAAAAAAAATTGTTGACCAATTTTTTAGGAAAGGCTAACCCCTTTGCTAAAAATCAAATTTTTGGTTGAAACACAATTTTACCCAATTTTGCCCAAAAGGCGTTTATTTCTAATAACTGAGTATTGAAAGGAGTTTCAAATGCGAAGAAGCTTCCGAAAAAGCTTAAGTCGCATGCATTTAAGCAAACAAAATTTTTGACCAATTTTTTAGGAAAGGCTAACTAACCCCTTTGCTAAAAATCAAATTTTTGGTTGAAACACAATTTTGCCCAAAAGGTGTTTATTTCTAATAACTGAGTATTGAAAGGAGTTTCAAATGCGGAGAAGCTTCCGAAAAAGCTTAAGTCGCATGCATTTAAGCAAAAAAAATTTTTGACCAATTTTTTAGGAAAGGCTAACCCCTTTGCTAAAAGTCAAATTTTTGGTTGAAACACAATTTTGCCCAAAAGGTGTTTATTTCTAATAACTGAGTATTGAAAGGAGTTTCAAATGCGGAGAAGCTTCCGAAAAAGCTTAAGTCGCATGCATTTAAGCAAAAAAAATTTTTGACCAATTTTTTAAGAAAGGCTAACCCCTTTGCTAAAAATCAAATTTTTGGTTGAAACACAATTTTACCCAATTTTGCCCAAAAGGTGTTTATTTCTAATAGCTGAGTATTGAAAGGAGTTTCAAATGCGAAGAAGCTTCCGAAAAAGCTTAAGTCGCATGCATTTAAGCAAAAAAATTTTTTGACCAATTTTTTAGGAAAGGCTAACCCCTTTGCTAAAAATCAAATTTTTGGTTGAAACACAATTTTACCCAATTTTGCCCAAAAGGCGTTTATTTCTAATAACTGAGTATTGAAAGGAGTTTCAAATGCGAAGAAGCTTCCGAAAAAGCTTAAGTCGCATGCATTTAAGCAAAAAAAATTTTTGACCAATTTTTTAGGAAAGGCTAACCCCTTTGCTAAAAATCAAATTTTTGGTTGAAACACAATTTTACCCAATTTTGCCCAAAAGGCGTTTATTTCTAATAACTGAGTATTGAAAGGAGTTTCAAATGCGAAGAAGCTTCCGAAAAAGCTTAAGTCGCATGCGTTTAAGCAAAAAAAATTTTTGACCAATTTTTTAGGAAAGGCTAACCCCTTTGCTAAAAATCAAATTTTTGGTTGAAACACAATTTTACCCAATTTTGCCCAAAAGGCGTTTATTTCTAATAACTGAGTATTGAAAGGAGTTTCAAATGCGAAGAAGCTTCCGAAAAAGCTTAAGTCGCATGCGTTTAAGCAAAAAAAATTTTTGACCAATTTTTTAGGAAAGGCTAACCCCTTTGCTAAAAATCAAATTTTTGGTTGAAACACAATTTTACCCAATTTTGCCCAAAAGGCGTTTATTTCTAATAACTGAGTATTGAAAGGAGTTTCAAATGCGAAGAAGCTTCCGAAAAAGCTTAAGTCGCATGCGTTTAAGCAAAAAAAATTGTTGACCAATTTTTTAGGAAAGGCTAACCCCTTTGCTAAAAATCAAATTTTTGGTTGAAACACAATTTTACCCAATTTTGCCCAAAAGGCGTTTATTTCTAATAACTGAGTATTGAAAGGAGTTTCAAATGCGAAGAAGCTTCCGAAAAAGCTTAAGTCGCATGCATTTAAGCAAACAAAATTTTTGACCAATTTTTTAGGAAAGGCTAACTAACCCCTTTGCTAAAAATCAAATTTTTGGTTGAAACACAATTTTACCCAATTTTGCCCAAAAGGCGTTTATTTCTAATAACTGAGTATTGAAAGGAGTTTCAAATGCGAAGAAGCTTCCGAAAAAGCTTAAGTCGCATGCATTTAAGCAAAAAAAATTTTTGACCAATTTTTTAGGAAAGGCTAACCCCTTTGCTAAAAATCAAATTTTTGGTTGAAACACAATTTTACCCAATTTTGCCCAAAAGGCGTTTATTTCTAATAACTGAGTATTGAAAGGAGTTTCAAATGCGAAGAAGCTTCCGAAAAAGCTTAAGTCGCATGCATTTAAGCAAAAAAAATGTTTGACCAATTTTTTAGGAAAGGCTAACCCCTTTGCTAAAAATCAAATTTTTGGTTGAAACACAATTTTACCCAATTTTGCCCAAAAGGCGTTTATTTCTAATAACTGAGTATTGAAAGGAGTTTCAAATGCGAAGAAGCTTCCGAAAAAGCTTAAGTCGCATGCATTTAAGCAAAAAAAATTTTTGACCAATTTTTTAGGAAAGGCTAACCCCTTTGCTAAAAATCAAATTTTTGGTTGAAACACAATTTTACCCAATTTTGCCCAAAAGGCGTTTATTTCTAATAACTGAGTATTGAAAGGAGTTTCAAATGCGAAGAAGCTTCCGAAAAAGCTTAAGTCGCATGCATTTAAGCAAAAAAAATTTTTGACCAATTTTTTAGGAAAGGCTAACCCCTTTGCTAAAAATAAAATTTTTGGTTGAAACACAATTTTACCCAATTTTGCCCAAAAGGTGTTTATTTCTAATAACTGAGTATTGAAAGGAGTTTCAAATGCGAAGAAGCTTCCGAAAAAGCTTAAGTCGCATGCATTTAAGCAAAAAAAAATTTTGACCAATTTTTTAGGAAAGGCTAACCCCTTTGCTAAAAATCAAATTTTTGGTTGAAACACAATTTTACCCAATTTTGCCCAAAAGGCGTTTATTTCTAATAACTGAGTATTGAAAGGAGTTTCAAATGCGAAGAAGCTTCCGAAAAAGCTTAAGCCGCATGCATTTAAGCAAAAAAAATTTTTGACCAATTTTTTAGGAAAGGCTAACCCCTTTGCTAAAAATCAAATTTTTGGTTGAAACACAATTTTACCCAATTTTGCCCAAAAGGTGTTTATTTCTAATAACTGAGTATTGAAAGGAGTTTCAAATGCGAAGAAGCTTCCGAAAAAGCTTAAGTCGCATGCATTTAAGCAAAAAAAATTTTGACCAATTTTTTAGGAAAGGCTAACCCCTTTGCTAAAAATCAAATTTTTGGTTGAAACACAATTTTACCCAATTTTGCCCAAAAGGCGTTTATTTCTAATAACTGAGTATTGAAAGGAGTTTCAAATGCGAAGAAGCTTCCGAAAAAGCTTAAGTCGCATGCATTTAAGCAAAAAAAATTTTTGACCAATTTTTTAGGAAAAATCAAATTTTTGGTTGCTAAAAATCAAATTTTTGGTTGAAACACAATTTTACCCAATTTTGCCCAAAAGGCGTTTATTTCTAATAACTGAGTATTGAAAGGAGTTTCAAATGCGAAGAAGCTTCCGAAAAAGCTTAAGTCGCATGCATTTAAGCAAAAACAATTTTTGACCAATTTTTTAGGAAAGGCTAACCCCTTTGCTAAAAATCAAATTTTTGGTTGAAACACAATTTTACCCAATTTTGCCCAAAAGGCGTTTATTTCTAATAACTGAGTATTGAAAGGAGTTTCAAATGCGAAGAAGCTTCCGAAAAAGCTTAAGTCGCATGCATTTAAGCCAAAATAATTTTTGACCAATTTTTTAGGAAAGGCTTACCCCTTTGCTAAAAATCAAATTTTTGGTTGAAACACAATTTTACCCAATTTTGGCCAAAAGGTGTTTATTTCTAATAACTGAGTATTGAAAGGAGTTTTAAATGCGAAGAAGCTTCCGAAAAAGCTTAAGTCGCATGCATTTAAGCAAAAAAAAATTTTGACCAATTTTTTAGGAAAGGCTAACCCCTTTGCTAAAAATCAAATTTTTGGTTGAAACACAATTTTACCCAATTTTGCCCAAAAGGCGTTTATTTCTAATAACTGAGTATTGAAAGGAGTTTCAAATGCGAAGAAGCTTCCGAAAAAGCTTAAGTCGCATGCATTTAAGCAAAAAAAATTTTTGACCAATTTTTTAGGAAAGGCTAACCCCTTTGCTAAAAATCAAATTTTTGGTTGAAACACAATTTTACCCAATTTTGCCCAAAAGGTGTTTATTTCTAATAACTGAGTATTGAAAGGAGTTTCAAATGCGAAGAAGCTTCCGAAAAAGCTTAAGTCGCATGCATTTAAGCAAAAAAAATTTTGACCAATTTTTTAGGAAAGGCTAACCCCTTTGCTAAAAATCAAATTTTTGGTTGAAACACAATTTTACCCAATTTTGCCCAAAAGGCGTTTATTTCTAATAACTGAGTATTGAAAGGAGTTTCAAATGCGAAGAAGCTTCCGAAAAAGCTTAAGTCGCATGCATTTAAGCAAAAAAAATTTTTTACCAATTTTTTAGGAAAGGCTAACCCCTTTGCTAAAAATCAAATTTTTGGTTGAAACACAATTTTACCCAATTTTGCCCAAAAGGCGTTTATTTCTAATAACTGAGTATTGAAAGGAGTTTCAAATGCGAAGAAGCTTCCGAAAAAGCTTAAGTCGCATGCATTTAAGCAAAAAAAAATTTTTGACCAATTTTTTAGGAAAGGCTAACCCCTTTGCTAAAAATCAAATTTTTGGTTGAAACACAATTTTACCCAATTTTGCCCAAAAGGCGTTTATTTCTAATAACTGAGTATTGAAAGGAGTTTCAAATGCGAAGAAGCTTCCGAAAAAGCTTAAGTCGCATGCATTTAAGCAAAAAAAAATTTTTGACCAATTTTTTAGGAAAGGCTAACCCCTTTGCTAAAAATCAAATTTTTGGTTGAAACACAATTTTACCCAATTTTGCCCAAAAGGCGTTTATTTCTAATAACTGAGTATTGAAAGGAGTTTCAAATGCGAAGAAGCTTCCGAAAAAGCTTAAGTCGCATGCATTTAAGCAAAAAAAAATTTTTGACCAATTTTTTAGGAAAGGCTAACCCCTTTGCTAAAAATCAAATTTTTGGTTGAAACACAATTTTACCCAATTTTGCCCAAAAGGCGTTTATTTCTAATAACTGAGTATTGAAAGGAGTTTCAAATGCGAAGAAGCTTCCGAAAAAGCTTAAGTCGCATGCATTTAAGCAAAAAAAAATTTTTGACCAATTTTTTAGGAAAGGCTAACCCCTTTGCTAAAAATCAAATTTTTGGTTGAAACACAATTTTACCCAATTTTGCCCAAAAGGCGTTTATTTCTAATAACTGAGTATTGAAAGGAGTTTCAAATGCGAAGAAGCTTCTGAAAAAGCTTAAGTCGCATGCATTTAAGCAAAAAAAATTTTTGACCAATTTTTTAGGAAAGGCTAACCCCTTTGCTAAAAATAAAATTTTTTGTTGAAACACAATTTTACCCAATTTTGCCCAAAAGGCGTTTATTTCTAATAACTGAGTATTGAAAGGAGTTTCAAATGCGAAGAAGCTTCCGAAAAAGCTTAAGTCGCATGCATTTAAGCAAAAAAAATTTTTGACCAATTTTTTAGGAAAGGCTAACCCCTTTGCTAAAAATAAAATTTTTGGTTGAAACACAATTTTACCCAATTTTGCCCAAAAGGTGTTTATTTCTAATAACTGAGTATTGAAAGGAGTTTCAAATGCGAAGAAGCTTCCGAAAAAGCTTAAGTCGCATGCATTTAAGCCAAAATAATTTTTGACCAATTTTTTAGGAAAGGCTTACCCCTTTGCTAAAAATCAAATTTTTGGTTGAAACACAATTTTACCCAATTTTGCCCAAAAGGCGTTTATTTCTAATAACTGAGTATTGAAAGGAGTTTCAAATGCGAAGAAGCTTCCGAAAAAGCTTAAGTCGCATGCATTTAAGCAAAAAAAATTTTTGACCAATTTTTTAGGAAAAATCAAATTTTTGGTTGCTAAAAATCAAATTTTTGGTTGAAACACAATTTTACCCAATTTTGCCCAAAAGGCGTTTATTTCTAATAACTGAGTATTGAAAGGAGTTTCAAATGCGAAGAAGCTTCCGAAAAAGCTTAAGTGGCATGCATTTAAGCAAAAACAATTTTTGACCAATTTTTTAGGAAAGGCTAACCCCTTTGCTAAAAATCAAATTTTTGGTTGAAACACAATTTTACCCAATTTTGCCCAAAAGGCGTTTATTTCTAATAACTGAGTATTGAAAGGAGTTTCAAATGCGAAGAAGCTTCCGAAAAAGCTTAAGTCGCATGCATTTAAGCAAAAAAAATTTTTGACCAATTTTTTAGGAAAGGCTAACCCCTTTGCTAAAAATCAAATTTTTGGTTGAAACACAATTTTACCCAATTTTGCCCAAAAGGCGTTTATTTCTAATAACTGAGTATTGAAAGGAGTTTCAAATGCGAAGAAGCTTCCGAAAAAGCTTAAGTCGCATGCATTTAAGCAAAAAAAATGTTTGACCAATTTTTTAGGAAAGGCTAACCCCTTTGCTAAAAATCAAATTTTTGGTTGAAACACAATTTTACCCAATTTTGCCCAAAAGGCGTTTATTTCTAATAACTGAGTATTGAAAGGAGTTTCAAATGCGAAGAAGCTTCCGAAAAAGCTTAAGCCGCATGCATTTAAGCAAAAAAAATTTTTGACCAATTTTTTAGGAAAGGCTAACCCCTTTGCTAAAAATCAAATTTTTGGTTGAAACACAATTTTACCCAATTTTGCCCAAAAGGTGTTTATTTCTAATAACTGAGTATTGAAAGGAGTTTCAAATGCGAAGAAGCTTCCGAAAAAGCTTAAGTCGCATGCATTTAAGCAAAAAAAATTTTGACCAATTTTTTAGGAAAAATCAAATTTTTGGTTGCTAAAAATCAAATTTTTGGTTGAAACACAATTTTACCCAATTTTGCCCAAAAGGCGTTTATTTCTAATAACTGAGTATTGAAAGGAGTTTCAAATGCGAAGAAGCTTCCGAAAAAGCTTAAGCCGCATGCATTTAAGCAAAAAAAATGTTTGACCAATTTTTTAGGAAAGGCTAACCCCTTTGCTAAAAATCAAATTTTTGGTTGAAACACAATTTTACCCAATTTTGCCCAAAAGGTGTTTATTTCTAATAGCTGAGTATTGAAAGGAGTTTCAAATGCGAAGAAGCTTCCGAAAAGCTTAAGTCGCATGCATTTAAGCAAAAAAAATTTTTGACCAATTTTTTAGGAAAGGCTAACCCCTTTGCTAAAAATCAAATTTTTGGTTGAAACACAATTTTGCCCAAAAGGTGTTTATTTCTAATAACTGAGTATTGAAAGGAGTTTCAAATGCGGAGAAGCTTCCGAAAAAGCTTAAGTCGCATGCATTTAAGCAAAAAAAATTTTTGACCAATTTTTTAGGAAAGGCTAACCCCTTTGCTAAAAGTCAAATTTTTGGTTGAAACACAATTTTGCCCAAAAGGTGTTTATTTCTAATAACTGAGTATTGAAAGGAGTTTCAAATGCGGAGAAGCTTCCGAAAAAGCTTAAGTCGCATGCATTTAAGCAAAAAAAATTTTTGACCAATTTTTTAAGAAAGGCTAACCCCTTTGCTAAAAATCAAATTTTTGGTTGAAACACAATTTTACCCAATTTTGCCCAAAAGGTGTTAATTTCTAATAGCTGAGTATTGAAAGGAGTTTCAAATGCGAAGAAGCTTCCGAAAAAGCTTAAGTCGCATGCATTTAAGCAAAAAAAATTTTTGACCAATTTTTTAGGAAAGGCTAACCCCTTTGCTAAAAATCAAATTTTTGGTTGAAACACAATTTTACCCAATTTTGCCCAAAAGGCGTTTATTTCTAATAACTGAGTATTGAAAGGAGTTTCAAATGCGAAGAAGCTTCCGAAAAAGCTTAAGTCGCATGCATTTAAGCAAAAAAAATTTTTGACCAATTTTTTAGGAAAGGCTAACCCCTTTGCTAAAAATCAAATTTTTGGTTGAAACACAATTTTACCCAATTTTGCCCAAAAGGCGTTTATTTCTAATAACTGAGTATTGAAAGGAGTTTCAAATGCGAAGAAGCTTCCGAAAAAGCTTAAGTCGCATGCGTTTAAGCAAAAAAAATTTTTGACCAATTTTTTAGGAAAGGCTAACCCCTTTGCTAAAAATCAAATTTTTGGTTGAAACACAATTTTACCCAATTTTGCCCAAAAGGCGTTTATTTCTAATAACTGAGTATTGAAAGGAGTTTCAAATGCGAAGAAGCTTCCGAAAAAGCTTAAGTCGCATGCGTTTAAGCAAAAAAAATTTTTGACCAATTTTTTAGGAAAGGCTAACCCCTTTGCTAAAAATCAAATTTTTGGTTGAAACACAATTTTACCCAATTTTGCCCAAAAGGCGTTTATTTCTAATAACTGAGTATTGAAAGGAGTTTCAAATGCGAAGAAGCTTCCGAAAAAGCTTAAGTCGCATGCGTTTAAGCAAAAAAAATTTTTGACCAATTTTTTAGGAAAGGCTAACCCCTTTGCTAAAAATCAAATTTTTGGTTGAAACACAATTTTACCCAATTTTGCCCAAAGGTGTTTATTTCTAATAACTGAGTATTGAAAGGAGTTTCAAATGCGAAGAAGCTTCCGAAAAAGCTTAAGTCGCATGCATTTAAGCAAAAAAAATGTTTGACCAATTTTTTAGGAAAGGCTAACCCCTTTGCTAAAAATCAAATTTTTGGTTGAAACACAATTTTACCCAATTTTGCCCAAAAGGCGTTTATTTCTAATAACTGAGTATTGAAAGGAGTTTCAAATGCGAAGAAGCTTCCGAAAAAGCTTAAGTCGCATGCATTTAAGCAAAAAAAATTTTTGACCAATTTTTTAGGAAAGGCTAACCCCTTTGCTAAAAATCAAATTTTTGGTTGAAACACAATTTTACCCAATTTTGCCAAAAGGCGTTTATTTCTAATAACTGAGTATTGAAAGGAGTTTCAAATGCGAAGAAGCTTCCGAAAAAGCTTAAGTCGCATGCATTTAAGCAAAAAAAATTTTTGACCAATTTTTTAGGAAAGGCTAACCCCTTTGCTAAAAATCAAATTTTTGGTTGAAACACAATTTTACCCAATTTTGCCAAAAGGTGTTTATTTCTAATAACTGAGTATTGAAAGGAGTTTCAAATGCGGAGAAGCTTCCGAAAAAGCTTAAGTCGCATGCATTTAAGCAAAAAAAATTTTTGACCAATTTTTTAGGAAAGGCTAACCCCTTTGCTAAAAATCAAATTTTTGGTTGAAACACAATTTTACCCAATTTTGCCCAAAAGGTGTTTATTTCTAATAGCTGAGTATTAAAAGGAGTTTCAAATGCGAAGAAGCTTCCGAAAAAGCTTAAGTCGCATGCATTTAAGCAAAAAAAATTTTTGACCAATTTTTTAGGAAAGGCTAACCCCTTTGCTAAAAATCAAATTTTTGGTTGAAACACAATTTTACCCAATTTTGCCCAAAAGGCGTTTATTTCTAATAACTGAGTATTGAAAGGAGTTTCAAATGCGAAGAAGCTTCCGAAAAAGCTTAAGTCGCATGCATTTAAGCAAAAAAAATTTTTGACCAATTTTTTAGGAAAGGCTAACCCCTTTGCTAAAAATCAAATTTTTGGTTGAAACACAATTTTACCCAATTTTGCCCAAAAGGCGTTTATTTCTAATAGCTGAGTATTGAGAGGAGTTTCAAATGCGAAGAAGCTTCCGAAAAAGCTTAAGTCGCATGCATTTAAGCAAAAAAAATTTTTGACCAATTTTTTAGGAAAGGCTAACCCCTTTGCTAAAAATCAAATTTTTGGTTGAAACACAATTTTACCCAATTTTGCCCAAAAGGCGTTTATTTCTAATAACTGAGTATTGAAAGGAGTTTCAAATGCGAAGAAGCTTCCGAAAAAGCTTAAGTCGCATGCATTTAAGCAAAAAAAATTTTTGACCAATTTTTTAGGAAAGGCTAACCCCTTTGCTAAAAATCAAATTTTTGGTTGAAACACAATTTTACCCAATTTTGCCCAAAAGGTGTTTATTTCTAATAACTGAGTATTGAAAGGAGTTTCAAATGCGAAGAAGCTTCCGAAGAAGCTTAAGTCGCATGCATTTAA